>VXBL01008148.1:0-63718 GCA_013400195.1 Aramus guarauna
CAAACCATTCTATGATTCCTCTCACTCCGTGGAAGAGGCAAAGGGCAGCACAGAGCTAGCTGGGTTAACATTATGAGCATTGGGTTTAACATAACACTGGAGTTTTCTGTTTCATTCCAAAGCAAGGTATTTAGGGACAGGACATATCAGAAAATCTGCAGGATTTTTATCCCTGTTGCAAAGATAATGTAGCAGTTGTACTACTTGTCCTTTAGGGCTGAAATAGTGAAAGGATGGATCTACATGTTCTTAGTTGGGGAAAAAAAGCAGCCAGGAGGTTTTTTTGATGTAAAAAAAACTAAACCAAAACAAAAACACCTGCACAAAAACTGTGCATGCAGTGTACAATACATGCAATTTATCATCATTGTGAGTAGGCTGGAGTGAGCTAAGCTTTCCAAACACTGTTCTTGCTGTGGAATGCAGCCATTCTTCATGATAGTCTTCAGGGCATAAGTATTTCTAAACCCAAAGTGTTTCACAGCATATTTTAAATAATCAGTCATCATATTAAATGTTCTCAGTGACTCCAGTGTTTCTGCATTTAGGCTACTTCTTATTACAGAAAAATTACACACAACAGTAGAGAAAATAACTGTTTCACCCCCAATACTAGCTAATCAAAACTGTAAGTATTTTCTCTCTATTATTTTATTCCAGTGTGGATTTCTGAAAACATATAAATGGACTGGACGTAAGAAATACAAGTGTTAAAACAGACTTTTAACCAGCATTTTCCTTGGAGCTCTAGAATTAGCTACAAAGCAGCTTTGGGTACCAACATAATTTCTCTTGGTAGGGAAAACTGTAAATGGTGATGTTTAGATCTGAAGCATCTATGTAATATCATTCATCTCAAATGAGTAGTGTAAGCTGGTCATTATGACTCCCTGTGAAGTCAGTGGGAAGGGAAATGCACACAGAGATACATACAGGCACAGGGCAACTAATTCCCCATCTTTTAGATGTGTATTTTAGGATGAAATGAGTTGCACTCTGGAATTCTACTTATTCATTGCTATTGACTCAAGAAAGAACATAAATTATGAGCTTATTAAACAGTGCTTCCCTTCCACTTCACACTGTTTTGGAGCACTGTGCTAGATTCTTATCAGAAGATATGCAGGTTGCTGCCTAAATGCTCAACAATAAACTTATGTTTATGACAGAGAAATTACTATTTTTTATATATATATTTATGTACAGTAAAAACTGTCTTACATTGTAACACATAATTATGATAAATATAAATAAATATAGCCTCTGGGTATTCTTTTCTAAAGATACAGCAACTACAAGGACTACATGCATGAGGAAGCAAGAAAAAAGGACACGTTTGGATTTTTTATTAATATGTTTGCTTTCTTTAATTATTCCAGTCTTAGAAAGATGGAGTACTTGTGCTCCTAGAAGGATCTGGAATCAGTCAGACAGATTCTCTGTTCAGTTGGTCCAGTGGATCCAACTCTGAAGCTGATTCTTAGGATTTAATCAAATTATCACCATGTTCAGTGGAATTTTGGGTTCAGCCTGAACAACACAAATGAGACCAATAGTCAGATAAAATGATGAATGAGATGCTAAAATGAGGTTTATGACGAACTTATCCTACATTACGCCAACTTATGTAAAACTCAAATGATTTCATGTTTAATAAAAATATTAGACTTTCTGAGTGAACCTTAAGCATAGTTTTGAGTGAACCTTGGCTGATTTATGCTTTGCACTTTCACATGACTTTGACAAGGAACCAGATAAAACTTGGCAGTTCTGACTATGTTTCATTTTGAGATTTTGAGTTTATTTGGACCCAAAACACAAGCAAAACTTATAGCTGTGAACCCACCCAGAAAGAAACTGAAGAAAACAGTGACCCAGCCCTCCATAAAATTAAATGATGGACTTTCATGTATTTCTGATGTACAGATCTTAAAATTAGGTGAGATGAATCCTGTGCTCCAGGAGTACCACCTTTGGTGACAAGAAGCGCCACAAGAGAGAGCAATAGCTTCCAGCTCTAGCCTACATGGGCACTAGGAGGCACATTTCCATATTCTTCTCTCAGTCGCTTCTTCCACACAATCAGTTGAAATCACAGAGCTTTAACACACTCAGAACCCAGCTGTACCCCTACACCAATGTCCTCATCTACCTACCACGTCCCACCAACTCCACTCACCCAAACTTATCCCCTAATCTACTTCAGGTAGATCCACCTAAGGCATGCGTCACCTCAGCAAGATTTTTGCCTCCTAAACAAGGTTCTGCATCTTCAGGCAGGAGTACAGACCTTGAAAATATCTGGGTTCTGGCAGAGTTTGGAGAGCCAAGATGTTTCTGCACTCAAGTACTTAGCTGAAGGATCTGTCTGCAGCTCCACTAAATGCCTCCGCCTAGACAGACCTGGCAGCTACTGCCGTTAATGCATCACTTTAGCAGTCTGGAAACTTCTGCACCACACTAAGCAAAGCTGTATATCAGTACTAGCTTTCCCATCCTGCCAGTAAACTCATGTCATGCTAAAGACATATGACACTTGAAATGAAGTTTTTAGTTTTGCAATATCACAGGCATCAGAAAGAGTACAAATACTGGTAAAGACAATTATAGAGAGAATAATTCCCTGCTCAAGAGAAATAAGATTAAAAGGATAAAAGAATTTACACACACACAGATTTTGTGTCTAATTTCAAGTCAGTTACAGTTTATTAGTGTATTTTCATTTATACTAATGGATCATATCTTTCGTCATCTTAGCTGTAATCGCTAGTGATGGTGACCTGAACTGGTGATAAGAGTTCTGGTGATCCATCTATGCATTGTAACAGGCACTAAACTAACTAACTTTTTTTCCTTTACACTGGTGGGCAGTCTCTGACTCTTCACATTTGTTCTCAGAGCCCCATTTATAAAAAAAAAAACCCAACCAACCAAACAAACAAACAAAACCAGAAAAGCTAGAAGGCTTTTCCAGATGAACCAGTATGTCATTTAACTTTCTCTTTATTTCTGGTTATCCTTCTCACTGAATGTAGTTCAGAAGCTTGAGATGTTATAGACCGACTTCAGTATCTAAACAGTAACAAATTATACCGCTGATAAAAAAATGCATAGTGAACAAACAATGTGCAGTCTGATAGAGATTTTTCTCCAAGAGATTTCTTCTCAAGCAGTCGGATTTGTAAGGGAATTGCACAGCAAAACATACCTTTTGCTCATGGTTAGTACTAGTTTCAAGGAATTAACTGTTTTCTGGCGTGTACCATTCATATGTAAGCTTTAAGGAATGTTCTGTCCAAATTTAACTCTTCAGAGTCTCAAAGTATATAACAAATTTAAACTTGATAACACTGCAGGCATCATGAAGAAGCAGATCATAAACAGGCTTAAAACATTGGTTATATTGACTTAAAAGATTCTTAAGTTGAACTGAGGAATACTTTAAGGTTTGCCCAGTAAAACAGTGGCAGGGGAGAGAATGAATGACAAGTCGTGTGCTGTATTCCCTTACTATAATGAACAATATTGCTTATGAAATGACATGAAAGGGAAAGCTTTTGCACCTGAAGGAAACACAGCCCTGACCTCTAGGAGGAAGAGCTCCTATGGCACAAAGAAACTTATCTGACCCCATTAGGTTAGTGAACTTGTTACTCACCTAAAGAAACACACTAGGGTAAATGAGGTAATTCAGATGGTCATCTTGCCAGTGATGTTAGCTACTTAAAATTGATAGGACACTGGTGTGAAAGAGAACATTTAACTGATGGGTAGAAAATCAAAGAAAAATGCACCACTTTACCCTTTTTTTCCCCCCTCTTCCTTCTTTCGTTCATCTCATTCCATCCCTTACAACTGAGGAGGGATGTCTTAGTGAGGACGTTTCCTTGAAGGCAAGAAGAGGAGAAGGGACATAAAGAGCTCCAATGATGGAGACCATGTACAATGGACAATTTCAATTTAACAGAAGACTTATAAAATATTAAAATAACCTCAAAATGTTTTCACAGAAAGAAAGTATGAATTCAGGATGAAGACAGTGTCTTATGATCAAAACAGGTAGGCTCTTGAAAAAGCTCCCAGTGGGAGAGGAACAGCTCACTTCATACATTTGCACTGAATGACAGGATGCACCAGGCTAAGGGAGAGAGAAGGAGCTGACTGTATCTCAAATTACTGTGAAAAAGAAAAAGTAAGCTCAGCAAGCTTTCCAAGGTGAGGCCAGGCTTTGAAGAAAGAAGAAGGGGAAATAAGGGAAGAGAGAGGGAGAAGCATTACATTGCCAGACCTTTGCACTCATCGTAGCCAAGATACTGGAACAGCTAAAAAGGAACTTAAAGAGTCAGATATATTTTAAGTTTCTGTTTTCATATTTCATTTTTTGTTTCCAATTTTGCAGTCAGGAATTCATCTCACTGCTTGCTAGGACACATTTGTTTCCTTCTTTAGGCTTGTCTTGTGTTAAGAATGGGCTGCTTTGGCAAGAGGCAAGCTATAGAGAAATAGCCTGCGATGTGGATTAACTCATACTGGACATTGTGCTTTGCCATGTGATGAAGGAGAGCAAGGGAATTAGGATGCAGAATGTCTTGTGAAGTTCTTGCTAAACACAGATCTCTGCATGGTCTCAAAAAAGCAAGCATCTCAGAAACATAACTGAGCCAACGAAGAACTGTGTAAACTAAGTATGTAAGTGCAAATGAGGCAGAGTGGAAATCAGACATTAAACAAATCTCTTTTTTTTTTAACTCTCCCAAACTCTTCCAGATGTTAAAACAAGTAAACAGCATGTGACAACTATGTTTTATTATTAATCCTGGTATTAGGGTTAGCTTTACCCTGCTTTTCTGCCTTGTCTCATTACAGCTATTGCTTGAGGTTCCAAAAGTGTTAGTTTTAGCTTTCTGTTAAAGGTAAACATGTGCACCAAGTCACTTTTGTTATAGATTGAATAAGATAAATTTCCAATGTAGTCCTGCTCAAATATAGCAGGGATTTTTTATATTTTAACAAAAAAAGAATTTGTTACCCTTTGTGTTGCCATCAATGACAGTTCTTATGTGTCATACAATTAACACTGGTAGCCGAAATTCCCCACAAGGAAATGATTCAAGACAGATGATAATAAAAAAAAAGGCATGTGTGTGTGTGCAATAGAATGTGGTTATGGCAGAAAAAATCTCACTTATTAAGGTTACAACTTCACTGTGGAGTTGCTCAGCTGGTGCCCCCAGTTTGGCAACAACAAAGACCTCCAAACCAACTAGAGTGATGCCTTGATCTAAGCAAGATGAATTGCAGAGCTATGGGTTACAGTCTGTGCTTTAATTATTCTTCTTCTTAGTCTGATGAATAGCTCACTTTGGATAGACGGTTCAGACATCCCTCTCGTGCCTCACCACAGTTCCCTCTTTTCTTCACTCAATTCATGGGAAAACACTCAGTTTCTTCAGAACCATAGGATGTCTCAATGGAAGTCCTGTCTTACACCTGCGACTCAGACCTAGTTACTGTTATTCTGTGCATCATAATACACTAGCCTATAGCTAAAGTTATTGCTGCAACAAAATATGAAAAGCGTAGTTACATTAGCAAGAAGAGATTAATCTTCCTTCACTTCAGTTATCTATGGTGTGGGGCTTGACTCCTAGGATCTATTTTAGGTGTCTGTGTGACACTGAGATAAGACAACCGTAAAAACACCTATTCATTGTCTATAAGGAGAGGGTAGCTGAGATGTAGACATTTACATTGGTTAAGATGAATCCCATTCCAAGTGACTAATCTCAGGTGGGAAAGAGCTATCACTTTTTTTACTGCCTTGAGCTCAGACCATTGACTGTCAGAGTGAGTGCTGGACTTCAGTGTTAAATCAAAGAGATTAGCTGAGGTCATGAGAGATGCAAAGCAGGGTGGACCACAAGCACTTACAGAGTCAGACCCGGGTTACCCTTCCCCAGCTGAGCCCACTCGCTGCTGGGGTGGATGCCCCTTCCTTTCTCTTTTCTATGTTGTTTGCAACAGTCTGCTCATTAATGAACAACTGTCTCAGCCAACACGTTGTGGTTGTCCTAAGATTAATGTATGCTATCAAAGTGGAAGGTTAGACCAGAAACAGTGGAATAAAAGATGAGCACTTGTACAGGCAAGTGCCAGACAGTAGAAAATGTCACCACTCGCAGCTGAGACAGGTGAAAACATACCTTTTTTGCTCTTTCCCACTACTGCTTAAACTAAACTGCCTAAATTCACACTGACTGGGCCACAAGAAAAATGCTCGTACTGGCAGGGATCTGTCTGAGCCAAGAAGCAGTGGGTTTAGCTAAGAGATTGTAGCTAAGAGTTAACAAATGACTGCCCTTCCTGTTGAACATTGGGGTTTCTGGAGGTCCCATGAGCTTCCATGTAAGGGAGCTAGTCTCCAGACAGCATTGTTTTCTCACTGGAGGGATTTTGGAAAACTATAAGATTCAAACATTTTGAAAGTTAAGGACATAACCAAGATTAGAGGCTAATAAATAGATGAGTGATTGATGAAATGGAGAGAGAGAAACCATGCAGTGTCATGATATATGCAATCACTGAGCTTTAAAGACATGAATAAGTAAGTGTGGGATTACTATTTCAAATGTGATTTTGCATTGTGTTTGTTCTGCCTACAGGTTTTAACAATGCAAGTTGGGTCTGTCCTGAAGCATTCATCTCATAAACCATAGAGTTTGATTAGCCCTGGAATCAATCAGTCAGCCAGAAAGATGCTCATCAGTTCTTCACTGTGCCCCTTCATTTTCAAGAAAAAAACAAAATACAGACACCGATAAAGATAGCTTTTCTTAACAGAGTATTGTGGCAACCAATGGCTGCCATAGCTAACCATGATTACCTACCTGAGCACCAGTCCACCAGGACAGATGAGTAGCTTGTTCCTGGGCAACAGGGGGAATTGAAAAGTTGCCCTCTTTTAGGTTTCATCTGGCTGCAGTTCAGGTAACTACACAGAGTTTAGTTTGTGTTACTTTATTTATATTCTCTATCACATACATGGATGCATCAACTGATCCATTTCAGATACCTGTTCACTGGATGTTACCACCTGGTTTGTGAAGTTTGTTAACTACTTGTCAAGGCATAAACTGTAGCAAAATAATTTCAAAATCCAAGCAACACTAAAGACAAACTCACCATACAATATCTTATCTAACATTTCAGCAGACAAAAGCAAGACTATACCACTTCCCATTTTATGTGTGAGTAGACCCCAGGCCATAAAAATCAAATAAGACTCAACTAGGAAAAAATCTGGGCTAATGAAAAACTTATGTTATAAATGAAGAAACTCTGTAGGGCCAAGTACACATTGATTTCATAATCCAAACCCTGTAAGCTGCTTTTCCATTAGCTGGCAAAGCATTTCTCCAAGCTTTGCCTTGACTAGAAAGTGCTGTTTTTAACATGATAATGAGTTTAGCATCAGTTTTTAAATCCTTATCACAAACAGAATTACAGCTGAAGTAATCAGAACAATGTAACCAAGATTTGCTTGTATCTTCTGTGATCAGTTAGTAATGATCAACATAGTGTCAGCTGAGTCAGATCATCTTGTGTGTTCAAAATTTTTGTTATGACATTGCCTGGAAATGACATTGCCTGGAAACCTGCTCTGACAAGCTGGGACATTGCTTTTCCCCATGGATCCCCTAGAGGCTGATGAGAGTGATTTAGTCATGAATTCTGCTTGTAGGTTTGCATGCCTTTTCTGTGAGTATGGTGCATTTCCAAAAAAAGTATGATGAGAAGATCTATATGGCAACTGTTTTCCTGTTCTTGAAGGGTTTGCTTAAAACTTTGTAACTGGTATGAAAACTTCTAGGTTCGTATGCCTGAAGAATTTTGGACCATCTTCATGGTGACCCTGGTACTTGTGAATGCTTGTGAAAGTTAATAGTTGACGTTTAGTTATATTTTGACATTTAATTACATTGCATCTACAACAAAACATTGCAATAGATAATATTTTCCACTTCCCTTTACCATGGTTTGTTGATGGTCTAGAAAATTCTATTTCCAGTGAAAAAATATGTTAAGTATTAAAAGTAAGTCTGGCCTACCGTTTATTGGCTTTAAAGCTGGACACATGATCACGTTTAAATCTGAGGTTCTCTGTTACCAATGGATTCTCACAATCTATTCACTCAAGCCCATAGTTTCTGGTCAACCTAGAACTATTTTGGGATATTGTTTTGGGGTTTTGCTGTGGGTTTTGGGTTTTGTTTGTTTGTTTATTTTTAATCTGATTTAAAAACAAAACAAAAAAACCCCACCAAAAAAACCCAAAAAACCCAAAACCAAACCAAAAAAACTAAACAAAAAAACAATTTGCTTTTTTAGCTGGGTAAACTGAAACCTGGAGTGGTCAAGTGGCTTTTTCAAAGCCAAAAGAGAAGTCAGTGGCAGAACTAGACCAACACAGAGACATTTAATTATGTATCCCATGTTTTCATTACCCCAGAAGATTCAGTCAGATATGTCAGTGCTTTAGAAGGTAGGTGAATATCACCAAACTTGTGTGATCCGTTCAGAAACCAGGAAAATGCACAAGCTGTCTGAGACATAACTGAGCTTGTTCAATAGACTAAGGAAACCAGCAAATCAGTTCAATGCAGCAGTATGAACAAGTGATGGAGCAGATGATAAAACAAACTTTGATTTACTGAATTAAAATAAATTATTTAGATATAGCATTGCTTAATGTTCTTCTGGAAGCCATGTGTTGTCTAGTGATGGGTTTCTTTTTAGTATGGGCTCCTTTCCCACTCACATTTTTGGCACTAAAGAAAAGCTAGGAGCATGTTATTTTTGTTGAGGTTCTCAACTATTGAATAAGGGTTCCAGTGGTACTCTACCTAACATTTTCGCCGTCAGAGCAGATACTCTTCACCTCCTGCAAACCAGAGGCCTCTCCAGAAATTTTTGTAACCACCTGCTGAAGTGCTGAACTGGGCTTTTGAAACTGAGGGAGGGAGCTGGCAAGAGAGTAGTGCTGTTAACCAGATCTATTTCCTTAGTAAGCTGACCCCTGAGACAGAACATGTTACCTTCTGCTGTCGGAGTTGGCAATGCTCTGAGGATCACTCTCTAGATCCTAGCCAATGCTATTCACCATTGTGTGCTGTCAGACTATGAAACCAACTTAGAAACAACTCGGATTAGTCACCCAGGTAAGGATATGTGGTCGTGGTAAAACTGGATAACTTTTTCAAGACCTTTTATAAAAATCTTAAAATCTGGACTGCATCTTTGCGTGTACTCCTACTCCTTCTGCCTTGCTTTGCCTGGATGTTGGCAGTGGTCCTCACACTATGGGTCATGACCATTCTAGGGATCACAGGAGAGTTCAGAAAGGATCACAAATTGCTAGAAAAAGCTTAAGGAGTTATTTTAACACAAAACCCAAAACAAACCAACAAAAGCTGAAGAACATGAATAGCAAATTATGCTGATTTAACATTTCATAAAAGCACCAACCCTTCATTCAAACCCCTCAGTCCTTGCCCTTGAAATATTGTCCTCTATTAAGACATTCAGGAGACTTTCAGGAAGACAGAGGAGTGAAAGGGCCCCCAATTTTCAAAAGTGAAAATTTTTATTTCAGCTAATTAGCTCCCCAAATGGGGGTGGGAGTTAGACTAACAGTGAACTCACAGCAGATAGAGAGCATGTTTACAGAAAGGGAAAACCCTGCTCTAAGGGCTATGCGTAACTGCTCAGGGAACAGCCTACCATCCCATGTGATCACATGAGATTTCAAACTAAAATTTGTGCTTCTTCAACATTATGGTTTTGGTTGTAAAATTAACCCATAACAATTTTTGCTGAAAGTGACCAGTAGTGACCTATGTGAGCTGACTCTAATGATTACAATAAAACTTTATAGACCTAAATCATATTTACTATATAAAAAGAAGGTAAAGGGAAAGGTGGGGGTAGCTGGATGCCAGGCAGAAACAAAATCTGACAGGTTGCTACTGCTTCTGCTGTTTCTTTTTGTGTGCAGGAAGGCGAGCTGCAAGTCCAGTGTGGTGGAGTGAGTACAATGGTGGGGCAGAAGGGCAAGGAACCTGATGAGAAAGGGGCCCGGGACACCAGAATCTTTCTGGTTCTGCATGGAAAGATGGGACATTGCTTACTAGCGCTTTCTATGTGGATGATTTTGCAAGCTCATTTTGGTTGTAGATTTAGATTTAATGAAAGGTGAAAGTCTGAGGTTACCAGAACAGTTAGTGAACCTTCTGCCAATTAAAGGTTTTGCCCCAAAGACCACACCTTGCGATGGCTGAATTTCACTGCCATCCCTTCCAGAGTGTTTTCCCTCTGCTACCTTGTTATTGTAGTGATGGTGGCATTGTAAATTATAGTCCCAGCTGGATGAAGAACCCTTCTGAACTGATCCTAGTGTTGTTCCCTGTAGTATTGCTAATGATTACACAGCTGCCTACTAGGCATTCTAGAGCCTAGGCTCGTGGGTCTGCCTCCAGCACAAGTTGCAATAAAGTTTATTTTCATTCAAAACAAAATATATTGGGATTATTGTCAGAGCAGCCCCAGGGGCTTGCACAGGGGGTCTAGTAAGCATTGGTAAGAAAATTAGAAGCCTTGAGGTTATTAATGTTGCTAGAACAGCAAGCTTAGTGGCCAGCAGAGGTATAATTTACCTATACTAGCATCACATGCTGGAGCAAGGCAATCAAGTAAGAGGTCAAGGGACTTTAACATAACATAAGATAGATATATAGCCCCGAGATTTACAGGCCAGATTCTCAGCTGCTGTAAATCAGTGTAGCTTCATGGGAATCAGTGGACTTGTGCAGTTTTCAATATGCTAAGAATCTGGCCTGTACTCTTTATGGAAGTTGTCCTGAGATCTGAAATGAATGCAGCAGCAAAACTCAATTTTTGTTTTTTGCTTTGTTTTAAAGCCAGCACATGACATTTTTAGCTCAGCTGTACATTGGTTTGGAGAGCAAGACTGTAGTTTAACACTTTTGGCAAGAACACATCTCAAAATGGTAATGAAAAAACTGATGAGATTCCATCAATACACATTAGCTAATAGAGAGAAAACCTAAGTAAATGCAGAAGGAGCAAATATCTATTTTTAACTGATTAGTAACCAAAGTTCAGGTAGCATATAGTCTTTTTGCCTGCAACTGTGGTTTCTAGTCTATAAAACAGCAGTTCATGTTCCTACTTATAACAATGAGTTAGCATATGTTTGAGCAAAAAGGTAATATCAGCTTTTGATGATTTAAGTGACATGAGAGTGTGCTGTGTGTTCATGCCAGAGGATAGAGTGAGGAAGCTGACAGAGATAGCAGAGTGTGCGGAAGACACAGACAAGTAAAATGCATGCACCATTCGCTCACAGATACATAAGGGTTGGTCCTTCTCCTGGGCATGTATAGATATAGGTCCAAACCACAACCTTTATTCCTGGATCGCAGTCCAAATCTATGTCTCAATGCATTCCCAAAGCTGATGGAGTTTCCGGGAGCAAGGAGGGGATTGTGTCTAGTGTTCTTGTTCAGAATAATTTGTGGCAACTCATAAATAAAAATTCTGCGGTAACGCTTGAATGTCTATCAGAGACTTTAGCCTCCAGTAGTACTGCTTTCCATTCTCAAGAAGTACTTATATATTTACTGATTTATCACACTCACACATAGTACCTGTCAGAGGAAGAAGCTCTTACTACCTTCCTCTGATGAAAAATGTAATATCTACTACAAAGAAACTAAGGAAGCATGGGCATTTTTCTGAAGAGGGGAGATCAATCTGTGAATCAATCAATTTACTTGCCTTCATATCTGTAGGGACTGAACTGCTTAAGAATATGAGACTCACTTTTGTGGCACTCTGTAGTGTTCTCATCCTTTGTTTAGACAAGGACCTGACTCCAATTGTACCATGAGAGGAAACTTAGTTGCTATAGTTTGCACTAATGCATCAGTATTTGGAATCTTTGTATTTATTGAAAGTCTGAGTTTCAAAACTTATCTGACATTACAGATGGAGCACACTCATTAACAGTTGTCTTCAATAAATGTGTTCTTTCTTGGCCCGGGAGTTTAATCAAGTCACATTTTCCAGGTCACTCAGTTAAATAGAATCAGACAGGACCCTGATGAAGCTTGAGACAGCTGCGTCCCCTCACAGTTTAGACTTTATCTTTCCTACTTGCCCACCTCCAACACTGCTGGTGGCTGCTCCTTCCCCGGCAGCAGCAGCAGAGCAGCCGGCTTCTCCTCTAGCAGAGTTCACAGATCATCATGCTCATTAACACAAACTGAACTTGACTGTGACTTAAATTGATATACCAGACAGTCAACTGCAGTTGCTGGGGAACCAAACACTCTAACTGTTCTGTTGCCACCTCTGCTGCTGGGGAGGAAACCTCTGGGCAGAGAGCTGAAGAGGATGACTTCTTACGTTACACTAAGCTGGACCACCACAGAGACTTTGGAAGTTCCTTCTGTCACTGTCTGAGTTGCCCTGGAACAGGGTTGTAAAGCATATGCGAGGCCAAGGAAATCTATTTTGCCATGCTCCTTTGCATGGGTAACTGAAAACCCACACCCTTACTCAACCCATCTCCTCAGAATATTCATGCTCTCTGGAAGGAGATCTGCCTTCCAGAAGCCAGAGCTGGTGACAGAAGACCAGCTGGCATGTTCGTAACCCTTTGCTTTTATCCGAGCAGCCTGCCAGGCTGATCAGAATCTAAATTTAACTGTACTGCTTCAGGTATTGTGAAAACATTGTGTTTCTGGATCACTAGGGATGCTGGGCAGCGAGCCATTCCGAAGACCAGAAGCCAGAAGGTTGTCTATTGGCATGTTCTATGGAAAGCATATAGCTGATTCTTTCTTGGCCGATTATCTCCCATCCTAAACAAGGGGCAGAAGTTTGAAGTGTTAACCCTTCCAGATATGTACAAGGAAGTGCCATAGACATTTGTTGACTATTTCAGAATAAGCAAGTTGGCCCACTGCTCCTGTGTAAGGATGGAAACTTTGCTGGTCAGGATGCAATCCTTACCTACACAGCATACAAGGGTTTATTTTCACTGATCTCAGTGGCTTTTTGCCCATCGATAAAAAGAACCTGACCCACAGTTCTCCAGAGCTATGAGTATGGGATCAGATCCCGTACACTATTTTAATAGCATCTCTTGGTGACTCCCAAAGCACTTGCAAACACAAGAGAGGATAAAATATGAGATGAATGGGAAGCTTGAATGAAATAGGAATTGTAAACCTTCAGGCAGAATTTCTCTCTGGGGAGTTCAGAGTCTCCTCTCAGAGTCAGGATCACGTGGCCAGTGACGATCACAGGCAAAGCCACAGCAAGATCAAAACATAAACATGATTCCTGTGTTGTAGCTAAACCAGGAACAAATCTGGCACCATTTGACTCTGGCCTTTCAGCTCTGAGACAGGGCAATAACGGTGCTCGTGCCAGCTGGCTATTTGCTCTGCAAGAGTCAACAAGTTTCTTGACATGCAATGTCCTTCTGTCTCATTTGTTGATTGGAGCAGTGAAATATTTATGAACTGCCATCAGTGTCCAGCTTTTGAGTTTTGACCCAGTAAAGGATAAATATGGGACAATTTGCCTTTGGCCTTTCACTTTGGCTGGTGACCAGCTTTCTGTCTGTTTGTGGTTTCAACTGGATGGGGAAACAACCGTCCCCTAGGTAAAATCCTTTCCATATCTATGACTTACTCCAGAAATAAATGATTTTAAAACCAAACACATCGAGTGAGAAACAAATCCCACACAGTTGTCCAATGGCCTTTGACCTCCTGATGGCTTGATGCCATCTGGCTGCCAGCTGGCTACTTCACTACACTAGGAAATAAGTTTCTCACAGACAACGGTCCCTTCCATTTTTAGTCCTACCAAAAAAGAAAAAGCAAACACACCTTTCCTATAACACCCTTTTAATCCAAAAAAGGGAGAAATGTGACACAGGTGGCTGTTGAACTTCCAACTCTGAGTGGCAAACTACCAACTAGCTACTGCAGGACTTCACACTCCCACAGCAAAACAAAAACTTGCTCAGGCAAATTGTTGTGTCTTGCCACCTTAAAAGAGGTATTCAAAAATGGAGAGAGAAAAAGTAAATAAATAAAGAAATCAAACACAGTGGGAGGTACTGCAGACCATTTATACATGGTGGCCAGTGAGCAGAGATGTGTACTTTTTGGCAGATATACAAAGGGCTAGGCTTTATACATAGGCTCTGTGCAAAAGTGCTCCTGTTGCACAAAAACAGAGGGGATGTGAAGGATCTTTACTTTGCTGTTGAGATTTTTCACAGTCTAATTTGGCAAACATTTGCCTAGTTCCTGAAAGTAGAGCAAACGTGGGCTTTCAGTAGTGAGCATGCACCCTTCCTGATCCTCCCAGCTGCCTACCAAAATCTTCACATTGCTAGGACCCGCGAGATGCATAGGAATGCCTCAGAGAGCTGAAGGAAGGAGGCCCTGGGAATAGTTCTCAGTCAGGTGATGACAGGGGCTCCCAGGGGCTCTGGTGCTCTGTTTCAGGATAAGGCTGGGCTAGGCATGCAGCTGAATTGGAGGGTGACCTGCTGCTGCGGCTCATTTCCTTCCTCAGCTGGGTGTTGCAGTTATCTGAGTCCCCACATCAACATACGCACTCACATGAGATAGGTCCAGCATGGGAAATGCATGTACATAGCTCAAGAGCAATTGAACACCTATATATTCATCGTGCAAAGATAAGACTTTATATAGATTATGTGTTTTGTTTTTTCTTCCTTTTTTCTTTTTTTCTTTTTTTCTTTTTTTTTTTTCATTTCCTTTCCATTGGTGCAGAAGGCCAGGCATGTTTAATCAGCATTAGCTGTTATCATTCAAACAATTTTTTTAACCCCACTGTGACCCTGGGATTTTCCCTTTCTCAAGACTCCATTTTCCTTTTCTGTCCTTTGGCCCCTATAGTACATCATGTCCATAGACAATGGGTGTCTTCCCTTCCTCTCCGTGCTCCGTCTGCCCATGAAAACTCTAAGGGTTGCAGGAGGCGTGATTCTCCCACTCTGATTTTCCCATGACAGATTCTCTTCCATCCTGTCATTTACATTTACAGCCTGACTCCAAGTACATTTATAGCCAGAGAAGTCTTTTCATTGACTTCTGTGGGCTTTGAATCAAGCCTTTATAAACCACACATGTACCCAACAGGTATTTATTAACATGAGCTGGCCATGTACCGTATGCCATGAGTGTGGAAAAAACTAACAATAACTTTACAATTACCCACCTAAGCCCTCTAACAGGCTCCAAAGGCATGTCTCTTCGCCAAGCAAGCATTGAATCAAGTTTGACATTTCTAGGGTAAATCATTTTTGTGTTCTAAAAACCAAAAAAAGGGTTAGGAAAAAATCCAAAGAGTGAGAACATCCCCATTTTTGGACAATAATATCATCCAAATGTCCTATCCAAATGGCTTCAAATGTTCCAGAAACAAATGTGCATTCTGGGATAATATTGCTGACTGCTAGGTAAAATTTCAGGTGGGTCTGCTTGAGGTTGGCAAGATTAAGCAGGGGTTAAAATGGAATTAACAGTGTTACTTTTTTTTAATTTTTTTTTTAATTTTTAATTAGGCATGGAAATACTGTCATTCACAATCTTTCCAGAGTGCTTAGACAGTTCTGGATAGTAACGTCTTTATGTATTGACTTTACATTCTGATATTTCAGTTCTTTCACAGGCTTTGCCTAAACATATCTTATTTTTCAGTTGTAGGACATGAATTCAGATGTTATTTTTTGGTCTCTGCTTGAATTTAATGGGTGGAGCCTGCACCATCAGAGAGGACAGTCCAGTGGACTTGGAAAACTCTCAATCCACTGTGCAGGTGAGGAGTCCCAAAGGACTTCCCACACTTTTATCAGAAAGTAACTCTAAGCTGAAAAGTTTGGATCCAGACCTAGATAAAAAGTGCCTCCAAGGACAAGTTCAATGGCCTCAGGGGTATACATCCAGGCCAATTTCTGGCTGTGATGTAAGACAAGGATATTTCCCTTAACGTACAAGTTTTGCATCATCCATTCTCTTGTGCTTTTGCTTTTTCACTTTCTGCAGCAAATCAATCATTATAATACTAGCAAAATTTTGGTTTTGTCTTGTACATGTTATAGCTCAGCTGGGCTTGGTCCTGGTAAAATATACATCTCTGAGAAAGCATTTTGGAGACAGGTATCTGCTAACAACTAATTTTATCTTGTTCACAAAGGCCAAAATTTTTTAAAAGTAGATGTCAAAATTGGAGTTTTCTGAGTCCTAAACAAGCATTTACATGAGTATGAGTATCTTGCTTTTTAATAAAAACTTGGTTACCCCGTACCCATCTTTAGCAGTCCCTTTTGAAAGCCATGGCTGAAACAACTCATAGTACTGTCTGTAGATCTTGGTCACGTTTTCTTCCTTGGCTGCCCCCCTGAAGACACGTGTACCTTGGTCATTTCTTCTTCTGTTGTTTTAGAAACTCTGTAGTTGTAAGGGTTAAACACAGCATCTTACATTCACAGATGAGAAAACACATATTTTTTTGGCAGGGCAAATGCACTAGGCAACTTCTGCGTGTTTGTGCTTTGAGTAAGGAGGCCACCTGCTTCTAATGTTACAGGAATATGTTGGCTAGTGGAAAGGCAGACACCATTTTTTACTAATTGAATAATCTGTGTATCTTATCCAAATGCCAGGAGATTGCTTCTATCCCATGATTAGCTTGGAGTTTTGATGACTTTTTTTTTTAAATATACATTCCAAAGTCAGTTTCCTGTTTGGTCCAAATCATTTCATTCATAGTACAGAGTGATGGGAAAGTGGGTATCGGATGAAAGAAATGGTAAATAGGAAACAATCGTTTGCTTGGATTACCAAGTCAGTTTCTAGGTAGGGTACTGTTTGGTAGGTAGGCATATTCAACTGTTTGGCACTAGTGCATGGAATAGCAAACACATGTAGCAGTTAAAATCAAGCTTGCGTTAATGATTTCATTGCCTGAACTAAATTTGTAACGTAAATCATTTGGAGGTGCTCAAGGCATTTCTATTCTTAGAAGAAAAGTCACAAACTGGAAAGTACGTCACCTTTGCAATCAGCACCCCCTTTAGCCTGTAATGTGGAACACATGGTGGTTGAAGAGGTTACAGTGTTACAGAAATGTCATTACAGAATTTCTCTGTGTTAACATGTATCATCTGTCACATAATTGTTTGTTTTACAACCCATACCTATAATGGGCTAAGTGGGGACTATTTATATCAGTTAACAATGAGTGCCTTTAATTAGTATTTCATGCAACTGGAACATGTTAAAGATTCTGACACAAATCTGGCTTGGGTTGCTAAATTCCATATGAATTTCATTATGAAATTGCTAAGACATTACAGTTGTGCAGGTATTGAGGTTTATAAGTGCACTTCATCTGTTTCAAAACTAGGGTAAGTCAGTCAGTCACAAGCATGTTAAAGAAAAATCTTCAAAACAACAGCTTGGTATCTGACACAGTTGAATGAGACTTTAAAGCAAGAAAGATGAAAAGTTTTTATGATTTGAAATGTGCCTGTATTTGCTCTAAAACTGCAAATTTACTAACATCTGCACAGCTGAAGCATATAGAATGGAAAAAATTATGGCAATGGAGAATCATATTGTACACAAAAATGTTAATGAAAATGTATTGAAAATGGATCAGTAAGCAGAGATATTCACAAGCTATTGCTAGACTGTAGAATGATGGTTTGTTGAGGGTTTTTTTTGGTTTGGTGGGGTTTGGTTTTGTTTTAATTTGGGTTTTTTTCTGGCGATGGTTGAGACTGAGCAGTTACAAACCTGTGCCCTATGCTTTCTGAGCGAACTTAATAAGCAAAATATTTAGACTGAGACGCTCAGTCCCAGCCCCTCCTCTTTTCAGTCACTGAGGTGGTCAACAGGACATGTTGGAGCAGCATTTCACACTGAAGGAGACCCCCAGCCCCTGTGAGACTTTTGTCCATAGGCACTCATGAATTTGCAGCATGAAGAATGTGCCAAGAAGCAGTGTAATATGCAGGCAGTGATGCGAGAGGAAAATGTGCCTGAGGTTACTGTTTTAAAATTTGGGTAGTGTCATGGTCCTTACGAGTCAGTGAAAGAACATGCTAGAATCAGGCTTATGTCAAAATTAGAACAGTTCAGGAGATTAATGGTGGGACAGAAAAGGATGACAGAAAATCCGAACGGCTTCATCCCTCCATGTTATTCTTCTCAGAAGTACGGGCAGAGGCTCCATCCCTCTGTGTGCCTCAGTTCGTGAACCTAACACTTTTTTTTCTTCTATAACCGTTATTAGACTTGTAAATTTACATTATAATGGCACACTAATTCAGCAACTGCCTCTAGAAACTGTCTCAAAGCTTTATTCAAGATGTTGAGATGCTGAATTAGAACAGAGAAGCAGCTCAGGATGTCTTCTGTTTCTCCTCCCCCATTTGTATCAGCTACCTGTATCAATGCCTACATTTTTCTGTCTAAACCAGTTTCTGACAGGCAACTACATTATCATGAAACTACTTTACAGATAACATTAAATGGAACTTTGTGGGTCATATTTGATCTATTAATTAGTATATAGATTAAAATATTTTTACTTATGTAGTGTCAGAAGCTGGTAGGTTCTTCTAAGTAAACTCACTCTAACTCCTTGTGAAATCACTAACTCAGAGCCCAGCAACAAGTCTAACAGTATAGCTGTTTATTTATCTTGTATTTCAATAGACAGAAACTCCCTTTTGTCATTTTACTTTTTCCACACAGAGCACGCTAGCTGTCCTGGGGTGGACTTGGCAGTAGTAAAAATCTTCATGGTTTGTTACCTTTGTTAAAAGAAAGGATCTAATTTCTGAAATATGTTGTCTGTATACCAGATAGCAGTAATGTAGGTCCTGCAATGCCACCTCTGATCTTTTTATATTAACCGGTTTTATCATTCTTTTAAATTGTTTACTATCCATTTGGTGCTGGAGTTGCATTTGGTTTCTACTGTGAGTTGTAAAACTTGAAAAGCTGCTGTTAATTTGCAATCATATTCTCCTCCTCTTTCTATTCATCTGATTCCTTATGAAATGTTTTGAAGATTTCTGCCACTCTTACTCCTAGCAGTTGGCATAGTCAGAAAATATTTTTAATAAGATATAATAAACAATGGAAAAAAAGAGGGATTCCAAAATCCTCATGTGATTGCCTTTGATACCCACTTCTCCTCTGTTAGACTTAAACTTTTATTTTAGTTAGAGTTAACCCTTAGTTAAAACACATTTTTCATAAAGAACTACAATAAGGTGTCTTACCAGAATCCTCAGCCACAGGACATCATAAGAAATAATATCCAGGCTGTGTGTGCAATATGTAGAAGTAGATAGGAATTTCAAGAACATCAGCTGCAATGAGAGAACATGTCGAAGTATCTGAAATAAAATACTCTGAATTCTGTACATGAGAGTTTTTGTCTATTTTCACCTATAGCCTCTTTTTTTCCTATTCTTTGTCCTCTCCCATCCCAAGTATTTTTCTTTCAAAATCTGTTTTTGGACTGATTGTCTCTGTTACTCTGGAAAACAATAAAAACCTTCTAGACATTTATGAAAGGAAAGTCCCTCTGGAGAATTCTGGAGAACACATCATGATAAAAGACAAATTTTAAGGAAATGGCAGGGACAACAGACAATTTAAAACATATATAAAAATATATCTCTATATCTGTGTATAATCTGAGTAGTGTTTTTAAAAGCTTGAGAATGAAGAGACATAAACGAATACTGATTAGTTGATTTTTGGATACTGGAAAAAAATATTTCCCATAAAGCGTCAATTTGGGTACAGTACATTGAAGGATTAGTGGTCGTAAAACAAACTGGTAAGCTTGCAAGAAAATGTTGCAGACCAGCAGCAAGGCTCGCTCCCTCACAACCTGATGAAGACTGTGAGTGAGGAGCAACATGCTTGTTCAATAGGGATTTCTTCAAGGGAGTTAGACTGGCAAAAAATGATTTCTGGACCACTGGGGCCTTTTGAGAGTTCCCTGCTGGTCACAGAAAGCATTTGTGCTCCAAAGAAAAGCTTCACGATGTGATACATCACCACATGCTATTGTGCTTCCACATTGCTGTCAGCCCTACGAAGATCGGGTTTTATCCTGGCGAATGAGCCAGAACTGTACAGAGGTATCTGGCGTGACACTCCCAAGGACTGTCACCCAGTTTTAGCTGTGCCCTTGTGAGTGATGGTGTGCTCATTTGAAATATTATAGCATAAGGCATTTATGTCCTCCCACACTGTCTGCCCTCTCACACTTTTTTTTTTTCCTGTTTTATGTGTGTGGTTACTTAGGTTTTTATACCTCTGATTTGAACACACACCCTTCCACACATCTCAAAAGCCATTGGAAATATAATGTGCACAGTAGTTTGTAAATTAAATATGCTTAAGTAGCAGAAAACTGCAGTAACTAAGGCTGATATATGGACTTGGAAGACTAAATCTAACTTTGTGGATTCAATTATAATTACAGCTGTATGAGCTGGCGCATTGGCAAGATGAACCTGCCAAGACTGGCTTACTAGAAACCGTAGGAAGGCTGACCACATCATCAAAGAATAGCTCTCTGATGACATAGTACCTGCAGCTCTCCAGCTGATGGCCCACAGGTCCATCTGAAGATACTAGCTGGTTTGGTGGGAGGCAAGCGAACAGAAAGGATGACGGTTTGTGCTAGGGTCAAAGGTAAGAAGGATGTTTCCTCTTAGAAAGTTCAGGGAGAAAACTTAAGTCTCCAGAACAAAGAAGGGGAAATTACAAAAATATATTGGATTTTGGAGGAATTTGAATAGCTGAGGTGTGTCAGAGCCAGGTTACAGTTACTTATTAGGGACGAAAGGTTCAGAAATGCAGCGCTTAACACTCTCTCCAGCTCTGCTAAACTATTTATGAAGAGCCAGCTATAATTAGAAATCCAAATTTAAAAAATAGTAAACCAAAAATTTACTTTAAAAAGTGGGCAGATAGCCAACTATTTTTACTGGGCAGCACTGGAATGTTAATGCAGAACATACGCAAAGCTGTTATGAAAAAAAAAAAATACACCTCTTTAATGCTAATACCCAAGTAGAATAAATGATAATTGCATTAAGCACCGATTGGGAGTCAGCACAGGTCCCTGAGAACTGGAAACCCGCTATATGTTACAGGATAAATTGTTACTGACAGTGTTAGTTTGAGACATTTTTCTGCAGGAAAAAAAATATGCAAGGGAGGAAGAAACACAATTTCTCTTGCAGAACGAATGAAATTTTTTTGTCAGTTAGTAGTAACCAGAATAATATCTGTCTAATTTTACTGGTTTTGAAGTGCTTTTAATCTGAATTGCAGAGGATGTGTATAACCTCATACCAAGTAATGGAAGTTGTGAATAATCTACATCACTGTTTTCCCAACCTGGTTCATCCATTTGGTTAAGGTTTAAGAATATAATCACCTAAATCGGCAGCCTGATTTTGTCCCTTAACACATACCCACATGGAATCATGGGGACAATTTATGGTGGGTGGAATGTAATTATCTGACCTGGAATTTGCCCAGAACACGAGGTTAATAATGCAAAGCTTTCCAGGCACATATTTCAATTACCAATCACTGTTTCTCTATGGTGGTCTTGATGATGGGTAAGCCAAAATCACTAGGGTGAGAATTAATGTAAAATATTTCAAAACCTGAACGCAAAGCTTACTGCCGTATTTGGCAACAACCACATCAGAGCAGCTATACTGAACCAGGCTTCTTGGGTAGTGGTTTCTCCTGAGTGAAGGGGATTCCATTACAAAGAGCTGTGGCACAAAGCCCAGAGAGAAAATCTTTGCTGGATTTGTGCTACTTCTCTCCAGAACCAGCCTGAGTGTCTCTGCATCCTGCTTCTAGAAAGGGCAACTGATGTGAATGACTCTGGCTGGAGTCAGCCAGGTCCAGTCAATGCTTTTAGCTCTGTCTCAGCACTGATGTTACTAGAGCTAAAAGCAAAGCTGGTTATGGAAAGGACAAAGAGGATCTGTGTGCATGGGAGGAAAGGGGAAAATGGAGAGGACGTGTTTTTCAGGTGAGTCAGGAGAACATTAAATCAAGAGCTAAAGGGAGAGGGGGATCAAACTACAATTTATTTAAAATGAACTTGTGACACTCAAGATAAAGCATTAATCTTTGGTATGTAACTGAATAAATGCATAATGCATTCACATATTGAATTTAGTTCTGGTTCTGCACCCACCAAAATCCATAGGAAAACTGAGGAAAATACAAAGAAAAGCAACAGAAGCAATCAGAGGTTTGGAACAGTAATCATATGATGAAAAAAACGAACCTAGAAAATAGTCAGCTAAGAAGGACATAAAATCATGTTCTATGTGAAATTTAGATGTGTAGAATGATACATGCTGTAGAATAGGAATTATTTTTAATTGCATTTCACAAATAGAGGTATCAGATGAAACTGCTAAGTAAGATATTCAAGATAAATATAATTTAACTTTTATTCATACAATTCACAATGCATTATTGGAAATCACTGTCACAGGATGCTAGACATGCCAGAAGTCAATCGGGGTTCAAAAACTGGTGAGGCTCATCCACTGATGTTACCTCTAATTTGGGAAGTTCCCAATTTTCCAATGGCTGGAACTGGGGAGGCGTGCTAGGGAAAGAGCACTTTGTGTTGCTCTCTTCATTCTATTTTCCCTAGACTTCCTCTACTGTCAGAGGCAGGCTACAGGGCTGAAGATATTTTGGTCCAATCAAAAATTTCCTTTTGCAATGTTTTTATTTTGGTATTTCAGGGAAATGTGCACACAGGCTGCTTGGGAAGGACAGGTACTTCCTAGAAGCACTGGACCTACTGTACTGTTGTAGAGGGACTATGGAGCCATTAAACCGAATGCTTCCTATAATTAGAGACAGAGGAAGCTAGTCAGCCCCACATGTATTTCTGGATATATAGCAGCTGAGTTGGAAATGTCCAGCTATTTAGGGCTACCAGCCATAGGGAAATCCCAGACAAATGTATAATCCACCCACCCCACCCCCATTCTACCTGGTCAAAACTTTCTAGCAGAAGAAGGAAGAAATGTCCAGGAAACCCATCCTTAGGGTAGCCCTAAGGGTTATAATGTACTTAAAATGGGTTAGTGAGCAAAAGGGAAAAGGAGGTGGAGATCTCCACCCACCTGTTTCTATGCCACATACAAAAATAGTCCTGCATGCTACTGAATCCATGCCCTTACAGGAAAATCACAGTGTGTAGTGCACAATCCACATTGGAAACTGAATTATTGGTTTGTTCATGTTCTATTGCATGCCAGAAAAAAAGTAAGCTGCATTATCCTGGAGAACTTTAATACTTTTAATGTCTGTTTAAAACACTCAGAAGTTTTGAAATTAAAAGGTAAGGAGTCTTGCAGCCAACAGAAGGGAATTACCTATCTCTCATCCTGACATAAACCAAGCAAGCCATTGTAGAGGTGAAATCTAATAATTGCATCAAAGTAAATATTCATGACTTCTTTCATTTAGGATGTGGCTACAGACTAGTGTTTCAGGAGAGTTAATTTCACAGAGTTGACAAGATTGAGGAGTGTAAATCACCTGTAGAAAATGATGTTCAAAAAAGAAGAAATAATCAGGAAGTCCTTAAAAAAGTTTTGTCTCACTTATCCCAGGTTCACCATGTTAGAATTATAAGATGTTAATGGTGATAAAATGAAATAATCTAATAAAGAGGAGAAATTATGGCAAATATGAAAATTAAAATTCATCTAGAAGGAAGAAGAATAGAGTGAAAACTAGTGGCAAAGCATAGTATTAGACAAGGAACAGTGGCAAAAATTACAAAAGAAGCCAAAGTATGCAAGGAAGAACAATTTGCCAAAGCAGAGAAGTGTAATAGCACCAAGGAAAACCTGTGAGTGTCTGTGCCGTTACGTAGTTGGAAATATTATTCCAACTGCCTCTAATGACACAAAGGAAGCAGTGTTTAATGGGTAATTCTGCTTTTTATTCAGGACAGAGCTGGAAGACACATTCTTATCAAAGGGCAGTGCTGAAAATATATTTCCAGTTCTACAGCAAAGCAGGAGGCTGTTAAATCAATAGATGAGGATTCCTGCATCTGCAAGCGGGAAGAGAGGAAGCACATGGGCTGTCTGAAACACTGAAGAAATTGTAGAAATGTAAAAGAAGGTTACAACTGTGGTAACACTGTGAAAAGTTAACTATAAGAATATCGGCTTTGGCATCAGTCCCTGAAAAAATAATGTAACAGGTCATTCTTAATTTCTTTAATAAAGAATTAAAGAAGAATATAATGAATATCAAAGTGAAAAAATAATGAAAACAGATCTTGTCTGTTTTTTTTTTCATATCATGTCTGTCGTTTCATATCTTTGATGAAATCAAACATTTCAGTGATAATAATGTTGATATTATAGATTTCTGTAGGGTATCTGACTTGGCATTTTCTTTTACTTTGACCGAGAAACCTATATGCTGTAGATTCAGAGTATTGCTCCATGAAATGAAGCATTGGTTAAGGAGCCATATGGAATTGTGAACAAGGAATCACTTGTGACACATCCGTGATGGAGTCCTATGAGCTTTAATTCATAGCCATCTGCTACTTAATGTTTTTATTGATTAACTGGAGGAAAACACAGAATTGTTATATATAATATTTAGAGATGAGCTAGATAGGAAAGAATACTTAATAACAAAGAGAATAAATCTCTTATATTGAATAATTTGGATTCTGTGGTCAGCTGCAGGCAACTGAAATGGTTTTTAGTGTAAGCAAACTTATTTACAGACGAAGGAAGAAGTACCTCTGTGAATGGCTTGTAAGTTGTACAGGATAAAAAGCTGAGCTCAAATTCCCAATATAGCACTGAAACAAAATGGGTAATATGGTTCATATATATATATATGAGGAGAGGAAGCTGGAGGAAACTGGAGGATGTTACGTTATCTCTGGATGTGGTGATGGAAGCCACGAATGGGGTGCTGTGCTCTGAATTGGACCTTAAGTCCTGTAGCATATTGTGGAAGTAGAAAGAACTTGGACATGAAATTATAGGATGGCAAAAGATATTTTACAGCTAAGACTTGGGGATCTCACTCTATCTACAATATCTATGAATGAGATTGTTGACAAGAATGAAGTTCAATGTGAGTGGATGAACAGACAAAGCACAGGCTCTTCACCTTATCAGAACTAGTGACTGAAAATAAACACAATCAAATTCAACCTCTAACCAAAATGCAAATTTTAGTCTTTTGTAAGTTACTTGGTCACTGAAATGACTTACAAGGTTTGGCTTGTGTTTCCTCTGTCCCTGGAAAGCATTAAATTTTGATAACATTTTTTTTCTAGCTGAAATAAAAATAATTTAAAGAAGATTTATGGTATATTTGTTGAGTCAATGTAACTGATCATACTATATCGTCTCACACTGTAATGTCTAAAGTTAATAGTTCTACTCTATTAATGTTATTTTCTGAGATATATTCCCAATCGTTTGCCCAATGGTATGGATGCATGCCCAGTTTTGAATTTGGCTAAAGTTATGCATACTTATTTGGGAGAGCATTTTACTCCAGAATGTTTGCAGACAATGCAAACCCAGAGTGACAGATGCCTAAATGGATAATCATCTGAAACAAGTCTGTTCTGTAATGCAAACCTGCCAGCGAGCACACAGGGTTCTTGCAAAGAGTCTGATAGCAAATTTAGAGTGATCAACACAGCTTCAAAGATGACATCTTCTGTCACCAAGTTTTTCCTTGTCCCTAATGGGAACTCTCCATAGGTCCTCCCAGTGCTTAACAACAGCAGAGCTGAACTAACATTTGGAATTACCTGTGAGGTGTAAATGTTACCCCCTGTTACTTGAACGAAAAACCACTAGTTAGAATAAGACACTTTTGACAATTCAGTATTTTTGATGCAATTCTGAGTCCTTGAAAAGGCTCTGTGAAATCTGTCATTTCTGAACACCAAAGGGAAGTCAGGGAAGGAGTCACACTCTCATTTGTGTGATGCTTTCAGAAAGCAGTTGGTGAGCAGTCCGCCAAAGTGGTCTGCAGATCATGTCTCAGGGTTTCCAAGACCTTTCTATGCTGACTCGTTCAGACAGGGAGACCCATCAGGTGTAGTTCCTCAGGAAGGGCAACAGTTTCTAGCTCCAAGATGGTGCAGGCAGGGAAGAAAAGGGAACAGAGAGGCCTTCTGATGTGTTGGGAATGGAAGGCACCAGTGTGGGAAAAGAAAGCAGAAGGAAGCCAGGTGCACTGGAAGCAGGATATAATAGAAGGTGTGAACAAACCAGACTCAGCTGCCTCCAGGAACAGACAATATGCAGAGGTTTCATCTTCTGGATGCTTCTGGAGGGTAGCTAAAAGGACTGAATCATCCAATGTAGCTCCTTAGTCTTTTCAAATCAAAGTTAGCTTTACCCCAAAGTTGTATCTAGTCGAATCTAGTTATGATTCCTTTAGGCTAAAGTTTTCAATCTAACCCTTTCTTGACTGTGTTAGCTCACCCAGTCCTCTGCTCCCTCTATGCCCCTGGTGAAAATTCCCTTTGTGTCAGTGCAACTGTTTCTGTGGCAACGCTTTCAGCCGGGGAAATTATTTGGGTTGGGGGTTGTGTGTGTGTATGTGTGTGTCTAAGATAAAGAAATACTTTTTTTTTTTTTCTTTAAAATAAGCTAGTATGCAGATATGTCTGAGAACACAGCCACATAAATAGCTTCAGTAAAAAAAGTGGATAGCTAATCAAGCCTAGAGAAGTGGAGGGGGTGCGTGGAAGGAGCAAGTAGATAGGACAGGTGAGAAATGGAAAGGGATCTTTCACCCTAACGTTGCCATGAAAAGCTTCATAATGTGAGCTTCTCTGCACTTTGATTGTTTCTCTCTCTTTCTGACATACAGATACATGTACAGACATACCCTTCCAAAAAATAGCCAGCAAGCCTTCCTCCAAGATAGTTCAAATTCCTTAGTGGTCTTGGGTGTGCCTTTGTTTCAGTTTGAATACTGCTATCACTTCATAAATGAGTCTGTTTCTACTATCTTAAATGAAGAGTGACGGTCACACCCAGCAGTTCCAACTAGATTTAACCCAGCCTATAACAGTATTAATCCTAGATCACAACCATAAGCTTCTGCATATGTTTCAAATAAGGGAAACTAGCGTAAACCCAGCACAGTTTTACAAGACGTTGTTCTAGTTCACGAGTGGATAAACTGCAGTTTCAAAAGCTATTTTAGCCTGAACAGGAAACCAAATTATAATAAAAATGACATGCAAATCCTGTTTTCACTACAATGCTTAAAGCAATAAAAGAATAAACTGAGTTTACCAAAGCACCCTGCTGTTAGCCCCCTTGATGGCAATGTCAGCCCCCATCCTCACCAAGGCTGGGTACAGAAGTTGAACGGTCCTTCAGCAGTCCAAAAATAGTTTTCTTTCAAAGGAGGAGCTTTCTCAGGAGGAGTGGAGGGAATGCAGCAGTAGCACCTACACAGATTCCTTGGGTAAATACTTTCTTGGGCAGGACCTCTGCATCAGCCACTCTTCATTTTCCTTGTGGCTAAAATCAGTTAATTGACAGTATCAGTAACATATTAGGAGTTTATGTGATTGCTTTCACAATAGACTTCCTTTTCAGTGTACTTTCATTAAAACAGAGAGGAGGCTACATTTTGCATGTCTATTTTCTAGAGTATACACTATACAAAACACAGCAGTAAAGACAATAGGGCATGGACATCAGAATACTTAAACCACACAGGCAAACAAACCGTATCTTCCTACATCGTGTAGATACTTTAGCAAATATTCCCTCTGATTTAGGAATGAGGAAGTTCTTTTTTTAATAAGGTTTTGAACAACTGCTTGTATCCCTGAAAACAACTGATACAACTTGAGAAAACTGATACAAGCTAGAAAAGTTTCAATGATAATATTTGAGACAGTTTAAATTTGTGTTTGGTGGAAATCTATTTTTTTTTACATTCTTATATAATTAAGATGGTTAGAATCCAGTGGAAGCTACTATTAGAAGCTGACATATACATGAGGATGAGATGAAGTTGAATTTGCAAGAAACTGTCAAAGAGTTGGACAAGGTGAAGTGAGGACTCTACCGATTTCAGGTTTTTACCCTTCTTTAATACTGACAAGCAACAGATTCACAGCTTTATGGTAATCTAGGGTTTAGACATCTCGTGATTCTCTAGCTAAGATTGTTTGCTGGAGAATTTGAATCTTTCCCACCACTCTAGAACTTTGTTACTGTGTTAAGGCATTGATTTCAGCTTTCAGGCAGTGGAGAAAATGTTGAAGAAATGTACCAATGCAATGTTTATTTCTGACATAATCCTCTCACTTAGACTTTTCTGGAGAATACAAGTGTCAGTTAAGAGGTCTACATTTTTAACAATTTCATTGCTGACTGATGTAGTAGGGATGGCCTGTTAGTGGTGTAATGCCATACTTCACACCACCATTCTCCTGATCGTCAGCAGCCCACATGCATTCTCCTAAACCTCATGTTCCCACTTCAGTGATGAACTTGTGCTCTTATGAATTCAAAATAGTAAGCACATTCCACATGGAAATTGTAGGAACAGCATAAAATTACATTTAGTATCAGAATAAATAGCACAAGGACTATATTACAGGCTACATTGTTCATTTTACCTTTAGTCATGAAAACTTCCATTATTCAATTTAAGTGAATCTGTCACATAATTTCCAGCCTCTTGCTCCAGAAAACTGGAGAATCCAAGCGCCTTATTTCAAAACTTAGGTCCAGCTTCCCATTGGGCATTCAGGTCCTGGAGCACACAGATCTTGGGCAGCTTGTCGATGCTGTGGTAGCAGACACAGCCAGCCAAGAAGATTTTTTTTCTTCCTGCTGTGTTTGGCAAGAAGAGCACAACCTTTCCTGTCACATGTGGTCCCTGTTCAAGTTATCCATACTTTTCTTACCACAAGGTTAGATTACTCTAATGCACTCCGTGTGAGGCTACATCTTGAGGCCATTTGGCAACTGAATCTAGTGTGCACAATTCAACCACCTGTTTATTAAGTGGAGCATCATGCAGAGAGGACATAAAAAAAAAAAAAAAAAAAAAAAAAAAAAAAACAACAAACTACAGTCTCCAAAATCTGCAATAGCTGCCAATAAATTTCTGGGTTGAGTTCAAGGTGTTGGTTTTAACCTATAAAGACCTAAGTGGTTTGGGAGTTGGTTACCTGAGAGACTGGTTTGCTTTCCCCATGAAGCAGTGCTTTAAAAGTTGATATGGGGGGAGGAATCTGAGTTGGTATTGCTCAGGTATAATAAGGGTGCTGGCAAGACTTCTATGTGGACAGCCCTCTGCAGTGCATCCACATTATAAGTGTTATCTATTGTGAAATGTTTCTGTTCATGGAAGAATTCAAAATTAACATGCCAGTCTGAGTCCTGACTAAGGGTAGAACACTCATGCTGAAGCCTATTGCTATGTTCTAATTTTCCCCTTATCTAACTGTAGTTGCTATTTACTTTGCTTAACCTTAGAAATGTGATTTGGTAATCTAAATTAAACCTGATCTTAACATCTGCTAACCCAGCTACAGCTCACATTGTGTGTTTGGCATCCCTCTCTGAGGCACTCCTCTTTCCTGACCGGCTGCATAGGATAGCACAGAAGCTAAAGAACTGTCAGATGAGAGTAACATGTTACAGCAACCCAAACACTTTTCCTGGTTAATTTGCCAGTGACCCTGAGTCTGTGTCAGATTGTTCCTGGCCTTCAGACCTGTGACTACATCTCTACTAGTAAATAAAATGGCACAGTGCCTGTCCTCCAGCATTTAAGTGTCCTGTTCACATCTGTAAGTCTGAATTCCCAAAAGTGACTAGTCTCATGCATGCTGTTGAGAGCAGCTTCGGGCTGATGAAATCCCTCACAATGTGCCTGGGCACTGTGTGGGACAGCACTCATGAGTGTGTGCCAGAACCAGCCCAGGGATCATGCCAGCAGTTAAGTTGTGTGTATGGTCATGGGAAAATGTTTGCATGTAAGTTTGCATGCATCATGAGTTTAGTTTACTAGTATGGAAGTAGCCTGGAAATCTTGAAGTCATTGGCCTAAAACAGCCTCCTGTATGACCAAAGAACCAGGTTCCCAAATAACAAAGAATCTCAAAGGCTGATGTTCCCAGTACTGTCCTGGCCTGATGAGCAATGGGAAGACTGAGTTTACAGGAGAGGTCTTGGGACTTTACTGGAAATTTGTCAACAATGGGTGAATCTCCTTGAAGATTTTCCCCCTCCTTACACTTCCGGGTGGAACAGGGAGGGAGGTTCTACTTTCATTGTATTTCTGAGGAAATAAAACACTGAAGGGTTAAAGTTATCCAGTCTTTTGAAAAGGAGATGCTAAGCAAGCAAATAAAATCTTGCTTCTAAAGTTCCAGACTTGGAACATGATCTATATTAGTCCTTCCAATAAAATTCAGGTCACAAAAGAATAGGATGCATCTGTCTTTTCATATATTAGACAACAAATACAACAATCTTTACAGTCTTGTGTCAGTGGAAGCAAAAAATTAACTTTCTGGGTGTTTCTTACCCAGTGAAGGTTACCAGAGATCTTAGAGAGTACCGTAGCTATAGATAACTCTGCTTTGGACATAGGTATGCATTAGATGACTACCTGAAATGTCTTTGAGCTGTATGATTCTATAATCACATTTTGGTGAAGTACATTTCTGTTACTTCAAAATATGACTGAAGCCACACTATTGCATTGAAAGTTGTTTGCACATGGGGGTCAGTCTTCAAGTCCAAGAACAAGAGTTATTCTGGGAAGAAGACACAGTTTTGAGGGAAATTAATTAGCTTATGGAATTAATGACCTTTATCAACACTCTTTGATCCAGTTAAACTTTTCCAAAGGCAATACCTAATATTAGGTTCATTAAGAATAATAGATCCTACTAGTGTGTTTCACACCATCTCTGCATAAAGAAAACTCATTATACATTTCTGAAATCTCTTGCAGTTTGTTTTCAAGACCCCACCTTCATGACACTATCTCTTACTCTTGGTTAATGTCAAAGATCAAAAGCATCCATATGACAGCAGACTTAAAATTTTCCACCTTGCTATTTTTGTTCTGCTGGAAAATGCTGATTTATCAAAAAGAAATCCTGTGTCCATAAACATAGTCATTTTCAAGAAACTTCCTTTGAAAGTTTTTTCATGTTAAGGAATTTCTTATCCTTAGGAACCTAAATATTTATCTGAAGTAATTAGCTCACTCATGAGGAACCTGAAGGATATGGGGAAATCCATGTTCCACCTGTTTCATATAAGAAATTTTAGCCTACTAGAAACTGGGGGGGAATTATCTTCATTACGTAAACATTAAAGAGAGTGACTACATCCTGGAGCAGGAAGCTAAACTTCTGATATGTTAAAATTTGTCCTGTTTGATAGAATAATTTCCTTTGGGCAATGTGGTCTAGTGGAGGGTGTCCCTGCCCATAGCAGGGGGGTTGGAACTAGATGATCTTTGAGGTCCCTTCCAACCTAAACCATTCTGTGTTTCTATGATTCTATGCTTCCTCTTCTATGCCACACTGATCCCTATTTTTGAGAGGTTTATAGAAATTTCAGCAATTTTTTCCTTTTAATAAAATTTTAAAATCAAACAAAGAATGCAAACTCTGGCAGTAACACTTTTATTTGCATTATCTAAGGTCTCTGCCTCCACTACCGATTCTACTAGACTTTGTAAGTGCTCCTGACTGTAATGTTCAACATGTCATGAACCATTGCTGTTTCCCACTATGGCACTTATGCTGCCTATCATTTGAGCTAGCAAAACATTGGAATTACTTTGACACATAACTGTTTCCTTCTTAGGAATGATGAGGTCTTGTGCTAAAAGACCTGTCAAGCATCATCACTTATCTCATGGTGAGTTCTACCAGCAACATCAGAGAGGTTCATGGTTCATGAAACAGAGATATTTTGACAATAGAGAGACCTACAAGTTCTGCCAGCTGTACCAACAGAAGCAGTGATGTCTCTGAGCTAGCCAAACAAGACATTCAAATGCAACGCACTTTAACCATTAATGACCCAAAGGATGTACCACACCAATCAGTGCCAGTGAACTTGAGTTCTTTGTTAAAGACTTGCAGGCTTTAATGGCACACTTCACATTCCATTTTTGTGAGACTATGTGAGGCACAAATGGGACTCCAAATGATCCTCACCACTGCTTGACTTAAAATAAATACAGTAGATTTGACAGGAAGAAGCTCCTCCCTTGCCTTTATAATGTGTTTCCTCTAGCAGTATTGTTATGGCTGCTTCTATTTTGGTGATGTGATTGGCTTGCAGATGCTGGTTTAATACTTTTTTTTTCTGCTTTGTGCTGTAAATAATTGGAATTTAGCTCGTTCAAATTTTAAAAGCTCTGAACAAAGCACAGTACTTAAATTCAGTCTTGTCATTGGATTTACACAGCAGTTAAACCTTTCTTGCTATGCATCACTTAAGGTTCCTGAGCACAGGCAAAGTTCAGCTATCATCAGACAGATAGGTAGTAAGGGGCAGGAGCTGTACACCCACAGTGAGAACAAATCTGGTCAAATTAGGTAGTGATTAATGGACAGTTTGAAGTTATTTGCCTATATTCACCTCTTCAGTTTCATTTGTGCTGCTGAGATCTGTAGTTGCAACTGAGATTGTCTCAACAATTGCTTTTCAGCTGTTTTGGTTTAAAACTTTTGGGGTTTTTTATCTTGTCAAAAATGAAAGCCACCAAGCCAGAGTGGATAACTGATTATTCACCATCCTACTCAAACCAAAGATTACTTTCTTTTTATCTTTGAAAGAGCTGTACCTTCAATCAAAAATTAAAGTTTCTTAAATTCTAAGTATTGTCTCAAAATGAAATGTTTAGCAGCGTTGGTTGGGATTTGTTGGGGTTTTAGTTGGGGTTTTTTTGTTTGGAGGTTTTTTTTGAGGTGGATATGCACTAAGAAAAATTTTAAAATGTTTTTTAACATTTTGCTAAATGCTTTTCAACAGAAACGATTTTATTAAATTTATATTGATTTCAGTGAAAATTGTGGTCAGTTCTGTGTTGCATTTTTCAAACATTTTAATTAACTATTCTCTTAAATTAATTATTATTACAATTATTTGGACATACTAGGCCTTCTTCTATTCATCAAGATTTTCTGTCACAGATTACTGTGATATCTGCCCTCATGCAATGTTTTTAGCACTTTTTCCTCCAGACTGCCCAAACCTTGCTGACCAATGCAAAGTGTATTGTCTGATTTTCTGGTCAGATGTATACTTGCAGGTGTTTTTATTATATATACTTTTGATTGGTCTGTAAATGACCACACTAATTCTTGAGTAGAGTAGCTTTTTGCATATTCCTCTCCAATCAGCTGAGGTGAAGAAATGTAAGACATCTTCCAGAGAGTGTTGGCATGTCTTTTCCTCCCCTACTCTTCCTTCATACCTCTATATAGTTTCCTACTCTATATTGCTGTACTGTACGTGAAAATCCTCAGTTAGCTGCCCATACTCTCAGTGGATGTTTTGCTACTGAGAAAAAAACCCAGCCTTATCACAGGTAACTGCACTAATCCTTTTTAAAGGATTTATCTGGAGTTCATTATGTGACAGGAACATTACTGAGTCATTTTCTTTCTCCCAGAACTGAGCATGAGTAAACTTTTTTATTCCTCGATAGCAAGAATAGAGTGCTGATTTGGGTGTCTCAAATGGGAATGTTGAGATGCTGATCTGCTACTCAAGGTGGGCTGTCTCTATCCTCCTATGACAGGAGGTAAGATTTTAAACTATAGTCCAGACATCATTGAACACTTCTATTTTTGTGAACAACAACTGAGGTCTAATAATAAGACTTTTCTATTATTATTATTATTATTGGGTTAAATAAAGAACTTTGAAACATCTGTGTACCAGAACAAAGAGCCAGTGCATTACAGATAGGAAAAATAACAGGAAAATATTCAGCAGATGAGGCATTACAGACATTATGGACTCTGTTAATGTTGTATATCCCTTGTGTAGGCATCAGGATAAGGTGTTCTTTAAGGTGTGGAGAATCTTAAGAACAACAAAATAGCCCAGAGGATCTCGTAGGTCTCTTCTGGCTCTAAAGTTTCTAAAGATCAGTCAGAATGTAATAACTTTGCTCCCAAGGTTCAAGGAACAAATTGATCCTTCCTCTTTAAATGTGGCTGCTGGAGTCAAAGGGACATCTGTGGGCTCTAGTGGGTAAGAGTGTGACGGAAAGAAAGTAGGTTATTCGCTTCAGATAATTAAGTTTTGGGTTGTGTAGAAATGATCTAAGATGAAGCGTCAAGGATATATGGCAGTAATCTTCAGTAATGCACTGCCCAGTAGTCAACGTGCTCTTAGGCTCTTACAAGGTTTGCAGTTTATGAAAAACATTTAAGTGTTTCTGTTACACATTTTGGTTGCCATGTTAACTTGGCTTCCATAGGACTGCAACAAACCCAAAACACCTCCTTACATACTTGCTTTATGACATTTTATTAGAATGCCAATATAACAGTTTTATAGTAAATGTAGGATATGGCAGGAGACTAAAATAACACCATATTCTCTGAACACTTTAATCTAGGTTTAATAATTTTAAGGTTTTTAGACATTTGTAACTTAACCTGTGGGCATAATCTAGTAGTAACAGTGCTTGAGAGAAGTTATGAGCACTGCGCTCTGAGATTACAGTGGCTCAAATAACACAGTGGTTCCAAGGGAAACTAAATCTTTTTAAAACCCCTCAAACATCAGTTTAAACTGTTAACTTTAATTTTATTTTAAATTCATGTTAGAGTAATTGCATCAAGCTGGGATTATGTGCGTCCTCTGATTCTGTCTTACAGCACTTCTGCTTCTTAACCATTTCCTCTACGGGTGATTCTTACTTGTTACTAATGAAGGTTTCTCCCTCACAGGGTGTATTCAGTTAAAACGATATCTTACTGATGAGAATGTTTCTGGAGCATTACTGGCAGCACATGCAATTTATGCATTATGAAGGGAAGAGTGTAATGCTTAGTGTGTGTAAGGATTTTTCTTTTTTTTTTCCCAGAGGAATTTTCAATTAAAAAATAAGTCTTCCATATCAAAGACTGGAAGACTTCCATTATTTGTGGAAATATATATTTCTCTCTTATACATGAGAAAATTTCTACTTCTTACAGACTTGGATATATTGTCTTCTCAAACACCCAGCAAGAATGGCAAAAGCAGAAATTTTTACAATTGTTGCATGTCAATGTGTGTCTGTGTTGTGGTGCTTAAAATGACACACCTGACAGGACTCCAAGATGTAGAAATTGTTGGACAAGCACCTCTGAAAATCACACATCCCTTTTAGCCAAAATATTTGTAACTTGGGCGAACTACTTAGTTAAGCTTTTGTCCAATTTTTCCATCTTGTCCAAACAGCTTTAATTCAACTTGACTTTAATTGGAGAAAAATTAATATATGAGACATGTCCTTCAAAAACAGTATAAAATACTTCTAGTGAATAGCAGAGAAGATATACAGGTGTCTGGAAGAATTTTTTCAAATATCACAGTCTGGCTTTTAAAGAAACCTGAATATGATCTGGACTTCCTTTAGTCCTAGATTCATGTACAATTCACGTACATGTTTACAATTCATTTAGTGCCTTGAACATAGAAGTTTGATGCTTTAGTTTCCTCATGCCTTACAAATTTTAAATGTTTTCCTCAGCTGCTGAGCTAATATAATAAAGGATATATCATAAAAGCTAATGCACTGATCATCCATGGGTTCTGTGTCTCAGTAATGATGGAATTTTTTATGACTTATTTTTTTATATGTCCTAAGCAGTGTTTCTTCTACTTAATGCTGGATATCAAGCACTATACCACCTTACCATAAGTAATTTGCCTTCCTATGGAACCCTTAGCCCCAGAAAAAAAATACCCAGTGACCCTATATATAAGTAAATGACTAAGAAAACATTTCCTTCATAGAATCATAGAATCATAGAATCATCTAGGTTGGAAAAGACCTTTAAGATCATCAAGTCCAACCGCTAACCTAACCTTGCCATCCACCACTAAACCATGTCCTTAAGCACCTCATCTATCCTTCTTTTAAATACCTCCAGGGACGGGGACTCAACCACCTCCCTGGGCAGCCCATTCCAGAGCCTGACAACCCTTTCTGTGAAGAAGTTTTTCCTAATGTCTAACCTAAACCTGCCCTGGCGCAACTTTAGACCATTGCCCCTGGTTCTATCGCTTGTTACCAGGGAGAAGAGGCCGACCCCCACCTCACTACAACCTCCTTTCAGGTAGTTGTAGAGGGCGATAAGGTCTCCCCTCAGCCTCCTCTTCTCCAGGCTAAACAACCCCAGTTCCCTCAGACGCTCCTCGTAAGACTTGTGCTCCAGACCCCTCACCAGCTTTGTTGCTCTCCTCTGGACATGTTCCAGCNTAAACAAGACCGGCCCTAGCACTGAGCCCTGGGGGACACCGCTTGTGACCGGCCGCCAACTGGATTTAGCTCCATTCACCACCACTCTCTGGGCTCAGCTATCCAGCCAGTTTTTAACCCAGCAAAGAGTACACCCATCAAGGCCATGAACCGCCAGCTTCTCTAGGAGAATGCTGTGGGAGACTGTATCGAAGGCTTCTGTGTATAGTTACCTGGACTAGTGGGGAAAAACAAACAAACAAACAAACAAACAAACAAACACCCCCAAAACAACACAACAAAAAAACTAAGAAGTTGGCTTTTCCTTCCATTCTATTAGGGAGTTATAGAACCCTCCATACCACAGCACCAATCTGAGGCATCTCAGAAGCTTGCTCCAAATGAGAGCTGTCATTTGAAATACAAGAATGGGCTGCTCTGCTGAGAAAGGGGATAAAGGGAATTGGACACAAAACAGTGGGAAAAGAAAAGCCCTGAGGGTGGGGTCTGCCACAGACAAAGTAGGTAGAGTGAACACTGGGGTTTTATCAGTTTCCAGCCTTCAGCTGCTGCCCTACTCCATCTGTAGTTTAAGCCAACTTCTGGCTTTATGACTGAATACTCACCTGAAGTTACATGCCTAGCCCAGATTGTGCCTTTGTCACAAGGAATAACCCAACAGTATTATGATCAGCAGGGCAGAGATTAGACCAGTCATTTGATGTATGAGCCCCATGTATCCTACTCTTCCTGATTTGTAACAGGAATTTGAATCAAAGTATTTCACTCCAGGGAGGAGGCACCTTTGCTCTGTAAGTGAATGTGGGCTGAGGCCCTCTCTCTAGCTTGCTTCATAAAAAGTTCTGGTTTGGGTTGTAGCCTTTATATGAACTTGAAAAAGCTGGACTCTAGACCCTCCTCCAAAAAATATTTATTAAAGAATGGCTGGGAGCTGTGTATGGGTGCCGAAGACACATTTAGTGATATTGTATGTAAGCAAGCATGGACACATCTTACTGACAAAAACCTGGATGTCTCCAGGATTCATCCAAGGAAGCGCCTTGGAGTTACAGGTGAATTCAAGTGTCTAAAGTGGCAGTTAGACATCTAACTGCTTTTCTGGATTATTCATCACTTTTTTTCCTCCCAGTTTCTCTTTGAATTTCCCCTCTTACTGGAATGTATGTTACAAATAAGCATATCCCCAGCAGCTGGAAGTACATTAAAGAATACTCACCCTGCAGTATTTCAGGTCTTAATAAAGCCACTGACCCAAGAAAAGAAACCTATAAACTTTAGTGCTGGCAGGTGAAGAGTTTTTCACTGAACCTGTCTTCTCAGATCATGAATTTTGGCTGTGCTGTGTTTCTATACTCCTCAGCCATGATACAATATAGGTGTATGGGCCACCCTCTATTCCAGTTCCTGTCCAACCAGGCTACAAGAGAAAAGGATCACAGTTTCTCCCCACACACCTCATCCCTGATGGGTATCCTAATTTCTGTCCAAACACCCTAAAACACACAAAAAATCCTTTCTCTCTAGCACATGCATAGTTGTGTGGGGAGCTACTTCCCTGCCTAATGGAGAGAATTCACCTTGTGAACACTTTTACTGTTAAAACTTGGCTATGGGTTCATCATAGAATTATAGAATGGTTTCGGTTGGAAAGGACCTTAAAAATCATCTAGTTCCACCCCTCCTGCCATGCACAGGGTCACCTTCCACTAGACCAGGTTGCTCAAAGCCCCATCCGACCTGGCCTTAAACATTTCCAAGAATGGAGAATCTCTGCACAAACTGCCCCTTTAGTTGCCTTTTACTCTGCTCCCATGACAGTTTCCTCTACATGTCCACATTTTTTTCATTGCCTTAGCAGAAACCCTCTGCCAAAGATAGCAAATGGTGAGAAGTAAAACAGCTATTGTGGGATAGTGAGTGTGTCAGTGCAAAGAGCAAAAGGAGAAGAACAAAGAACAAACAGAAGTCTGAACAGCCCTAGAATTGAGGAGGGAAAAGCTTTTCCTCCTTGTTCCTGCAGCAAGTAAAGTCTGAGACTCAGACTGACTGTATCTACTTAAGTCCCAACTAACGATTCTAGGCTTCAGAGAATGATTCCAGCTCTATTAATTCCCAAAAGCATGTAAAATCAATGCTTTGACTTTGGAGTGCTCCTGTAGGTAACCAAGACATACACAGTATCCCAAATAGGGTGACTTAATGTTGAGTATAGCCTAAGCTCTGTTGACCTATAAACAAGTCTAGGACCTGAAAGAGTACATAATCTGAGCGTACCTATGCTCAATGCACATTCACTTTTCTTAAAAAATAGATGATAACTAGACAAATATCTTTTATTATCTTGTTTGTAGATGGGACATTGGTTCAGACCCACCATAGCCTGAAGAAGTTTGAACCTTCTGCTTCCACCCTGTGTGAAAGCACGCAAACTATTAGACTGTCAACAAAAGAAGGCAACTTGTGTTATTCTTTTGTGCACACATGCATACACACACGTGCACACATGCAGGCATGTAAACACTTAAGTTTATCTCTGAGCATCCACAAATGGTGCTTGATCATAAAATCATGTATTAGGACCATTACCTGAGAACTGTGGAAATCCCTCCTTTTGGTCCTTTGTTCTAACACTTGTAAGAAATTTTATCCTTTGTCCTTAAATGAGACTAAACACAGCTCCTAACTGAATGGCGTGGTACCAGGATGGTGACTTACATGCTGGGAGACAGGGAAAGTAGTGTAGCCCAAGGCTCAAGCACCAGACCTCAGCCATGGCTACAACCAGTCTATACATTCAGGCTGTTCCCACCTGCCATGAATGCAGCAAGAGATTGCCCCTCCTTCTGACACCTTGTTTCCTCTCCTGCGATGTGATGGCAGCAAAACTCCTGTTCCCACTGCTTTGGTAATGTGAGAAACACCCAATCCTGCAGCAGGGAATATGAGATAGGGACTAATATCTCATATCAAGAGAGCCTTTAACTCCATCTCTCCAGGAAAGCTGTACCTGCTTAACAGGCAATTGCATAATTAATGAACAGATGGCACAGGAAGGAAATTGGACTTGGACATCTTTTCTTCTTGGCTATGAGAACTGGTAAAGAAGGTTAGCCAGAGCCATTCGTCCTCCCATCCCCCCAACGTATACCCCTTTCAGGAATGAATTCTGCATGTTGTGCCCTTATACCGATTAGTTCTGTTTTCATGATGAATTAATGGTGGTTGTGATCCTTGCCAAAAATAAAACCCCTTCGAATGATTAATCTTTAATAAAACTTAAAAGGATCAAGCATGTTCATGTGTTATTTGGAAAAATATGGTTAACAGAAGTCATCAAGTAGTAACGTCACCTTCACTTAACTAAACATGAAATCAACGGGTTTGGTGGTTTCAGGACCATCTTACCACACAGGATTGTGCATCGCAAAGGCTACACCCTGCCCACTGATATTACTTGGCAAGGCTTGGTGGAAGCATCAACAGAGAAACCATAGATAGAATGAGGGGAGGATGGGGACCATCTTTTTTACCACCTTGTATCCTGAAGGCCTGAAGGCCACAAGCAATATGAGAAAGTGATTCTGTGCCAAATATAGCAGGAGTATATTTGTGTATGGCAGATGCTAAAGAAGCAGGGTTTAAAATAGGCCAGATCAATAGCACTCTGCAATTGCCTGCTTCTTCCCACTGATTCAAGGCAGCCTACTCCAGAGGCAAACTTCTACGCTGCAGATCTCTAAAATTGAGTAAGTTGCTGCTCTTCCCTGTTGTTTTTCACACTTCTACCTCAGAAAATGGAATTTCAGTTATAATTACTACTGATTACCAGTGATCTCTCTCTTGGTAAATCAAGTTAAAAAACAAAAACAAAACAAAAAAAAAAACAAACACAAACTTAACAAGAATAGCTTTTGGCTAATTTCTCTGTATCATCTGGGGGTTTTTTGTGCCATACTGAACCTTGTGCATATATCAGAGTGCTAAAAGCTTGCTGTGTATCTGCAGAGTCCATTGCACATGGAGTTTAAGTCCAATGTCCAATTCAATGACCCTTATAAAAAATGTAGAGATGGAAGGAAAACTCCATTGCAGAAGATTTCTGAAGTGAACCTTCAGTCTAACATTCAAAGTCAGGATGTGCAAATGATACAAAAACAATACCTGAGAAGAAGGATTCAGCTGAAGATTCTTACTCATTTTTATCATGTAAATGATAAAATAATGTAAGAATGTTTTGGAGAGTGAAATTCTGTTTTCATGGAAATCTGAGGAATGCAGGGGTGCTACAAAATGTCTACAGCTTGCATGCCCATGCTAAGAGCTCTACACAATGTATTGAGTGAAAGTAGAACAATAATATATGATCAGAAATTTAACGAATGTGTGAAAACACAAAGCAGTCTCCTTTGTAAACAGCTTGCAAGCAATCCATTGACAGACAAAAAAAATAAATAATCAACATTCCATCCAATAATTCAGTTCAGAATCCATCAGTGAAATGTCAAGAAGTGTGACATATAAGAGTTTCATCTGATCTGAAAAATTAAACTCAGTCAATTATTCCCCAGCACCTCCTCTGTATGTAGCAATACAATAGTTCAACTGACTCCAGCAATAGTTGACTTTAACATTCACTTTAAAAGTCTAAAGAATGCAAGTAAGAAGAAAAAAGTACAGATTCAGTCTTTAGGAAAAATACCAAACAAACAAAACAAAAAAAAAGAAATAAATCCCCACACACAAACCTTTGCTGCAGAAAAAAAGAAATATAATGGGAAGATCTTTGACAGTGACAAAAAAGGTGAAAAGGATACTGTAGTCCTGTAAGACAGGAAGCCAGGATTGTATGGTCACTGGAATGCAATACTGTTAGTTCCTGTGAGAAATATATGGAAAATATCTAAACTCCAACACAGCTACGAACATCTGGATGCTCAGCTGCCCTGTTGGCTGAGAGGAAGCAGGTGCAGTTGTCCTCTTGGTTTGAATTAGACTTACACTGTTCAAGGTAGACATTTCTGGAAGAGGCTAATGGCCCCCAGATGGTAACATGACCAGTCCCAATGTAGTGGACAGGATTGTCTGGATTTCAATGGAAGAGATGGAGCTTGGGTACGGTCAGCCACAATAAGGATCTCATCTTTGAAGATCATAACTTTTCCATACTCTCTTTCCTCAGTAGAAACTCTCCCTTGAGCCAAGCAGAGAGAGATTAGAGAGCCTCAAGGAGATCTCTGTTAAGAGGGAAGAGACTCAGCTGGCCTGTACACAGCAAGGCTTCAAGTACTGAGGTGTGCACTGACAGGATGTATCTGTTCAGAAAGCAGATTTGTAACCAACAACATTGTTTAGGTCAATTGAACTGGAAAAAAAAATAGCTGAATTGTACAACTCTCTGGTTTGTGAATAGCACAGTCTTACTCCAAAGGGGACTGTATTTCAGATGGTGCATATTAACCAAGCTTATTTGTATGAATGAATGTGACTGTACGTGCAAACACTGCATACCCTGTCTTGGGTACCAAGTACCTTTGGCACTTAAATTGCTGTAGAAGCCACAATTAAGACCTCAGCTGTATCGTTTGCCTATGTACAAATTCAAAATGAAACAGATGCAGAGAAGGTTCATCAAAAGGAAGCTGGACATTTGTCTTTCTGAACAGAGTTTGTTTACCTTAGGAGACAAAAGCCAAGGGAGAGGAATACCAAGGAAGAGAAAGAGTTTAAATTAGCACAAGAACACATGGGTATAATAAACTGTCCATGAGATGTAAGATCTAGGATATTAAAGTCTGAAATGGCTTTCTAATAGGGATAAATAAACAAACAAATCCCTAAAATAATTCTCAGTAGCTTTACAATGATGCATAAGAAATTAATGAGAAGACAATACAAAACCAGATGCCCAGAGAGCAGAGGACCAAATTGCCTTAACTCAGAAGAACCATTCATGTTCAGTTTCTAGCCTTAGTTCATTCCGGTAACTATAGGTATCAGTTGTACGCTTATTTTCCTTCCCTAAGGTTTATGCTAAGAGTCATAATTCAAAAGTCAGTCTCTGCAACTTCCAAAGAACATCAAGAAATGTAAACATAGACCTCTTTCTTGGATAACTATCCACAGTTGAGATAAGCAGTGTTACCTGATTCCAGCTTTGTCCTTCTTTTTTGGGAAGGGATGGCAATGCTCACAGTCTCATAACTAGCCAGAAGTTATGATGTCTGACCAGAGAACAGGTGGTAGTGAAGAGGTAAGGTTCAATTTTGAGGCTCCACTCCTAGCTCTAAGACATATGTAATGTTTTCAACTGGTTAAGATAGGAATTGTTTTCCATGAGAGTCAGAAAGATTAGAGAAAGTTACTTGGGATAGTCACTAACCTAATTTTGGATATACTCAGGTGAGATATGAGATGCCCTTACTCTGATCTTCCATGTTACTCTGTCAGCTTTCTTGACCAAACAAAAATGTCCTAGCATCTATGTTGCTGTCTATTCTTGTATTTCTTTCTCTAGAATCTGAATGTAGATGGGATGAAGTTATGGACAGGTTACCTCCAGGCTATGAGCTTACAGCAGCACTGTTTCTACTGTTTTGCAGCTCTGCTTCAACATATTGGTCTCCTTGTCTCCATTACATAAATGGGTATACTACAAGTAAAATCATGAAAGTTAGAAATCAAAGTTAAAATTTTTCTATACAGCCAGTTAAAGCACGCATGTAAGCAATTGCTACAGAGCAACTGATCAACATAGGACAACCTAGTTCATGCTGCTGTAACTGATTTCTATGTCCTACCTTCTCAGGTAAACCCTGATACACTTTAATTCAGGGCTCTGCTGGAATCCATTTCAACAAATGTGGAAGGACATTAAAGTCTTAGCCAGCTAGCACTGCCAGCGATCCCTGTTCTCTGGGCACCACTGCCACCTGCTCAAAGGACAGATTACTGTACTCGGTTTGACACGAGACCTCTGCTTTTCCTCAGCTCTTTTCCTTCATCCATTTATGCTTGAATTCAGAAATCCACGTCTCTGGTTCTGTCCTAAATCTGCCCCAAAAAAGACTCTAGAAGTTTAGCAGCTTACCACTGCTTTATGTGAGCAAGGTTTTGTGAAAACACGTACAATTTCGGAAGGAATTTTGGCAAACTGACAGTTCCAGACAAATGCTCCCCAAATTGCTTAAAAATTGCATTGTGACTAAACTAGGACAGAATATAACGGTAGCTGAGACAAGGCCAAGTCAAAGAAAATGCGGACTGCTAGCAGCTATTTTCCCTTCTGTGAAATACGATATCTAATATTTTTCTTTACATAATCCCTGGCAGTTAGGTGAGAGTTTTTACCTACCTTTTACAGATGGATATACCAGAGCAGAGAATTGATCCAATGATTTGAAAAAAGCTATAGATAAGTTTGGTGGAAGTGGTTGACTTAATCCCAGGCTGCTTCAGTCATAGCCCCTTTTGCCCCTTTCTTGGGTAAAGAAGCACGATTTTAGTGCTCACGTTCACCATCTTCTCCTTAGTTGCTTCAGTTGCATCTGTTTGTTCTACTGGTGTTCTCTGATCATCCTTATTATCACAAACTGAGCAGAAATTGTTATTGTGGAATTAATCTTTTCCTTAGAATATTTTCCCATTATTTTCCAAGTGAACTCACAGGAATCTCTTTTAATTCTTTTGGCTCTTCTAGCCAATGTTTTCATTTTGGTTTCTCAATATTATGCTTGTATTTTACAATAAATACATCCTTTTTTTAATTCTTCCACTATTCGTGTTTGCTACAAATTTCTTTTTAACTTCGGTACCTTTGTCAGTTTTGTGATGTAGAGTATTGAATTGAAATTCAAATGTAATGTAAATTGGAAGTAAGGAGGTTTTATAGTCTCTCATGTTTGTCAATCACTCCCTTTCATTTTGCAGAACTATCCATGTTTTCCTTTCCTTCTCTGCTTTGTTGGTTGCATTGACAGATGAGTTCCTATACTTTGCTACATCCTAGCCTCACATCGCGTGCTGCTGCTTTCATGGGACACTTGGTCACGGAGTCTGGATGAACCCAGGCTTCACTGCCTTCTCCTTTGCTGAGTCCAGACCTTGCTAGCTGTAAATCTTTTTTCTGTAGCTTGTGCACTCACAATCCTCACCAAGAAATTGTAAATGCAATACTGTCTCTGAAGAACGTACACATTGTGTTTTGGGTTATTGTGTAATGGTCTACTCAAAGCGGATTGGGATCAATGGGAGCTGTCATCTGCCTTAGCTGATTGTAGTGCAGACACTAAGAAAAAAAGGTAACATTATATACTTGACCTATTTAATTGAAAAAAAAAAAAAAAATCTCTGTTATCTCTACTAAATAGTCTAATGTTGCTTACCAGAAAGTCTACGTGAAAAAAGGTAAGTCATAAGATGGTGAGCTTTAGCATTGAGAGGTGTTCCCTTTCCCATTACAGGAATGAGAACTATTTTGAATGAGATGTCAAAATCTCCAGTTACTATTTAGTAACAGCAAATAAAAGTAGTAACAGCAAATAAAAGGCTCCGTGGCAACACAAATATCACAGGGGAAACCACAAAGATTCCTGATGCAATCATAAGGGAAAGAAAGAGGATATATACGTTTTAAAACAGCATTTAACAAAACTCACCCGTACAAAAACATTTAAGCCTCAGGAGACTGTTATTCATGTTGAAATATTTGATCAGTATTATTTTCAAACACCAGTACAAAACAGTGTCACACAGAGATTTTCAGATGAAAATTATTTTTTCCTTTAAGGCAGAAGCTCCCAAAATCAACTCTTTACTGGAGAGAGCATGAACTGTGGGGGATTTCAGCTGCTGTAAACTGATAAATAATGACTTTAGCAAATGCCGGTTGGAAAAGCGGAGCACTAGGAGGGGTTAGGCCAGCAGGTGGCGAGTTTTCTTCAGGATTGCACTGTCAAGAAAAGATTTTTATGGTCCCGTCTGCTCAATAATGCCCTGACTGTATTATTCCTCCAGTTTTACATACAAAAGCCTATCTCAAAATAACCTTAAGGGTCTGACCTCAAACCACAAATAGCAGGAAGTTCTTGGTTAGGGTTGAAACTCTGTCAGTACTTAACCTTCCCCTTGGGCCGAGGTATTACAGCATATTTGGTATTTAGGATCACCTGACAGCACAAAGCCCCCCCTGTTAGATGACCTTTACCTCTAACACTTCAGCATAGCTGCGTATGATAGAAAATTGTCTTTCCGACTTGACTCTTAACTTCCTTTGCTTTTGTGACTTTTAGCTGATCCCTCAGCTTTATTTCCATGTAGTTTCAGTGGGAATTTATATCCTTTTCAAAAGCTAATGCTAAAAAAAAAAAAAAAAAGAAAAACAAAAGGAATGCCATTTTTTCTATAGTGTTGGTGTATATTTAGAAGTTGCTAAAAACAGGAAAGACATTGTGAGTGATTATACAACTAAAATTCTTATTCTTATGTATTATCCTCAATAAACCTCATTTTAGGGTTGTTCAAAATAACAAAATTCTTGCCAGATCAGTATTTCTACATACTTTAGCCAGACACTACTTCTGTGTTAGTAACAATAATACTTTGTGTTAAAATAACACCTTTCCACTGAGTACAAACCAATTGAATCTGCAGTGACACGGTACTGCAGTTGTTAGATATTACTGTCACTGAAGTCAATCGTAAAAACTTGTATAGATTTCTGTGGAAGAAAACTGGAACCCCATGGCTGCTTCAAAGTCACACGGTCATGTTAGCAGTGTATATGGCTAGGGATCAACTGGCCGCTGGCAGTCATCATATTATAGAAGAGAGGGGGCGTAGATGTGATTTAGAGGACTGCAGACTGATGTCACTGAATTAAAAATGTCCTCGTCCCCTGTGGAGGGTTGGCCATTGCATCTGCCAGCAGTGCTGGTCAATTAGCTGCAGAGCTGCAGACAACTGAATGGGAAGCAGTGCTGGGGTCACCAGTTATGGACAACACATTTGTGTGTGGCAGGGAAGGTGTCACAGTGCTTGTCCCATAGGGGATTCCCCTGTCACTGTACAGAAGCTGAAATGGTGGCAGTCCCAAATATTCACTGAAATATTTAATGATTCAAACCTGGTTTGATCCCCATCAACTACTGGGCCAGGCTCTGACCTCTCTTGAAGGCTTTCCAAGGCCCAGGCCCAGGATATTTAAAGTACCACCCACATTTCTGCACTGTAGACTGTGAGTCAAAAGACCTGACACAGCTGCTTCAGAAGTCTGTCCAAGGCTGCAGAGTGGGTTTGCACAGGATCTTCACAATCTTCAGTGCCACACACCTCTTCACTCTGCTTTCTGTAACAGGCATGGCAGTTGGTGCATCAAAGGAATGGAAACAAAATGCCTTAATGCTCATGGTGCTGAGAAGAGGGTCAGAGTTCTGTGGCACAAACGCTGGTTGAATCTCTCCCTCTGCTACTGCACAGGGACTGAATGTGCCTTTGGGGTCTGGTGCCCAGTCTACCAGGGTGAGAAGATACAAGTATTGGCAACTGAATGAACTTCGAGTCTTGTTTCATTACTTATCCCGGGATCTATGCAATGAACAAAGCCAGAAGGAGATCCCAAATAATTATAAAACCTGGAGTCCTGTTTGTATTGCTATCTCCAATCCTGCTAAGCTCAAAGAAGATGCTGAATTGCTGCCATGAAGTGTTGCTGTGATAAGTCCTAGGAAAAGCTTTTCTAACCACTTCTTGCACACAAAAAAAGGTTTCATTTTTCAGTTGTAACAAGATTCTTGTCATGTAGGTGTATGATCTATCAACTACTGAAGATAAAGCCTGGCAAAAAGGCAGAACTTGAAAAGACTTATATCCATCCCGCTTACCTTCAGGCAATGAATTAAGAAGCCTAAAATAGGGATCATTGGCTCTGTGTATGTGTTGGCATATGGTCAATCAAAAAAAGAAAGGTTTCTCTGAAATGTGAATCAGATCTCAACGTGGGTTGGATTTACCTCCACTTTCTGAAGAATCTGGGAGCCAACTCTCCTAAATTAGGTGCAACAGTTTAATTGGAGGAGTAACACATCTGGACTGACTTATAGGTATAAGTGAAGTCAGAGAATGAGTTTCCTCTGCTTTTGGGAAGTGCTGGTTCCACTGAAGGTTACTAGCCCAATGTCACTGTGATGAAATTCCTCAAGGGAAGGTAAATCTTGTGGAATCCATGTGTTTGACAGACCATGGCAAGCAAATGTTGCCTTCATTCCCTAAAAGCTATGGAGTCCTACTTTAACTGTTAGCTATAGTAATTATAAGCCTTATCAAATACATGCTATTCCAAAAATTTCAAAAGATAAGGGTGGCTGACATTCCTTGTATCAATATGCTTGTATCCCTATTCTATCATGCATACTGTAAAGCTGTGTGTCTTAATCCCTCCCTATGCCTACATATACATACAAAGGTAATTTCTTTTTCTACATTTACATATATATATGTATACATATGTACCTCTAATTCCATACTTACTTTTTTTTTTTTTTTTTTTTTAACAACCTAGAAACAATTCTTCCACCTGTGTGAGATATCACTCTGTGATCCTTCTTTTTCCTAGCCAAACCTGAGCTGGATGAGTTGGAGGAGACCCCTACTAAGTTTCCAGGCTAGTAGAAATGTCTATTTTATAGTAGTAGAGAAAGGACTTCTCTGTAAAACATGTGGCATAGGCATAATCCACAGCACAATGATGTGATGTCCAGGCTTTGCTGGCATTCCACTTGAGCTTCCCAATTCACACTGGTCTTTGTCTCACAGGCCCGTTCTGAGGTCACGTCACCAAAACCTTCAGTTCCTGTGGGGTCATTAAATCCTTACTCGATTTCCAGCAGATACGGGAATTGTATGTGAGCGAATGCAATGTACACAAATCATTCCAGCCACCCTTGTATTAAATGAACTTTTTTAAGAAGCTGATTTTGACCTGATAGAATATAATGGTTTCAAGGGAACCATATAGCCATTACAATCCATCATATAAATGAATACTTAGGGACACCTAAATCCAAAGATTATTTGACTGCTATACATATACTTGCACAAAGAGGGCTGGAGGATAGACCCCTCAAATCTGCAGTGAAAACATCTGTACTTTTAGGAAATTCTTCTTAAATATGAGCACATACATAAAATTTCTCAGATTTCCAAAATGATCAGTTCAGTTTAAATCAAAGTGACCCCCCAGCATCAAATTACGTTTTGGATGTATTGCTATCAAATTATCAGTTTAGAATGATAAAGGCTACATCATATGACCAGTTCTGATTGTGGACTCTGGCTTCTCTGTAACCTGATGGTTTTTCATGTGTTATTAATTATTGTGTACTGTACTCTAACATCTACGGCAGATACTGCAAAGCTGAGGAAAAGCGAGCAATAGAAAACACAAAAAAATGTTCTCTAAACCCTGCTTTCGCTTCCTTTTGTTGCTCTCTTGTAATGTAAAAACAGATAAATGGTTTCCTCTTTCAAATACAACAAAAAGAAATGACTCCTGGGAGGAGCCCTGGGATGCCAAGTTTGAGCCTGGATTGAATTTTTATGACCACTGTAAAAACTCCTGAAAATAGGAAATTATAATGGAAATGCTGACTCTCGCTGCAGCAGTGTGAGCAGCACCACCACGGCATTATTAGTGAGCTAAAGGGGCTGGAAGTTAAAGTGGAATCATTTAGACAACCGCCTTCACACCACTTTGCAAACAAGGGGTGTGTGTATGGGGGGAGGGAGGGGGATGCAGATCTTGCACTTAATTAGTTGCTTGCAAAACCCATTGTAATTCTTGAAGAAGACAAATCCCCTATCGCTTTATTCCGTGCTCTGGATTTTCTTTTCCAGTCCGCAAAAGTTGCTGCCAGAGGTCTGTCTCCGCTGGGTGACCAGCCCACGCTGTGGAAGGGGCACGGGCCGTGCCATGCCGTGACTCCTTGCGCAGGCACAGGGGGGTTGTGCTTACGCGCCGGCGGATCGCTCCCCCTCTGCGGCAGCTCGCTAGCGAAGGGCAGCGGTACAGTAAGGGGCTGGGTCACATCTCAGCACCGCACTAAAAATCAAGCAAACGATTTGCCTTCGCTAACAAAATGGAGATGCTCCAAAGTTTGGCTTTTATTTTCAGGGAGCCGTAGAAGTTTTTTTTAAAAAAAAAAAAAAGTCAAAAGTTGGCGGAACAACCTTATATCCATCTCCTTCTGTTTGCCAGTTTTGGGTTTGGGGGATGGGGGCAGGAGCTGCTATCAGAAGAACATTTACTCGCACCGCGGGAGCAGTTTCCACCCGCGTTGTTTACCGCTATTCTTCCATCTCTTGTCATTAGCAGCTATTAAAATAATAAGTCTACATGAGACCTGAGGAGCGAACTAGGGCCCAGGAGAGAGGAGTGCACCAGTTTCGGAGAAGGGGTGCAGGAGACCCCGCGCTGCCGCCCGGCTCCGCGCCCCGCTGCCCCCCGCGCTCCCGCCAGCGCTCCAGCGCTCCTCGGGCTCAGCCCCGACGGGCTCCTTTCCCTTCCCGGCCCTTTCTGGCTCTCCCGTTTCCATTTAAACCCGGGTTACCCTGGGGAGGGGGGCGGCGGTCAGAGCTATAATCCTTCACGGCGGTCAACACCAAAACCGCAGGAAGATGAAAAAACAGGCAATGTGAAGGAAAGCATTAAAAAAAAAAAAATCAAACAAAAACCAACCAAAAACCCCAAACCCACAACAACCAAAAAAAAAAAAAAGATATATAGAGAGCCCCCAGGTGCCACTGATAACCAGGGGGGCTGTCTCAGGGGGAACATCTTGCCTGGGGAGACGTGAAGGCAACTGGGGGACGCTGCAGTGCACTTGTGCCTACTCTTTCCTGCGTGTCCGCCTCCGGGGCTGGCTCCGTCCCTCCCAGCGCAGCTCCGGGCGCGGAGAGGCTTTGGAAACGCCGCCGAACACAGCCGGCTGCTCTGCCCTGCTCCCCGCTTCCTTCCCCCGGGAGGTTTGGGAACTGCAGAGCTGCTGACCCGAGGCAGCTTTGACCAGCCATCCCCCCACCCACTGCCGCGTTGCGGGGGGGCGAGATGTTTGCTGGACTCCGGGCGGCGATGAAGCCCTTGAAACCCGCCGAGCAAACAAACATCCCCACCCTGCCCCGCCGGACCCGCTTCTCCTCGCAACCCTAGCGAGGCGCCTGCGGCTGATGCTTCGCAAGTGGAATGGTTGTTTCTCCTCAATAAAAGATTTTTCAAGGGACAAGCGCCGTTCCCCGGTGGGGAGAAAGTCCCACAGAAGCAAAAGGGAGTTTTATCCTGCACATGGCTTTAGGACGGGGCCGGGAATCGTTATTCTTGCAAAGGTTAAGTGGGTCTCGAAGGTGAAGCCGGGTGCCCCAGCTGAGGGAGGGAAGAGGAACACCAGCCAGGCTATGCAGCCCTCTCCCAGCAGACGTGTAGGTGCATCCAGGGATGCCCGGCATCCAGAGGAGCTTAAACCAGAGGAGAAGCGATCCCCAGTACCTGCGCTGTGCAGGATTAGCCCTTGAACTCCAGAACTCGTTGGAGATGAGGTGACAAGCGTAGCGAGCTCCCTGCGGGAGGGAAGGGGAAATGCCCTCAGATGCGCTTCCCATGCCCCCCTCCGTTTGCTCCGCAGGTGGGGCACGAAGCCGTGTCCCCCCCTCTCCCCCCGGCACAGGTACGGGCACCGGGACCGGTGGCGGAGCGGCGAGGTGGCAGCGCTCGGCGCCGGCCCCGGCGCTGAGGTCGCGGACCGGGGAGGCATCCCCGGTGTGGGGACCGGCTGTTGTTGTCCGGGATGCTGCTCCCCGAAAAAAAGGGGGGCACAACCCGGGGGGCCTTCACTTTGCAGATACGTGGAGCAGGATGGTTTTGGGAAGGCAATGCAGGTGGCAAATAGGGATGGAGACTCCGATCTCCCGAGTCACCCCACAGATTTCTCTTGAAACGAATTGGGTTTCGCTGTCACATCTAAATCCTACAAACGTGGCTGGCTTTGGAAGCAGATGCCTTCAGTTTTTACGAGTCTCTTGAAGTTGTAACATTCCTAATCGACAGCAGATCTTCGCTGTGGAAAAGCGCAGCGTAGTCCCTGCGTGTCAGTGCTAATAGTGGTTTTGTATCCCGTTCCCGGTATTAGGTTCCCCACCGTTACAAGTTGACATAATGCAAATTAGCAAGGGACATCATAAAAATCCATCCGAGAATAAAGGTTTTGGAACAGCATACTCTTCATAACTTAAACACCAGATATTTAAACCAAATGCACTTACCAAGGCAGTTAACCTGAAACTTCAGTCGCCAGTGGGTTGACAAGTCCAAATATTTTTATTTTTTAACAAATACGTAAATATCAGACTATACATTATCCAGGCAGCTTTCAGCTACAGCTTCCAGTAATACTCTGGGATGGAATAATGACGACCCGCTTTGATTATAAACTATTTTTGCGTGGGAATAATTTTCTCTGTCTCCCTCCCCCGTAGAAAATTAAGTCTTTTACTGCCCTTTATTTCGATGTTGAAGTATTTATTCGGGAATGATGGTTTCTGTAACTGAAAGTGCATTTTTTTGTTGTTGTTGTTCCCTTAAAGGCAGCACGTGCAGGTATCATTGCTGTTGTTGTGTTTATCATCTCAACTAATCTGCTGCTTTTCTAAAGAGAATTGCGATTTTTTGTTTCATTAATGCACGCACCCACTTCCACCACTTCTTTGGGAGAAGAGAAATCTCCAGTTAGAAGAGCACATCTCCGGTCTGGTTCTTGGTCTGGGGACACTTGGGGAACTTACATTCGTGTTCTGACAACAGGACTAGAAAACTATTTTTGAAAATGCAAATTTACTCGAAGGCATCAACTTACAGCATCGGGCACAGGATCACACTCTCGACATTTTGACCCCCAGAACAGGAATAAAAGTGCTAGGTTTGGGGTTTGGGATTTTTTTTTTTTTTTTTTTTGGGGGGGGGTGGTAATAAGAAAGAAAGATAGAAAGAAAGAAAGAAAGAAAGAAAATTTTCACATGAAATGAGAGAGAACTGAAGAAGCCGGGGTAGGGGAACGTCTTTGCCTCTCCTCTGCCTCATAAAAATGCCACTCGTTTACAAAAGGAGGGGATGAAAATCTATTCGCCTGCCCAAAGCAGTGAGCAGTATTGGACCCCAGACTCTTCCCAGAAATAGTGATGTTTTGGGGATGAAATGGCAGTGCTAGGGCTTCCTTCGCCACGCTACTGTCGTGTTCATGAACGCCTGTTCTGCAGGATGCGTTTTCTTGTTGCTGTTCTGTTGATTTTCTTTTTATTTGTTTGTTTGTTTTTCCTTCGGAGATGGGCAAAAATCCGTGTAACAACAGCAGTGACATGAACAATAAAAAAACCATATGCGTGTCCCTGAGCACGGTACCATGTTATCCTGACGGATCTGTCTTCGCTAGCGTATTATATTATCCTGGTTCCTCGGGACAATGTAATACACCCAAGCAATTTTTCCTCCTTCACGGATCTAAAGGAGTGTGAATGGATGGATGAATAGAAAAACAAATAAGAAAGGAGATTATGGCCTCAGGATTAATTATAAAGCACGTTTAACCTTTTTCTTTCGAGGGTTATTTTGCTTTGCTTGCTTTCCCCGGATAGTTTGACTCCCCCCGGACCTAAGCAGGGCTCCGCGGCTCCCGATCCGCGGGACTTCGCACACCGCGGAACCCCTCCCGGAGTGCGGGGTGAGACCGTCCCTGGCCGTGGGAGGGGGCACAGGAGGAAGCCACCGAGGTCAGGGGCGCTGGGACGGAAAGTGGGGACCGGCAGGGATGCTGGGGCGGGGGGAGGATGCGGCTCTAACTCGGGGGTGGACCCCTCACACAGGTAAGCGGCTCCTGGGATCCTCTCGGAGGATCTTCTCAGAGAGGGAGAACAACTTGCGATCCCAAAACCCTGCCGAAGGGAGCAGATCCCTTCCCCCATCCTCCCCCCCTTTTTTTTCTTTTCTTTNCCCCGAGGGGAGGCTACGGGAGACGGACGGGAGGGGGGCGAGATCACACGTTCGTGGGCTGCGAGCCCCGGGCGGCTGCGCCTCCAGGAGAAGCGGGTTGAAAAGTTGGTTCTTCCCAGCCAGAAACTTTCTCCCTGCGTGCGCATGCCCGGAGTCTGGTGGGAGGTTGAGGGGGGAGCTGCGAGGGGGGGTTGAAATAAGGAGGAGGCTAGAGGGAAGGGATCGGTTCAGTCTGAGCTCGGCTGCTCCCGGGCGCGTTTGCACTCCGGCGTACGCAGACGGCGCCGGGAGCAGGAGGAGGCAGAGCACCTCCGTCTCCATCAGCCAGAGCACCTGGACACCTGGCCCCGCTGCTCGCTCGGATCTGCCTGTACCCGCTGGAGGAGCAGTGGGGTGGGAGAGAGCTGGGCCCCCCCAGGGCCAGCAGAGACACTGACCTAGCCCAACCTCTTTTTTTTTTTTTTTTTTTTCTCCTATTATTTTTTCTATTACTTTATTTTACCAGCTCCAATTTAGCCCAGGATCTTTTAACTGCTGCCAGCGGTGGAGCACAGATCGGGATTAGGTAAATAAAAAGAACAACTCATTTTGTTTGTTTTTTTTGTTTTGTTTTGCTAAACCTCGGGAGTTGGGGATATCGATCCAAACACCTCCTTTTCTCTCTCTCCTTTCTTTCTTTCCCCCCCATCCCCTCCCACCATCCCCTGGATGGTGCAGAAGAGCAGGGAAATAGTAGTTCACGTGAGCAGGACTGTTCTCCTTGGGGCGGGCGGAGGGCTGGGGGAAGCCTTCACATGGGGATCGGATATTTTAATGCTATTTAAAGATTTGTCTTCCCCTTTCACAGTTGTTTATCCCCCCTTGCGGAGGAGCTGTGTTTTTAACCCGAGCTAAAAATGACATATACGAGCTGTAAAACAGAAACCTGAATGTCCTTTATGGACTTGAACGTTCAGTGTTTCTCCTCTCTTTTCTTTAATTTTCTTTCTTTTTATCTTCTTTCTGTCTGTTCTTTCTTTCTTACTCCATTTTTAGTCTTTTAGGGTCTGAGAAGCCTTCTCTGTTTCCTTCCAAGGCCATAACAGAAATGAATCTGATGTTTATATTTGTCTGAATGAATCAAAACAAGTTCAGCATAGGGAGAGACGGAGCTCCTCTCGAGGCCGAGCCTATAAAGTGTCAGTGCAAAGCCGAGGATTAGAGTATAGTTGTTGTAGTTGGCTTTTGGGAGGGAAACTATAAAAATCGGGCATTTTGGAGATTACCGTAGCGCTGCGGGAATTTTCCGCTAAAAGGCGAGCGGGGCAGGAGGGTGAGAGCCGTGTCCCGGACAGGTGCACAGTAGGTCCAGTTTAGTGGGTCCGAAGCCAACTGAGAAAAAGGGCCAACCCCTAAAATAGCGCTGAGCTCGGGACCCTACGGCGGTAGTACCGCGCTGCGCAGCTCCGCGGCGGGAGCCCGCCTGAGGGGGGGCCGGGGCCGGGGCCGCCTCGGTCGGCCAGGCCTGGGGATGAGCCTCGGTGCCCGCGGGAGTGTCACCGCAAAGGTTTTTCCCCCCCTCCCCCCCATGCGTGGCCGTGGGAAGCGAGGAGTACAGAGGAAAGAGATTCTCCCTGCCGCCGGGAGAGAGGAAGGACGATTTATTCGTGCGCAGGGGAGGCACCGGGCGTTTCTCCAGGGAGAAAGCGAGAATCAGTGTTGTGCTGGGGACCTTTCTACACCCGAGAGGATTAAAAACACAAACACACAAACCCCTTAAACACAACCTAAAAACTTCTGCAGGGGGAGGACTGCGGAGCCTGGCCCCTGCGGCCACCCCGCCGGCACCCACCCGCGCCCGCCTCCCGCCCAGCCGTGGGGCTGCGCTCCCGCCCGTGGCCCTCGTAGCCACTGTCCCACCAAGATCCGGACCCGGAGATTTTTTTTTTTTTTTTTTTTTTTGTTGCTGTTTTGGAGAAAGACTGCCCGGGGCAGTGTAGCCATCGCTGGTGCAGTCAGACCCCGGTTATTATTATTATTATTACTGCGAGACTAAAATCCGCCGCATTCATCCACATTCGCAATGGTGGTCTGGAGAAACTTGTCAACACTGATTTCGTGATAAAATGTGAATGATGATTTTATAAGGATTGAGCGGAGATATCCAAGGCACATGCTGACTGAGTCCTTCCAGTCCTCATTAATGTTAGCAATTAACTCTTTCACGCTCAATTAGCCCCGAATAAACCTGCTTTAATAGATTTTGCACACTTCATTAATACTTTGAATAAATCTGTGCTGAACAATGCGCTTTATTCCTCAAGAGCACCACGCTCGAATAATGCGGAGCGAAAGGGCAATTTTATTCTCCTTCCAGTTAGTTTCCCAAACACAGATAAATTGTAAGCTCTATTTCCTCGCTTAAACTGATAGGAAGGGAAAATCTCGTCCCCTCAAAGAAGACAAAATAAGTAGCCGACCTGGTGGCAAAATGCTGCACACCGATGCGATGCAGCCGAAAGGACAGGGCTACCGGACTTTAAAGGATTCAGGCAAAACAGGGGGACTTTTTTTTGACAGATGAACGTGATTGCTATAGTTTGAGGCTATCCCAAGAATGCAGCGTTTTATACCCGCTACTTTATCATGTTTGTAAAAATAAGCAACGTTCTCAGGGTAATTTACCTCCTCCATTCTCCCATGTTGAACTAATTAGCAAACCTCATTATTTATGAGTCAGGTACTTAATGTAACAAATATCCCTTTCAAAGGACACATCGGAAATTGATAATTCTAGGTGGAAAGGAAAAATACCGACTAGCCACAAGATTACTTAAAAATCCATGTAATTTCGCCCCTTACTACGCTACTAGAGAAAAACCGACTGGATTTTTCTTTTCCGTTTTTTTTGGTGGGTTTTTTTGGTTGTGGTGGTTGGGGTTTTTTGGGTGGTTTTTTTTTGGTTTTTTTTTGTTTTTTTTTTTTGGCATATAGGGAAGGTAGGATTTAATCTTGAAGGTTAAGATTACAATGGTCTTAAAACAATGGCAACTGGACAATAGCATTACCCTATCTTCAAACAGGACAAAGGGTAAGAAAACTGGAGACAGATGTAGTCTTTCAAGTTTATGATCCTATTTTGCAGGGTAAATTTATCTTGGCATGAGTGGGTTTTGTTTCAGTCAGAACACAAGTGGTTTGTTCTTAATTACTCACCGATCTAGTTTGTGTTAAAAAAGAAAACCCCGCACAGTTTTATTGTGATGGGGGAGTTCAAGCAGAGAACTCGAAGGGTCTTCTTCTTTAAAAAAATAAAAATAAAAAAGAAGCCCCGATAACGATCTGTTTACATGAAACAGAATTAAAGGTGGAGGTGACACCGAAATCAAAGAAACATTGATCTCTCCGCGGGCAAGCGGGAGAGCGGAGAGTTACTGCGTTGTGAAACACGTTCGCTTTGATGTCCCGAAGAGAGGGGACTTCTTTATGAAATACTCTGCTTTTCATCTATATTTTTGACTATCCCGGTCGCACAGAGCAAAAGTGTAGCTTACATTTCTGGAAAAGCGCCAAGAAACTTGTAGTAACGTGAACATTCTGCTCCCACCTCCCCTTTCCTTCTTTTTTCCCCCCTCTTTTTCTTTTTCCATTGTTTTCTTTCTTTTCTTTTTTCTTTCTTTTTTTTTTTTTTTTAATAAAAATAAAAATAATAAAACNCTTTTTTTTTTTTTAAATAAAAATAAAAATAATAGAACTGTTCTAGCAAAAAACTGCAGGCATAACGGATGCTATTATAACCCTACTGTATTCCTCCTTGGTTTCTGCCTTCTTCTTCGTTTAAGAAATCGAAAGATAATTTTTTAAATGTTATCGAGCAAGAACTTACCCAAGTTGACATAGTAGATTTTTGCTTATGTATGCCATGTTAAATGCTTTCTAAGGATACAAAGAAAGAAAGAGGGATAAGCCCAGAAATTAACTCAGTTTGCAGTAGCATGTTTCATGCTTGAGAGATCTAGGGGCTACCTAGACAGAAAAACAGACATGGAGACGTTGAGACAGACAGAGACATTTCAGGTACAAGGACAAGAGTGTTTTTCATGTACTTTGTTCTCGGGGTCATCGATTGAGGCATTTGTGTTGCGAAGTGGACACGCCTAGTGTATGCACAGCACTAACAAAATAAAAAGCATTTCCCCAGTTGAACAACAAAACAGTCTAGTTGGTTCATCACCCTAAATAGTTTTTTTTTTTTTAAAAAGGCGGGGGGGAGGGGGAGGAAAGAGAGGAGAGAGAAAATAATGTAATGTGTGCATTTTTCAATCAGCCACTATCCAAAAAGTATCCAATTAAAAAAAGTAAAATGTCACAATCTCTTATTCTGGGTCATTGCGATGGAATTCTTCTAAGGTTTGAGAGTCTCTTGCTACTGATTTATGTAAAGCAGTGTGAAAGGTGGACCCGGTGTGTAGAGCTGCTCAGAGTACGCTTCTCCCTCTCACACGCTCCCAGTCTTAGCTCCTCGGTCCAGGCAACAGCCCACATATAAATCAGATTTGTTTCCTTGGTCTTTAGACCTCTTCTGCCACCAGTTTCCACCTCCCCACCCCTCCAGCCCAGAGGGATAATTACAGCTCCACAGCACTTTGCTGTCTTCTTTTCTCTAAAAGGGCTTTATTCTTCACATGGGGATGAACCAGCCCTCCAGGATGAGTGCTGAGAGGATCCTGCCGGGACCCTGTGGGGATCTTGTGGGGATCCTATGGTGACTCAGCAGGAATTTTATAAGGGATCTTATGGGCACCCTGTGTGGATCCTGCAGGAATCCTGCAAGAAACTTGTGGAATCTTATGGGCACCCTGCAGGGACCCCAAGAGGACCTTACAGGAAAGCAGCCCAACCGAGGGCAAATCCCAGAGATAGTTTGGGGGAAAGTGAGTGGAAGCTTTGGGCTGCAGAGTAAAGAGGAGGGTCCCTGGGCTGCAGGGTTGTGGCACCTCCAAAAGCCATGGGTATTCTCTTGCATCCACAAAGAGGAAAAGCTGTGTCCCCATTACCAGCCCTTGGGAGGCATCTCCTGCCAAATGGTTGAGAGCAGCTGGGGCTGAATTTGCAGACAGGGCCAAATGTGCCTCGATGCTGCTGCCTGGTATCGTTGTCCCCTCTGCCTTGTGGGGTGGAATGGGTAGGGATCTGGCCGAGAGGAGAGGCTGAGGGCTTGGTGGGACCCTGAAACATAGAGCAAAGTGGTGTCAGCCAGCCGAGAGAAGGACCACGGCCCTGCACTCCTGCAGCTGGTGGATTGGGTGTCCCCATGGGAAGGGTCCCTCTAGGCCTCCTCTTTATGTTTTTTGAATGAGTTCTAAGCACCCCAATGCCTCCACCAGCCCAGAAGCAGGGGCTTGGCTGACGCCAGACATCAGGGACCCATGGGCAGTGAGCTTTCAGCATCCCCTCCTGGGTCACCTCAAGGGTCAGGGCTAAAGGCAGTTTTTGTGGACAGACACAGTGGGCAGTGTCCCACCATTTTCTAAAGGCTGAAGATGCCCAGGAAGGGATTTTAAATTACATGGGAGAAACCTCAGCTTTGTGGGCCACAATGACACCTCTTCACTGTCCCTGTGCAGAGGGTCATTGGAAATCTACCTGGCACAGGGATGCTGTTGGGGAGTGAATGACTGTGGATGGGGTACAACTTTTGTGCGTGAGGGATGGGAAGAGGGAGAGCCTGGGAACTTGTGGGGATACACTCACAGTCAAGAGCTGTTCAGGCCTCTCAAAGTCCAAGGCAGTCTCCTCCTGTGGCTTTGGTGAAAGGCGTTAATGAGGGGTGAGGTGAGAAATTCGCTCTACTTATATCTTCATATAAATCCATCTCTCCCTCTTCCCCCCTCCATTTTTATTTTCCAGATCTTTTCCTCCCCTGTTCCCAAGATCCTCCTGCACGGCCACTATGGGAAGTAAGACCCTGCCGGCCCCAGTGCCTATCCATCCTTCTCTCCAGCTCACCAACTACTCCTTCCTGCAAGCGTTCAACGGGCTGCCCGCCGTGCCCTCTGACCACCTCTCCAACCTCTATGGCTTCAGCGCCCTGCACGCCGTACACCTGCACCAGTGGACTTTGGGGTACCCGGCCATGCATCTGCCCCGCTCTTCCTTCTCCAAGGTGCCCAGTGTGTCGAGCCTGGTGGATGCACGGTTCCAGCTGCCGACCTTCCCGCTCTTCCCACATGTCATCCAGCCCAAGCAAGAAGCCACCAATGTGACCCTCAAAGCCAAACCCCGCTTCGACTTTGCCAACTTAGCAGTGGCCGCCACACAAGAGGACCACTCTAAACTGGTACAGGCAGACAGTCAGGGCTCACCCCCAGGGCTGGGCTCTTTGCTTGAGGTGACTAAACTCTCTCCAGAGAAGAAACCCACACGGGGAAGGTTACCGTCCAAAACCAAGAAGGAGTTCGTGTGTAAATTCTGTGGCAGGCACTTCACCAAGTCCTACAACCTTTTGATCCATGAAAGAACCCATACTGATGAACGGCCCTACACATGTGACATTTGCCACAAGGCATTCAGAAGACAGGATCACCTGAGGGATCACAGGTAACAATTCTTCTTCTCCAGTCCTTTTTCCCTTGTGCATCCATACTCTCTCAGTTACCCACCTACTCTCATGAAAGTGCTTGTAAGAAAAGTCATATCCCTGGCCAGTCAGCAGTGTTCCCTCTAGGTTTTCCTCTGCCGAATGCTGGTGGAGGAGCCCAGATAACTCACTGTGGAAGATAGGTCTGTTGTACTCACTCAGCCCACAAAAATTACTGGCACAGCCTCCTTTTTAGCTTCTGCAGACATTTTCACCCTGTTTCCATTGTTTTGTGTCCTCCTCCTTTGTGATTATTCAGAATTGTCAAGAAAACNTTGAAGACTTCTAATTAAGCGATTGCCTAGATTAGAATGTGGGCTTGAAGTCAGGGTCTTCCCTCTGGGGAGAGCAAATGGTACTTCAGATTTGTCACCCAGACTCAGCATTTTCCCATTTCTTTTTGCGGTACATAAGAGAGAGAGCTGTTGGCTGTGTGTGTGTCATTCCCCGCCTCCCCCCCNGTGGGGATACACTCACAGTCAAGAGCTGTTCAGGCCTCTCAAAGTCCAAGGCAGTCTCCTCCTGTGGCTTTGGTGAAAGGCGTTAATGAGGGGTGAGGTGAGAAATTCGCTCTACTTATATCTTCATATAAATCCATCTCTCCCTCTTCCCCCCTCCATTTTTATTTTCCAGATCTTTTCCTCCCCTGTTCCCAAGATCCTCCTGCACGGCCACTATGGGAAGTAAGACCCTGCCGGCCCCAGTGCCTATCCATCCTTCTCTCCAGCTCACCAACTACTCCTTCCTGCAAGCGTTCAACGGGCTGCCCGCCGTGCCCTCTGACCACCTCTCCAACCTCTATGGCTTCAGCGCCCTGCACGCCGTACACCTGCACCAGTGGACTTTGGGGTACCCGGCCATGCATCTGCCCCGCTCTTCCTTCTCCAAGGTGCCCAGTGTGTCGAGCCTGGTGGATGCACGGTTCCAGCTGCCGACCTTCCCGCTCTTCCCACATGTCATCCAGCCCAAGCAAGAAGCCACCAATGTGACCCTCAAAGCCAAACCCCGCTTCGACTTTGCCAACTTAGCAGTGGCCGCCACACAAGAGGACCACTCTAAACTGGTACAGGCAGACAGTCAGGGCTCACCCCCAGGGCTGGGCTCTTTGCTTGAGGTGACTAAACTCTCTCCAGAGAAGAAACCCACACGGGGAAGGTTACCGTCCAAAACCAAGAAGGAGTTCGTGTGTAAATTCTGTGGCAGGCACTTCACCAAGTCCTACAACCTTTTGATCCATGAAAGAACCCATACTGATGAACGGCCCTACACATGTGACATTTGCCACAAGGCATTCAGAAGACAGGATCACCTGAGGGATCACAGGTAACAATTCTTCTTCTCCAGTCCTTTTTCCCTTGTGCATCCATACTCTCTCAGTTACCCACCTACTCTCATGAAAGTGCTTGTAAGAAAAGTCATATCCCTGGCCAGTCAGCAGTGTTCCCTCTAGGTTTTCCTCTGCCGAATGCTGGTGGAGGAGCCCAGATAACTCACTGTGGAAGATAGGTCTGTTGTACTCACTCAGCCCACAAAAATTACTGGCACAGCCTCCTTTTTAGCTTCTGCAGACATTTTCACCCTGTTTCCATTGTTTTGTGTCCTCCTCCTTTGTGATTATTCAGAATTGTCAAGAAAACACACAGCCATGTGACCTCAAAGTTAGACAGAAGCTCTTTCTCCCTAAGAAAGACACCCTTGTAGCCCTCCAACATCCCCCTCTCCTCTTGCACACACATACGCATGATCATCCAAGTGCCACACTCCAGCACTCTCGGTCTCAGCAGTAGGTGCAAAAAGCTCCAGCGTGTTCTCCATCAGGTAGATTACTGCTGAGTTCAGGCGGGCTGTTTCTGACATCTCAATTGTTTTTTCTCTCCCTAGATATATCCATTCTAAAGAAAAGCCTTTTAAGTGTCAAGAATGTGGGAAAGGATTTTGCCAGTCCAGAACGCTAGCTGTCCACAAGACACTGCACACGCAAGTAAAGGAACTGAAACCTGCCAAACTTAAGTGCTGAATCTCCAACTTGTATGAACTTTTCCTCCCCTTCAGACTTTACACCAAAACCAGAGCAGAAACAAAGCTTTCAGGATGGGAGCACTGAACTTTGTGTTTTGTTTTTGTTTGTACTTTTAAAAGAGGAAAATCTGCACCCCACCCCCTCCCTGCCCAAGCAACTAACTTCCTAAGTTGTGGGTGAAAAGATTATTTTGCATTTAAAATATACATGAATGATGCAGAGAATGCTAGCTGACTTGTGTGGCTTTGATAAACTTTATGCCAAAAGGTGGTGCTCACGTGTTGGACAGGAATCTCTTGAAAACCAAACAAAAACCCACAAGTACCCCCTCCCCAAATCCCAACAAACCCCCCGAAATCGTAGCTTCCAAAGTATTACTTAAAAAAACCCAACCTCTTATTTTATACTTTTTTTTGACTGTATAAAGCTTCTTATTTTTACACTTCAGGAAATACAGAGAATTCCGGAAGACGATTAAGTACAGAAACGGTGGTTTCTCATGACAGCACCATTAGGACAAGGAGAAGGGCAACTTGCATATCTCATTTGCTAGTTTGTTTTCTTAAAAGGAGAAGAAAATCAATGTTTGGAAATGACCTAAATCTCTCAAGTTGGGAGTCCTATCATGCGCTAGAAAATGTATCCAGATCTTAGACCTGCAGGTCCCCATTGTTCAGAACAAATCAATGTTCGTGGGACATGGAGACCCTTTTTTTTTTTTTTTTAAATTTTTTTCCCCTTGTGGTCTGGTGCGCTGTGAGGAGGTTTGTAACTTGTGGACTTATTTAAAAAAATCCAGATGAAAGAAAGATGGCAATAGGTCAAACTGACGGTATGCACAACGTGGTTTTAGTGGTACTTTAAAGTCTTCATGCGTCCTCATGAGAGAGAACAAATCTCAACCTGAGAGCATATTTTTTTAAATGCTGGCTTTCTGAACAGTGTATTCAAATTAAGAGACATTCCAGTAAGTTTTGTTTATTAAAAAAAAAAAAAAAAAAAAGTTGTATGGCTGTTTGGCACTTTATGCTGATTATTGGTAATTGACATTTATCACTGGATTGTGTGTGTTTTTTAAGTATTAAAATAAATCGTTATTTTACAGGCAAGTCTGCATGGACTACATATGTTCACTTGGTTTCTGTTCTCTTCCCTAGCAAACCCTCTCCGTCAATATTCAGAACTTTTTTTTTTCTTTTTGAGGTAACTTGGTATCTTGCTGTTTACCCAGTGCTTGTTTCTACCAGTCTTGGAAAGTTTGGATCTTTCCTTTACGCATAAGCTTTCCCCTCCTCATTTTATGTTCCTTCCCCCTCTTTTTTTTTTTT
>VXBL01008148.1:63780-74741 GCA_013400195.1 Aramus guarauna
TTAAAGGCTGACAAAAGTAAACAAATCTGCAGGGAGTCAAATAATTTTGCTGCTAGTGTGAAAAAAAAAAATCGTCTTGGGTAACTAAATCTTGGGTATTAGCTGATAAGATTAGGTGTCAGAAGTGTTATAAAACAAATCAGATGAATAATGGGCAAACTGTTGCTGCTTTCACAGCCTGAAGGCGCTGCGGGGAGAGCCGTCTTCGCCCACCCTTGCCTTCGCTTGTCAGGAATGGGCATTTTTCAGTCGCATCTTCGGCGGGTTCAGCGCTGATTGGGGCGGCCTTTGATTCCCGGCAGCTGTCTTAGATCAGAGATGTTTATTCCACCGCGAAACGGCTTTGGACCGAGACGGGGGAGAGAGCTCAGGGCTGGGGCATCCGCCTGAGCCTTTGAAGCGCCTCTTACCGTCCTTTCCCATCCCCTCGGCAAACCCTAAACCCTCTTCCCCTCGTCACAAGTCAGTGGCCCCCGCGATAAGAAAATCTTCCTGCAAATTAGCGCTGCGACACGTCCGAAGTACCATCGGACCTAACCCCGGCGGCTCTTGCGCTACCGCAGCGCGGATGCTTTGACGCCGCAAGCCGCCCGGTCCAAAGCGGTTCCTTTCCCCCCTTCCCCGCTCCGTTTTTAGAAAATATTTCTTTATTTGGTCAAGGAATCCTATCAACGACAGGGGAAAAATCGCAGTTGTAACTCATTTAATGTAAGGGGAGGGGGAAGAAACCTCTCTCCCCCTCCTTTTTATTGGACACCGATTCGAGCGCATCGTAATTAATTTAAACGCAGTTGCTGGACGGGCTGCAGAGTTCACCTTCAGCGTAGGAAGGCCCTCGGGAAGCGCAGGGTGCTGAGATGACACCTCTGCATGCATCCAGCTCCGGAGGCTGTCAGAATGGTCAGAATTTGCTTTTGCTTTGCTTCCCACCCGCCACTCGCTTTCCACTCCGCGTAAACGCTCTTGGTTTTTCTCTTAAAAGGCATCTGAAAACCAACCGCTCGGTACAAGCAAGGAGTGCGGGGGTGAAATGACCCAAGCCTGCAGGAAGCCTGGGCTGGCCCTCCGCCCTTCGACAGCGTGTAGCCTCCACCGTGGGATGAGCGCGGAGCTCTGCGCGGCGCTCCGCCGGCTGCGTTTTGTGCGGAGCCCGGCAGGAGCAAGGAGAATCCCTTTGCTGCGCTGGCTTCGCGTTGCCGAGACGGATCGGGCTGCGTTTTCTCGGCAGCGTCTCTCGGGGGCAATTTGCTCTGCCTCTGAAGGTCCCCGTCCTGTCGCCCCCCCGCCCCCCCGCCCGCTCCTCCGTTGGGGTTTAGCTGTATATCGCCTTGCGCAAGTCCGGCGGGAGCGGCCGCCTCACCCTCGCGGGTCGCTGCCCGCAGAGCTCTCCTTGGAAAACGCCACCCGCCCCCGCCAGCGCGCCGGGCGGCCCCCGATTGCCGCCGGCCTGCGCCGCTGCCCGGACAGGGGCACGGCATCCCGCGCCTCTCCGAGGAGGGACCTGCAGCCCTGAGCACTGTTACGGCGTTAACTGGCAGCCCAAGGGCTGAGTGATTCATTCCCTCCCCGTGCATTTCTTCTATAGGGAGATTCAGAAAGAAAATCCCCGGTGAATTTCCCCGTCCATCTTGTTCGTGGCACAGAGAAAAGGAAGAGGGATGCTCCCCGAGTCCTGTCGTGGAGGGAGAAAGTGAAGGGCTCTGTCGCTTAGAGCTTGTCTTTTTTCAGCGGTCGTGACTATGAGGCAGAAATCCGAGTCGGGTCCAAAGGGAGGGAGGAAAGGGTGCAGGGAGGGTCACTCCACTGGGGCTTTCCCACGGTTGCTCCACCATCTCCTTAACACCGGGATACTGAAACACCCATGGCGAGGTAAGAAACCATGTCAGTTACTGGTTCCTGGGAACCATTATAAGTGCAGGGTCGCAAAGGTGGAGAAACCACTCCTCCCAGCTGGGCATGAGAAGCATTTCATCTGTATGGCTGAAGCCCGTTGATCTGCCTGCCAAGAATTTCCCTGGACATATATTTTTATGCGCAATAAAAAAAAAAAAAATCCCCAAAATTGACATAATCAGAATTACAGATGTATTAAAACTACGTGGGCATACCGAACACATGATGCACACACAACCTCCTAATGTCATTTATACTACACGTATACGTGTGGGTATTTCCTCTTCCCAGAAGGCCGCTTTCGACCTTGTGCAAACAAAGGCTATCTCTCTGGTCATGCTTTCAGCTGCACTGGTGAACAGTTTGCCTGTTCCCTCCAGTGTTTTGAATTTTGCTAGGCAGTATCAGTTCAGTGATTCCAAGGAAAGCAAAGAAGAGATGAAATCATGACAGTCAGAAGAGATAAGTAGTACTAACCCCCAAAATAAATGAAAGGAATTAGATGGGAAATGTGCCTTTTGAATCAGGATCACAAATAATTGAAATGATTAATTACCTCTCCTTTTTTTTTTTTTTTCTTTTCTCTCTTTGCATGTGTTTTAATCTGACATTCATGCAGTGAATAAAACTTACTTAGGCCTCTGTCTGCCAATTGAGACCTGATTCTGTTTTCACAGTTGCTTTAAATTTTGCAATTTTCATCATAAAAACATCACTGCATGCGAGTTTGCAAGAGTAAATACCGGGGCACCTGACTCTAGTTGTCTCTTCCTGCAAGATTTACAAGGGAAACACAGATTTTTTTGTCTTTTCAAAAATTTTTTTTAACCATTTTCAGTAACAGGAGAAAATGTAAAGATGTCTTGGCACATCTCTTTCTTTCTTTCCCCCTTTGCATTCCAATCATTCTTTTTCTGCCCATAAACTGTTACTGCTCCTCAAAAGCCTGATTCTGTACAGCCTACTCAGCCTGTTTTTTTGTTGGATGCAGGAAGAAATCCTGTCAGATGGGGTCTTCAGCGTACATTCATGAAACAGAGCAAAAGCCTCTCTCAGAATGTGCACTGGAACAGCAAATAGTTACTTCTCAGCTGTGGATTACATGTGTCTCTGAAAAGGGGACCACAAATCATTGGGTTTTTAAAGGTTCCGCATGAGTTGTATATTAATCCCAGTTTCCCTAGGGATGGATTAATCCCAGCTTCCCAGTTGTGTGGCTACAGACAATGTTGATGGGGTTGGGGGCAGGGGAGAAGGGAGATGGGGAAAGGAGAGGAAAATTAAAAAGATATATCACAGGAATACATGGCCTAAGTGGCGAGGAGCCATAAGTACTTAAGTTTCAATACCTCTTCTACCTCTGTCACCACATGTGAGCTGAAGCAAATCACTTCAACTCCCTGTTTTGGTTTCTTCATCTGTAAATTGGGGATAATGCTGCTGCTTTTGCTCCCAAGAGGCCTGGCACACTCATGTAGAAACTCCTGTTCAGCCCTCAGCAGTGAAAGGAGATATTCCGATTCGTACCTGGGCAGCTGAAAGCAGTGGCTGATCTGGGAGATCTAATGGAGTGTGCAAGACAAATTTATATTCACGTGTAATTCTTTTTCAGCCCTGGCAGTTTTGTTGAGAGATGGAGTCCTAGAGCCCAGCATGCATTTCTTCTCTACATTCCTATCCAATGACTAAACAGGAGGAATGGCATGGGCCAAATTCATCCCTGGTGGGACTCCAATGACATCAGTCATCTTTATAGGAGTTTTTTGAATGAAGTCAATTGGGTTTTACGAGGACTGAGCTTGGCCACATGCATATTTAACCGCTCAGAGAGCTGCAGCAGTGAAGGAAGCTTCTCTTGTCTCAGAAAGAATCACTTCTGAGTCTGGGAGACACAAGCTAAGTCATTGACCTGTTTTACACAGTCAGATTTACCTTATTTAAACCCAAAGAGCAGCTAAAGTGTGCTCAGCATCCAGCAGAACTTAAAACAAATGACCCACCCATACCAAAATGTTCATAGCTTTCGATGAAACTTTGTGTTTGTCCATACAGCTCGGCACAGCATCGTGCCACAGATACCCAGCAGACATGTTTACACGACACAGGGCAGCACCCTGCAGGAATATTGGCCTGAGGCCTGCAAGCAGAATGGTGGCTTCAGCACGGTGCTGTGCCAGAGCTGTTTGGCTCTGCCCTTCATTAAGCGTAGCTGTTCCAGAACCCCTACTCAAGCCTCTGCCACTTCCAGCTCACGTCTCCCATTAGACTGCTCTCTGGGGCTGCAATTCCACTGCCAGTTATACCTGATGAGAACATGGTAAATCACTAAGAAGGGGTGTTCCTTCCTCCACCTTGTGCCTTAGCTGCTGATGCTGACTCCCCCTGCACCTTGTGCTAGTACTCTGGTCAGCAGTGTGGGGAGCTGGCTTTGGGCACTCATCTGGCTGAAGTCTCATCTGACTAAGAGAACAGTTTTTCAGCCAGCTCATTCCTCTAACCTGGTTTGCCAGAGGTGCCTGTGTCTATTCCAGGAAGGACTCTCCCTTTCAGCTATAGCTTGCTGGGGAAATGAGAGGGACACTGTAGCCATGGTTTTACAACTGTGGAATCTTCTTCTGAAGCAGCCTTCTTGCCATTGACTGTATGAGGAATGTAGAATTGCCTAGAGCTGCTGCCTAAGTCTTAGATGACTCAAATGAGGAGAGACCAATTCTTCTGTAGGTGACCTTTGGGCATTTTTCAAATATAAATATCTCTTGGATAAGGCTTGCTGCTTAAGACCTCTTAGTGCATACCAAGATCTGATTCTATTTTTGTTATTTTGTTAGTACTTCATTTCCATCAGTATTGTATCTTTGAATGGGAGATCACCACAGACAAAAGGAACGCTAGGGAAGATGACTAGGGGGACAGTATTATTGATCACTTATTTATTCCTCCCTGAGCAACAAGATAGCTTTGATCTTCTTCATAGACATGCCAATAATTTGTAAATATCCAGGCTTTCACAGTATAGTTTGTGTAGTGGAAGGCATTTGTGTTTCCTCTTCTGTGAGTGAACACTAGAACGCTAGAATTTGCAGTTGCATCAGAGAAGACTTCTGCAGAGACGCCTTTTTGATTACAAGATCCAGGTGAAAACAACTTTCCTACTTCTGTTGATGAAGCCTTTCAGTGATGGTTACTGTCACTAAGAGATTGTGTCTTGTTTCTATATCCAAACTCAAATGATTCCCGTGTGCACTTGTTTGAATATATTCTTTCTTGGTCAGTCTTGCCTACATCGTTCTAATGCTTTATTCTGTGGGATTTTTGGAATCAGATTTAATGCTGCAAAGGGCAGAGAAATCAGTTGAGGACGTATATATGGGGTAGTGCTAGGGATTTGATGATAGAGTCTGAAGAACCATATAAAAATTTGAAATATGTGTAAACACCCCCTTCACAATTTTCCTGATTACAGAAACACTATATAATTGAGAAATGTTAATTGCTAGTATGCTTTCATTTTATCAGTCAAGTCTACAGTTTGGAAAAGCGTTTTTTTTTTTTTTTTTTTTTTTTTTTTTTTTTTTTTTTTTTTTTTTTTTTNTTTTTTTTTTTTTTTTTTTTTTTTTTCCTGCTGTAGTTTTACTGGAGTCTGACATTGCATCAAATATATAAAAATGTTTATACTAATCTTATAGTTCCTGACACGGTAGCTATTGAAAAACAAAACAACAATTTGATCAGTGGCAGTGATTATCAAAAGTTTATCGACAGAGCTTGTCACCACTAATCAGTTAAATGATTTGCAAGGTCTATTGATTCTGCATTCTTGTTTTCTAAGGAAAAAGTCAACGTGAACAGCTAGAGAACAGTATTACTAAGTCTGAGTAGCAGAAGATGTGCTCTGGTCATATGAGGTACCTCAACTCTTTTCCAATGGATGAATGTCATATCTCTTTTCCTGGTTTCTGAATTGCCTTCTGTCTTTACTAGATTTTTGATCATGAATATTGCATTTGATTTTCAATAGTTTTACATTATATGAGTGGAATAATGAAATCTCAGGTTATGGGCTTGGTGGAGTCTGGAGGTCTTCAAAAATGTGTAGACATGGCACTTCCGGACATAGTTTAGTAGGCATGGTGGTGTTGGGTTGACGGTTGGACTTGATGATCTTAGAGGTCTTTTCCAACCTTAAAGATTCTATGATTCTATGACTCTATCACTTTTACAGCAATTTGACTTGGCTAAATCAAGCAGAGTTATTCTTGTTCTACAGCAGAAGTAAAGAGAGAGAGAAGAGAATTAGGCCTGCTGATGGTTTTATTGCAGCAGCAAAATCCACATTGATGAGACCCACTATCACTTTTTCTGCATTTAATTTTCCTAAGTTTTATTTTACCATTTTGTGTTCTGTCCCTGTTCATCTGTATTTGTATTTCATAGTAGGGTAAATTAAGAAAAAAAAGAATTACTGTCCTTTCAACAGGTATATCAGCTGATACCAGAGACCTAATACCTGGTTTTCCTCTTTTTTTCTGGAATACTTATTCCTCAGACAATAATTCCTTTTTTTCCACAATGCATTTATACTTCTGTCTTCTTTTTGCTTCCTCAGTGTTGCTAGAGTTCTTGCTTTGCCCATCTCATTTCTCTATTTGTGTTTCCTCCTCTTATTCAGCTCCATTTTAGTTTGCCTACATGTTGCAATGAAGCTCACCACAAATCTGTCTTTGAGTCTCTAAATTCATTCATCTCTTCACCCTCTTGCTTCCTTTCCTTGTTCCAAACAACCGCATAATTACCACCCTTCTCTCATCATGACACCTTTTCTCTTTCTGGCCTTTTGGTTTCTAACTGGAGCTGCTCAAATCACATGTTATGGGTGAATGATTAATCTATTCAACAATTTTTTTTTTCCATTCAAGAGTTGTCTAGACAAAGTATGGCTTTCTTCCAAATGTATGTGAAGATATTTCAGTTTATATACATCTTGTAAATTCTTTTGAGGCCATTTCTTTATCTATTTGTTCTCCAGGAGTTCAGCACCAGGCTACAGAAAAGTTTCAGGTACATTTTCAGAGAACAGAGGAGAAAACTTCCCAATAAGGAAATATTGAAGTAGGCAAAAGCAGATCTCATCTAAAATTATATTATGTATGAGAGGTCTGTGGGCTAAATGCTACCATTAGGCAATAACTACGTACTGATGAATGTGTTCATGATCCTGCTGTCCTTCCTCACCTGCTGTAGCCAGAGAGGCTAGTCAGACACATGTCCAGCGGAAGGACCGTATTGCACTTTGGAGAATGAAGCAGGATGTCAGCAGTACACAACTATGTAGGACTGTGGGACCCTTCCTCTGCTCAGGAAAAGTTTCTTGCAGGCTCTTCCATCCCTTATTAGTTGAACTCTCAAATCTCGCAAATGACAAACCCTTGTGTTTCTTTCCAAACTTATACAGGCTGCTGAGGCTGCTTCAGTGCTCTGGGCGCAGCCACCTCTGTCCTGCAGGTTTTCATCTCTGCTGGCCATCTCTGCTGTGCACAGTGACCACCTGTAGGTAACTCTTCCAGTCTGACACTCAGCTGGTCTTACTGGGATGTGCGCATGAGTTAATGTGGCTGGCCATACCTTCCTCAAGGATGGATTTTTTCATTTTAACTGAGCACGGTGACAGGACAGATAATTATATACTCGTATTTCTGTTTTGGAATTTTTTGATCTGAACTGTACTGAAATTCCTTATTGCACCCAAGATGATTTTTTTCCACTTCAGATGGGAAATTTTATATTAGGAATAAAAAAATATTGGCTATGGGCTTACAAGTTCTTCTCCTTAACTGTTTCTTTACACACATGAAACTTGTTTTAAGTAAACAGTCTTGAAAAGGACATGAAAAATAACATCATCTGTGGCAGAAGGAGAAATTTCAAGAATGTCTTTCACCACTTTCCTTCATACTGTCAGTCAATTGTTTTGGTGTCTATTGTGTACTCCTTTTTGTGTTCTTCCTTAAAATGCACTTCTTTTGGAAAAGGACTTCTCTAGCACTTTAAAAACAGCTCTGGCTTTCACCACCCACCAAGTGCCTTGCTGGATGTCTACTGAACTTCCAGTGAGTTGCTGGATACTGTTGGTACGCCAAATTTAGACTGTGTGGTGAAGGCTGCCCTGTACAGCTTGGAGCACAGAGTTGGCTGCTGGTCTTAGCAACCAATAAATAATTAAGAAGCTGGATATTTGATGATCCTTAAAGAAGAATGACTCAGCTAGCCCTGTACTGTTGATTTCTTCATTAGCACAGGCATAGATCCAGGCCAAGAACTGGTTTTCCCTTATGCATTTATTTGGTGACCACTTGGATATGGCTTAGGAAACAGTTAGTGTTTCTCCAGCAGTTGGGAAATGTTTACTTCCAGCTGTTTATTTCCCTCAGTGGATTAATAAGCCTGTTTCAAAGTGCTGCAAAAAGGAAAACTAGATTTTCAAAATGGGGAAGGAAGAACATTTATAGTGACACAGTGTTTTCATCAAACTCCCTTTTTGCTGCACTGCAAAGGAAATGTTTAAATGAATGGCTGAGAGTTTCCTTAACTTTCCAATGTACCTAATCAAATATATAAACTACATAAAATGTAATAAAAGCAACTGCATCAGTTGGGGAAAATGGAAGGGGAAAGCAGAAGGAGTTGTTAATATCCCTGAACACAACCTTTCCACTGAACTGCTATCAGCCCAATTATCACATTACGGAAAGAACACTAACTTTCTGCAAAGATTTCACACAGTATGAAAGAGTCAGCAAGGAGGACTCAGTGCTTGGTGCCATTTACTCAAAATCCCTGATCCGTGAACTCTCCTGCACTTTTCTTCTGGCAGATAATAATTTAAGATTTTTTGTCTTTTTAACTGAGATCTTGTGTTATTTAAAAGGTGAGGATTTTGTGTGTTCTGAGTTTGAGCATAAGGGGGAAACATCTGTTATATAGTTACCTGTGATTTTAACGAGACAGACTTTTCAGTCCTAGGTGGTTGGCACATACTAGCCTGTTCTCCTGGGATGCAGAGGCAAGGTTCCCTTTGATCGAGATCTTGCTAAAGTAGAAGGAACATGGTTAAAGTTGATCACAAGGGCAAAGCTTTTATTACTGCTGGCAGTCTTGTGAGAGCAATGAGATGCATCAGAAGGGACTGAACAGCGAACAAGAGAACAAAGAGAACCAGCCCATCTGCTAGGTATGTAGGTTTGCATGCAATTCCATGGCCAAGCAATGAAGCAGATATGCTGCATACAAGTCTGTCCAGCCCTGGCATACTTCTCTGACCCCTTCCTGCCACTGTGGAGAATATGGAAGACAAAAGGTCAAGAGAGGTTTGATTAAACCTAGAGGTGTGAGTATGGATTTGAAACTCAGAACCCCAAAGCCAAACTTAACATGTAAGCACCAAACTCATGGTGTCCCAATTTTCAGAGATACAGAGTGCCAGAAAGTCCCAGCTGAAGTCTTTGTTGGCTGCAAGTTCTTAGCACTTACAGCATTGATTTTGGCACTTAAATTCAAGATTGCTAGTTGACTTTGGTAGGGCTACCCAGTTTATAAATCACTCCTTGCATTTGACCCAATGTTTGTAGATCTCCAGATGGAGAAGAGTGTGACCCAAAGGTGGATTTGGCAACTCCAGTATGCCTTAAGTCAAACATCTGTAGGGAACATGTGTCCGATTTCCTTACAGCTTCATTGTTTCAGTAGATGGTGTATTCAGTGCAATGTTATATCTGCTACTGAAATAGCTGAATGCAAATACCAGGAACCTCTGGGAAATTTTAGTTAATAGGAAAATAATCCGAAACAAATTCATCCAGTTATACAGCCAGGAGAAAAGAAATGAAAATAAAAGGAATTACTGATCCAACCAAGTAGGCACAGAAATGAAACCCCTCTAGGATTTTCTTTTTAGTTTCTCCAACTTCCATTAATTTAACGAGCAAACTAGGTCAGCAGAACAGTCTTGTTATGAATAAACGAATGCCATAGATTCACTAATATTAAAGTGTCCAGACATTCAGCATCATTCGCTGCTCTGCTGAGGGAGCTGTGGCACAGCAGCTCTGTGTTTGGCTTTAATCCTAATTCAGATATTCAGCCCTATGAGTCAATGTAACACAACTTCTGTAATGAAAGCCTAACCATAGAGAAAGCAAGCTGCGCTATCACAAAACATTCACTAGACCCAGTTTCAAGTGGGGATAAGAGAAGTCATGTAAACTCCATTTTAAGTTCCTACATTTGGGTTTTACACTAATAAAAGATGAGGAGGCTAGATTGAGATGTGGAAAGTGTTTTATCTCACTATCATTACAACATTGATGTAGTAGCTTGTACTCTTCAATATCATCATTAATGAAACTAGTTGCAGAATTCAAAGAAAGATCACAGATGCTGTTTCCTCCATGTGCTGTCTCTTGCTTTGAGGAAGGAATGCTTATTCACTGTCAGTTTAAACTGGTTACTGAAAATCTCAGTGGACCACAAACTGATAGTAGTGCTTAATATAAATAGTATTTTAGTTCTCATATGGTGAGTGGGAATCTTCATTTGAGAGTACTCCCTTGTCTCCTTTTTTTTTTTTTTTTTTGTTACCTAGATACAAAAGCAGAAAAACATGCAATTAAAACCAGTTGATTTAGTATAACCATAAATGCCTTAGGTTTGGTCCTAACAAAGATTGCTTTCCTCATTCAGAGCCAAAAACTCATTGCAGAATAACTTCTTGGAACACAGGTAAGAAATTTTATGTAACAGATTGAAAGGGAACGGTTTACAAAAAGTTCAAATATCAAAATGCCTTTGCATGAAAATTTTTCATATTTATATAAACAAATATACATCACATAAATGAAAAAATATTCAGAAATTAGCTTAAATGCATTTATAGTGAAGTTATTCACTTCATATGGACATTTGAGCAGTATTTGAGAATACTGTAGTATTTCTTCCTATAGGCATACAAAGAACTTTTAAATCAAGCCATCCTGAATTTATAACCTGTCTCTTTGTACTTTTGATTAAAAAAA
>VXBL01008148.1:74809-103435 GCA_013400195.1 Aramus guarauna
AAAAAAATGCACATTGAAAGATAGCTAAGACATGCTATTCTGGCTCTTGATTTCCAAAATCGTATGTATCCATCTTTGTTTTTTTGGTTGTGTGATTTATTTATTTATTTATTTATTTATTTAATGAATGTTGCCGCTGTCAGGATAAAACCTACCAAGTTCTGCTGAGAATATATGCCATCCTTGAAATCATCATTGCTGAGGGAGGTAATTCCTGCCTGAATATGCACATAGGAAGAGGTCTACGCATGGCTCCTTGGCTGTATTGGTGTACCATTTTGTGACCTGTGGGGAACTCCTGGTCTAGATGGTAGAACTTACCATTTTTCTGAACTATCTAAGGGATAGTTACATGATTTTTCAGATCTTGAGAAGGATTAATCTCTCAAAATGCTGACAAACTAGTTGAGGGAAGTAAACTGAGGTTTAACTCTTCCACCTTTTCCACTGATGTGAAGTGAGGAGTGATTTGCTGCAGGGGTATCTGTTGCAAAACGGGACCTGCCTTTAAAATAGGGAATTGATTGTACTGAAGACTTATCTGACCACTTTATAGTATAGGCCACCTCATAATATTTCGCATTGAGAAACTTTTCTTGTTTTCTTTTGTTTCTAATCTCTTTGTCATGGGAACAATTGACGGTGAAAATTTAACAGTCACATATCTGCCCACTTGAAGGCAGTGTTCTAGATAGAGTGTCTTGAAGAGACACCAAAATCAACAACACCTCTGATCTAGGATGAATTAGAAAATGAATTAAAACCCTTTATTCAAACCAGCCACTGTTTTTACTTACCACTGACGTTTCTATACCCACAGCATATCAAGCCACACACTATTTGGCTTAGTGTTTACATCTGTAACTCAGATATACCAATCTGTAACTGAAGATTGGCAAAAGAGAAAATAAAAATATATTCAGAATGTTTGTTTAAAGCACGATACAAAATTAGTCAAAGTAACGAACAAATATTTGCTATATGAGAATATTATAGTGTTTACATTGTCCAGATGATCTTTGCTATGTAAATTCTTTGTGGACAGCCAATATTTGTTTTTCAAACTGTCACTGGTTGGACTGGCTGCCTGGCAGTATTCCTTTTTCTTGATTAGATGTTAGTAGTATTTCCAGTGAATATTTTTGCTATTCTAGGTTCCACAAATACTTACAAATCCATCCTTCAAATATGGTGTCTGAATACTTTGTGCCAGCAAACTTCATGGAAATTGTGGCTTAAAAATATTAATTAATGAAAAAAGAAAAAAGGATATTTCAATTCAAAATAAGTTGTACTATTTTCTCCAGACTAATACACAGACACTCGTTCTCTGGTGATGGACAATGCAGATACTTGTAAAGAAATAAATATACATAAATGAAACCATTGAATTTTATTTCCTGCTTGCAAACTGTATGTGGGTGGCAGTTTATTCTCTTCTCTTCTCTTATTCCAACTGGGTCAGATTCAATTTGGACTTGAACATAGTTTGTGTCTTGCCCTTTTTCTTGTGAAACTTGGGAACTTGTGGAAAGGGGTCTTTCGGCAGGAGGAAGTGTAGTGTTTAGAGTTTGCAGCAGTGGTGAAGCTTAGCTTATTGTATTCATATGGTGGCTAGATGGTACTTGGTTCCTCCTCTCACGGCAGAAAATCAGAAGACAGATGTCTTACTTTTTTTCTTTATTTCCAGACACAGAAGAATGAGTGTCTTGCAAGGGTCAAATAAATATCCATGTATTCAGAAGCAAAAATCATGATTGTGCTGAAGGGTTTACAATCAAGTCTGAATGTTTCAGAATTTGGTTTTGAGTCAATATCCACGTCCAGGCTTTTGTGGCAAAAGCCAGTTTGAAAGTAAGGGATAAAATACTTTAATATTGATGGAATTTTCAATATAAGTTTTTACGTTTTTATGTATAGATACTTTCAAATGTGCATCTATATTATATGCAAATATGAATTGTCCTCCTTTATTTTTTATTGGTATCTTGTAGCTACAATGTCTGTGTAGGCTGGCTGGAGTATGAGTTACATGTTGCACGTACGAATTTATTGTTTTTCCCTGCTGCACAAATCAAACTATAGGTTTGAGCTCTAGAGACCCTCACATCAATGCCTTGGATTGGCCAGGACCACAGGCATCATATACGGCTTAAGGGTAACATCTGAACTGCTCATGACTGATAGACTATTAGCTCTTTAGATAACATGCTTCTGAGACTACATCTGTGCCAGTGTGTGAAGTGGGTCAGGGACTGCTCTCTGTCTGTGACACCAACTGGAACTTATGAATCTACAGTTAAGATGAATAATTAAAGTTTATGTTTATACAATAAAAAATCTTATCTCATATGCTGTTAAAGCCCGGCAGTGTTAGGGATGCAATTATTTCAACCTTTTGTGATATCTGTAGGACACTTTAAAATTGGGAAGTATGGGTATTTTATCATGAATATATTCCTCAGAATGATAATCACTCTGGCTTTTACAGCCTCATGCTAAAAGAAGTCTGATGGAAGTTTTTTTTGCAATTCTCATTTGTGATGATCTGGTGTGGTTGTGGAGCTAGGACAATGCGGTACTGGAGAGGAGGCTTCCAGAAGTGATGGGGTAGAGGAAAACAAGGAAAGACTTTTCAGAACAGAGAACATAAAACAAGAAAAATGCCATTGTCTCAAAGAACAAATCACCCAGCTGTTAAATACACCACAGATTATCTAGAAAAGGCTTTGTCTCACTCTGCTAGGTGGAGCTTCCTTCCACTTCTCCCAATGACTAGAAGAAATAAGAAAAACAGTCTCCTCCTCTCCCCAGGCAAATTTTCTTTCTGAAGCTGTCCTGCAGCTAACAGTGCTTCTAGATTGACTTGGACACTAATCTTAGCTACTACTCTCTTCTGTATTTTTCTCTAATGAGGAGTTAGGTAGCTGATGCAATAAATCTATTCATCTGAAAACTTGTTTCAGAGACCGTTTGGGGGTTTTCCAGTTTCCTCATAACTGTGGCCATAGGGCTCTGACAAACAAAGTTTGAAGTCCCTTGCTTGACTGAAACTCTATAACCACGTCAACACAGAAGTCCATCTGAAACCTGGAGCTTTTGCTCTGCTCCCTGAGAGTCTGAGTGCATTACTGCTAAGAGAGTTGCTAAGAAAGTAGTTAGTAGGAGAGGAATCTTTTTTTTCTAGAGAGTCTTCTGACTTTGAAAAGTGGTGCCCTTCTCATGCAAGCTGTTAAGACATGACTGAGCCCAGATTTAACAACTTGTGCCAAATTTACCCTTAGCATGTTCACCCAGTGGGAGAGAGAGAGAGACCTCCTTCCTAGAAAGACATCATACACCACTGTAATTGGCAACATGTGCATTACATGCGCAACCTAAAATTAAATTGACATGTCTCAGGGATTCCATCTGCTGTCAGATCTAACCTACCACAAAGTGAGCTGCAGAGTTAGGCTCACTCAGAGCCTTGATCTCTTCCCTAAAGCTGCCATGATATCAAAAAGTGAGTGTCAAGGCTCAAGGTTTGTGACCATCATTCTGTTGAGTATTCTGGAAAAAGAGATGATCATCAAGATGCTTAATAACGGCCAAAAAACCAGAAGTCCACTCTATCTGGCATAATGATTTCTTATCTTTTCTTACATCTTCTGATGCATCTAGTGCTACTCATTGCTCAGGGAGTTACTGTGCAACTGATTCACCAGTTGACCTGACTTGCCATGCAAAATCTTTCTAGCAATGGACCTGACAACAAAATCAAATAAAATGCATTATTAATGAGAACTAAAAGGACAGCTGGCATCTAAAGGAATGTCCAAATCTGTCAGCCAGCAGGATGACTTCTAAAGCAGATATGACAAAACAGAGTTGATCCTGTAGATGTCTGTTAAGCGCAGGGATTACAAACCAAAGGAGTCTCATTGACCTCAACTATTCCTTCCTTATGGTTAAAATGACTCATGGTAGCGGGCACTGTGTTGCAGGACTAGATCTTCATTTTGCTGTGTATTGCCAAAAAGCCCACATGCATATAGATTGTAATATTGATCTTAAAGGGAATAGGAGCGGGCATTTGCAGTTCATCTGTCAGTAACAGACAGAAAACATTTTCTTGACTTAGAAGATACTTATATTTAAAATATTTTTAGCTGTAATAGTAATCCCCAACTATTTTTAAAAAAACAAACTAATTGGAAAGAACTGTTTATCACAGCCCAGCATTCCCAGAAGGGGAATCAATTCATATAAACATGCTAAACGTGACCTATTTATGAAATGTTATGGAGAGCTGAGAAAAGAACCACAACAGATCTTTATCTTATGTTCACTGTTTTAAAAGATCAACAGTAGGGTGAAGGCTGAGGCTAGTTATCACATATGTTTTAGATGTGAATGTTAAGGTCATCTAAAATCCATTGCCAAAGCCACTGTGATTGCCAGAAAAATGTAAACTAATGTTCCAGATCCCTCATTATATGCTTAATATGAATATGCTTCTCTTTCCACATAAATCACTATAAATGCAGTAATCAGGAAAGTCACTAAATCCAAATGTAGATGAAAGGCTGAAAACTCTAAAGAAATCATTGTAAGTAGTCGATGCAGTCACTAAAGAAAAAAAAGTACAAGAAAGAAATATTTGTAAGTTAATATATGGAAATTCACTATTTAAAAAGTAACATTAATATACATACAGAGAAATTTCTTTTCAATGCGGTTTAATCCAGTAAATGAATATGCAGGTGAGAAAAATAATTGAAAAGACCAAATATGCTCTGCAAGTTCTATTTTGTCCATAAAATATCTGTCACCTTCAAAGAAATTTCTGCAGGCTTCATTTATCTTAACCAAAGAGGAAATTCCTATGCTGTTGAGGTCAATTGCAAAATTACCATGAAAATCAGCAGAGCAGTGATTTCTCCCAACCTTATTTTTATCAGGCAAGGATTCCTTTGTGTAAGAACTGCAATACTTCTTTTTTTCTAAGTGAGAGGTCATTAGGCATGGTCATGTACACATAAGAAAGACTGGGAAAGTGAAAAACAGCCTCCTTCTGTCATGACCTTTGTGTAACAGGTTGGCAAAGTTAATTTACATCATTTGTTCATTTCCATTATATCCAGAGGCTTGAAGATGCAAGAACTATATTCAGAGTTCCTCCAGGAGATTTGGCACATACTGCAGAATGCTCCCAGTTAGGACTGGAGCTGCCTGAAGTATCATTCAGGAGCGCTGTTGTTCTGTCTGCACTGATGTTCCTGATGTCGATACAGATGTTTCTTCGGAACACTTAGTTACCACAAAAAGATTTAGGGCATTTCAAAGTACTGCTGGAGATTGCAGCTCTCAGCTTAAGTTCTAGTTTCCCTAAAGTCAATGCAAAAGTGAGAGAAAGCCTTAAGCAACATCATTATTACTAACCTACCAAATTAGAACAGATAGGAATGTTGACATGAAGTAAAACAATTTTCCAAATGAGCAAATCACATGAATGTTTTGGAAAGTGCGAGATAGAAATTATCTAACAATACTCCAGAGAAGTGCTTTTTTTATGATGTTCCCCAGTAGCATTGCTCTAAGCTAAGACAATCACCATATAAACATGGATTTTTCTAAGAGCGTTAACTTTCTTCACTGAGGAATTGAGTGAGAGATAGAGGGAAGGTAGACATAGCAAGGAAGAAGGGAGGAGAAAAGGCTGACAGAAAAAACAAGGAGAGTGCCAAAGCAAGGAAGATAGTGTTTGTGTTTAAAAGAAGAACTTGAGGCTGTGCCAAATCAGAATTTTCTTTAGGAACTTGAGAGCTGAAAAACTTCATGAGTGTGCACAGATCATGGGCAGAGGGAGACACTGCAAGTTCACTGTAATGTACTGTTACAAGGCCAGGGAGAGAAAATGGAGAAGAGAAAGAAATGTTCTTTGGCCATTGCTGTAACAAACTGAGGCAGGTTCATCAGATAGAACATGAACCTTAGCAATTCTTTCAGTAAGCCTGGCTCAGGCAGACGATGTTTAACAAAACCCAGTAGCAGGCAGGGGATTCCATAGCCTGTCCATTCTAGGATCAATAAATGAATCAACGAAGCACATACATAAACAAACACATAAACAAATGAGATTCAGCTGGTGGATTTGGTATAGCTCTGAGTTTGCAGAGGGAGGCTTCTAGAAGTTGAAATTCTTTGAAAGTCAGGCTATAAATGGCTGAACTAACAAGGACTTGCAGAAACTTTGTGTAAGTTCATAAATTTTTGGAATAGCACAAAACACATTTTGACTGGATTTACACTGGAGTTGAGTTCAGCCTAAGGATTTCAGAGCTTTTAGTTTCAGCGCACTGAGATCAAATCTATACAACACTCTTGTTGGGAAAACACAGTTGATGTGGGAGGTGATTTTGAAATTGCATTTCCAGCTCAGTGTAAGTCTGGATAGCTTGTGTGTGGACTGTAACTGTATCAACAAAAATACAAGTAACTATTTGCTTTCATTGCCATAAACTACCATAAGTTTAATCTTTAATATAGACCTAAAATATGGCATCTCATTTGTAAAGTATGGCATGGGATTTGTAAGGTAGGTAACAGTCCTCCACTGCATATCCCAATTTCTAGACTTTCTTTTAGAAGATGAACTGTTGAATTAAGAGACAACCTAAGGCTCCCACCCCCATTGAAGGAAATACGAGCCAGGGCCACAGGGTCTCAGTGTAACAGTTTTCAAACATTTAGTAAGGGATGTTAGCTCACTACAGTTAGCTATCTTACTGTCATTGAAAGTGTTCAATTCCTACCAAAAAGGATGAGAGAGTTGGGCCATCATTTCTGCCCTATCCATCTTCCCCAAAATGAATTTCAGTGTGGGGCAGTACGGTGTACTACAGTGAAAGAAGCTAAATGGACAGGAAAAGGTCTGTAAAATCTTGTAAAGCAAGGAAAAGATGAATAAAGAATGTTCACTGTGCTCTCTCTGTTCTTACATGAGCATCTCCCTACTGGGTGCTGCTGGAGTCCGTTTACTGAACTAGCTGGATGTTTGGTTGACTTGGTACTGTAGTTGCTCTCAAGTAGAGAGCATCACTATTGAAAATGCTGGATGACAGTGCTCTGCTCCTACACTTTCAGGGAACTGAGAAAAAAAAAGTCTTGGCCAAAACATTGCTGCTTTCTTTAATGGCAAATAATGTCCTTTTCTCCAATATGCAACTAGACAAACTTTACAGACACCATTGCAAGAGGGAAACTCAGAGCATCCCACTTCCTCCTCCAAGAACTAACACATTAACTGCTTACAGAATCACAGAGCTGGGAGGGATATCAAGAACTCGCTTGCATTTCCCCTCCCTTAAAGTACTGTATTTCTGTAATTTCTGACGTAAGTTGTTCTAATCTATATTAGAGACCTTCAACGAAGTTTACAATTTGCCCAGATATTCTACTTCCATTAGAATGTGATTTCCTAAGGTCCAACATCACTCTTCCATGTTTCATCTCATCATACTATTTTTTTGGTCTGTTCAGCCTCAACAAGAATTGTATTATTCCCATTTTATTTGCTGAAGTCCTTTATGCATTATTATACCTAAATGTTTCTATGATTCTATGATTCTATGCCCTTCTTCCAGTCTTTTATTTAGTAGACTAAATCCTAGTTCACATTTGGAGTCAGACCTTACACTGGTTACTCCATTCCATCTTTAGTGAAAGAAAATGTATGTCATGTAAATGATGAAAAAAATCTATATTAAAAGTAATAACAACAGCAGAGACTTGTGTGTGTGCAGTGCTTCATCAACTTAGACCACAGCTTTGGATTAGATCCCAGGTCTCTGTGTAACCACAATGTTCAAGAGCTTGTGAAAGAGCCTAGTGGCAGGAGTAGTCTTTACTATTCTATATTTAATTTAAATACTTCACCAAATATTTGATAAATGTCATGGTCACTTGGAAGTCACTGATATGACAGCTGATCTACTACTGCATTCATGTTGCACCAAAACAGAGAAAAAATGTAACAGACAAATAGTTCTTGCTATCAACCTCTACAGCGTGTAGAGATAATATTAACCAATAGAATCTGTCTATGTCAGACCTGGGACACTCAGACTTGATTAACTAAATGAGGAATTTGTATTAAAATAATAGATTTTTCTTACATGCTTTTCTTTGAAGTATACAAATTTTAATACAAATACTTACATCTTTTCAGTGTTGTGATAAACTTGATCTGTGAAAATTACTTTCATGCTCTCAAAATAATTCATAGTTAAAGGTCTCTCTAGCTTGCTTCACTGGATATCTGTTTACTCTTAGGAATACTGAAGATTTAAAACAGTATGACTCTGTCCCTTGTCCCTGATTACTAATTCAGCAGAAGTGTCATTAAAAAAAAAAATCAAAGAAATGAAAATAAGTGGCATGACACAGTAGACCCCATTCTAGCAATGTTGCAGTTCATGCTGGAAATGGAATCTCCAGTTTCATTTGTTTTGATGTACTGTATAAATATTTAAAGAATGCAAGCTGCAATTTTATCCAGCCTTTGCTGAATTTCAGTGTCATGTCTTGGTGGGGGTTTTAATGCTGATACTAATTAGTGTTAGAATTGCTGGTTCAGCAAACCAATGAGGGATGTACATAAATCCGTTTCTGCTCAGAAAAACACTTCAGCACAAGTTTGACTTGAAGCAATGGTCCAATTCACATTGAAATACCGTGGAAGACAGTAAGCCTTATATGTATGTTATGAAGTTCAATGCATGCATGCACCTCATCTAACCTTACTCCGCACATAAGCCTGGCATAAAAAGGATATTTCATATGTAATGAAGTCATTTACAAGTGACTAATTTTAAATAGCCGAAGAACTTCAGATAAATAACAGTGTCATTAAATAACATTTCTGATCATTTTATCTGGAACATGCATAGGCATATGAACATCTCATAACCTGCTAATCGAGAAATCAGATCCTTGTAAGATTAGAGAGCTGGTACACTCCTTCTCACCAATTAACAGTGGTGTAAGATCAGCAGTTGAAGATTAATATACTAATGTGATAGCTGTGATGCTGTCTGACACACTGTGGATTAAATTGAGGACCTCCAGAACTAAAACCATGAAGTGAATAGCTGAGACTTTCTAGCATGGGTTAATCGTAGTCTCACATCCACCAATAAAGTATGTACCATGGAGACATGTAATCTATTTTGGAAAATGAAAAACTGCCGCCTAAAAAATCTGTCAGACTCACAGGGTAATTATTCTGAGCTGTGACATGAAGACTTGGGGGAAAACATAAAATACAGTTGGTCATTTGGCTGTCAATTCAGCACACTGTATAACTGTGTGTTTGCTGAAGAGTGTCCTCAGCATCTGAATAGAAGAGCACATGAAGTGGGAGGATATTCCTGTGGGGTCAATCATTTAACTACTATGACTATATCCATATTTTTAAATAAAATAAGCCAGGGCTGCTTGTCTGGCCTTGAAGCTAAGTGGCAGAGCATGATTCCTGTCTATGTGTGTAACCTGGCTTGTCCCCTTGTCCAGGCTGCTGGTTGGGAGCTTTGCTCGGTTTGTGCTCTTTCCAAGCTGTATTCTGGCACTGCGAGTCATCACGTCCAAGGCTATGCCTTGGAGCATCCTAACAATTCAGGGACAATCACAGGACAGCACTTGCTCCCATACCTGGCCTTGTTTTACCAGGAATGAAGTTCATGGACAAGGACTTTAATCTATCCAGCCTATATACCAATAGTGATATCGGTAAAGGAAAAGGTGTGTGTGTGACTTGTCTCCAGCTGATCAGCCACTGGATAACTATTTGTCTCAGAGAACAAGGTCCAAAGTTAAGCAGAGAAAGACTTGGTCAGTTCTGACGAACTTCACCACCTTACATTGTTCATCAAAAAATCTTCCAAACTAATACTTTCAAGACTTTAGTCTCTAAATGTAGCCCTGTAAGAGAGAGTGTTGTCTTTTCCTATAAAATGATGGGTTTTTGTTTAAAGAGTAGCTCAGGAAACAGTGAAAAATATTATTAAATGTTGCTGAGATATTTATGGGAGGTTAGGAGTCTCATGTCTTTATTCTTCTCTAGGAGCTAGATTATTCATGAAGGCATTATCATTTTCAAACACAGTGACCATAGACTCCCATACTGGAACACAGCAGCTTAGTGAGAAGAGGAAATAAGGGACTATAATGAAAAATGTAGCCTGGTTCTGGAAGGGAAAGGCAAGTGGCATTAGAACTGCAGGTTTTTGAGCCCCCAAAAAGCATTTCAGATGCAATTTTTTTCTAAAATGTCTTTTTTTTTCCTGACTAGTTGATTTCCTTTTAAAAATTAGATTAAAAATTTTTGTTTGCACTAATATTTTCCAAGAGAAATCCTTTCCTTGAAATATTTTTCTGTTCACTTTGGGAAGAACATATTTTATATGATCTTCTCCCTGAAAAAGCTGTCCCATGTTTAAACATGCCTGTACAAAAATACGAGGAATGTACTTATCTCGATTGCTTTATTTATGGACAAACCTAACACTGAACTGGAATTGCTAATCACACTTCTAAGCAAAGTTGTCTTTTCTCCACATGATAGAACTGTCCTTTCTGGAGCTTGCAAAATGTACTCTTTTATGCTCTAGGTGTGACTGTCTTTCAGGCCAGGGAATACGTTATAGACGGTCTCCCCATTCTGCTCCATGAGACTTAGGTAATTCATAGTGCTGTGTAAATAGCTCTTGAAATTTGGAGATATGCAACTCTAATACCCCTCTGTCTTTGTTAACTCTGAGCTGCAATTTACTTCCTTCAAGGAGTCTTCTGTTTTCAGACAGGTCTCCATTTTGGTTTTGGTGCAATGAGGTCTTGCAAAGGAAGCACACAATGTTCTCTCTTGTAGTCTTCACTGTCAGTTTTTCTTATTTTGCAATTTCCTGCTAAATTTTTCCATGCCTCAGAATCTTGATAAGAACATGAGGAGTAACTAAGAGAAAGTTCAAAGTGGAGAAGAGGAGAAGAAACTTCCTGATTAGCAAGAAAAATATGGATTAAATGGCCAATATTATGACAGAACTGCAATACATGTCCAGTTAAAAAAGAACAGTTGGAAATATGTATACAAAGGTATAACAGAGCCATAATTACATTTTCCCTAAACCATTGTTTATAAACCTATTCAAAGCAGATAGTTTATGAACCTGCTCTGGGATTCTTCTGGATGAAAGACAGTATATAAATATAAAATCATTTTCATGCAACTATGACCACATTATGTACTGTATATTGGATGACTGGAGAAATTAAAACCATGATGGACTGTACAGTGTGCTGCTACATAGAAATTAATGAACAAGCATGCTAATGAGTAAATGATATATTAAACATATTATGAAGCAGAATTTGTAGAAGAAAACAAACGATTGTTTGCAGATGACCTAGGTTTCCTAGTTTGAAAGCAGAATCTTAAAACAAAGCAAGTTCAGATTCATTCCTTTCCTTGTACCCAAGTCAATTAATTTTTTGCTTTCCACAGTGTTGAGGGAGGAACCCAAGATTAGGTTTCAGAGTGTTACATGAATGAATAAAATTAATGTGATATCTCTATCTACAGAGTGCATTTTTACATACGAGGATAAATTTTGTGTCACTTTCAAATCTTAAATAGCCTTTGTCAAGAGAATAAAATATCCATTAAAAAGATATTTTTAATGTTTATCGGAGGTATTTCTGTGCCAAATACCCACTATTCTGTGAAGTACAGTGGTGTGCTGGTACTCCTTTGATCTCAATATCCTTCATCCTGGTCTGCTGCCAAGGATCATTCACTCTCTGCACACATCAGTTGGGACAGGAAAGAAATGAATGAAACTGAACTCTTGAGCCGAATTCACATCTCTTCCCCTATTCTCTGTCTGTCTCACTCTGATGTCTTCAGGGAAGCTATTCCTCATTTATTCTGGTATGGGTAATACCATCTACAGCTGTGCCTGCAACACAGACAGATGGTGTCTTCCTTGCTTAGTCAAATAAAAGACCAAGTGTCCCTCTTTAAGCTCATTGCTGGCCACGTTATGATGACTTTTCTGAGGAAGGACAGCCTGTGGCACAAATACACTAAAGTGTAATGTAGAGTTACTGAGCTAACTCTGCCCGCTCCAGTATGTGATCACCTCAGCATGGCACTGTTAGTTCAGGTGCCAGCATTATTAGTTCAGGTGCAGCAATGTGCTAACATGGCTCTGCTGCTTCCAACATCCACATAATTTTCCCTGCAAAGCCTTGCCATACCTTGCTCCGCTCTGCTGTGTGTGGCAGTACGAGGACTTATAGAAGTGCCCTGTATACACCATGACTCCTCTTAGATCCCCATATTCACATTTATATTAACCTCTTTATTGGATTTAACCTTCACACGCCTGAAGGGGTATGAAATATTCCTGTCTCCATTACTATGAATGGAGATGAAGCAATGCGTCACATCCAGAGACTGTAGGAGGACAAAGGCTTACTCCCAGGCATGCCAACAACAGGGACCACTACCATGACCACTGACCCATACTCCTTCCTTCATTCAGTGTTTGGGGTTTTGTTTTCTTCTCGTGACCAGGTGACTGTGGCAAGAATTTCACCATGGATACAAACACAAATTTGGTCTGCTTAGTCACTTACTGACATCAACTCTCAAACAGCTGGCTCAGGTAACTTAGATGGCAAATGGATATACAGTAAAAGTCTCTGCCTTGAAGAGTTGACCATCCTAATAGACTGAGAGAAATAAGGGTTTGCCTAAAGCAGCAGTTTAATGTGTGGTATACTGGGGGATGAATTTGCACTGTACTAGCTCCCCCACGCTTCTGTGGATGTTGCCTGTGAGAGGTGCGTGCCTCTGTGCAAGGCAGCTTCCAAGAGAAGTCACGTCACATCTGTCACATCTGATGGTCCAACTGCTGCTCACCAAACTACAGACATCTAAAACTGACCTAGGGGCTGTCCTGTGGCCCTGCAGCTAAGCAGCACAGCTCATGGCCACCAAGACAAGGACTCAACCAGCACAACCAAGGGCTGTGTCCATACTGCCTACCTGGCTACTGCAAAGTGCAGTTGCAGGCTTACAGGGAAATAATAGCCAGTGGTTTCTCGTGCTTACACTGTGGTAAGCACAAAGTGTGCAGTTCACAGCACTTTGGGAAATTAATAATTTAGGATTCACCTGGAAACACAATGCAGAGGTACCTGAAGTCACCTCGAGCCTTCAGATAGCAGTTCCCTCATGCAATCAAATTATCATAAATACAACACTGCGACATCGGATATCATAAAGCATCAGATTATTGTAAAGTAAATGTGGGATGCTTCCTCAGACTAGACTAATTTTTCTCAGTGATTTCTTTTCCTATTCGTCCTGATTCTTACCATGCTTTTAAGGTGGTTTTAGAACTTCTTTACTGTGACATGACCCTAGGTCTGATCCTATATATCTTTCATTGATTTATCATTTTTCTACATGTTATTTCTATGTAGAGCGTGACATGATGATGCTGTGATTCTGTACTTTGCCCTGAAGTGTTGCCATCAAAGAAAAGACAGCAATGGGTCCAATTCAGTAAGTGCTTTACACACGTAATTATTGAAAGCCTGAACTTTCATTTTTTGCACTAAAGCAGCATAAATGTGCCTTAGAGTGGGATTGATTAGGATTACTTATATCCACTTTAAAGCACTTTTATACTGCAGGGGTGGTGGAAAGGCCCTAACTGTAAATTAAAATGAGGCTTTTTCAGTCAAAATTGCTTTGAATCATTGCCGTCATGTAGTAACGGCAATATGCTCTCTTGATACATTGCAAATGTTCCATGCCTGCAACGCCTATGATACGGCTCACAATTGTAATCCTTGCAGAGCCAGGTATAGTGGTGAATGCCAGAAATTCCTTCAATAGTTTTTCAAAGGGTACGTGTATTTCTGCAAATGTGCGTCAGTCTTTGGTATTGAAGCAGACCTTGTGGCATGCAATACTCACACAGGTGGCTCCTATTCCTGCCTGCAAATAGTCAGAGCATCACCTCTTCTTGCAGTAACAGAGGTTACACAGGTTACAGCAAGGTGGTAGTAGTACAGCTGCAGCTATCCTGGAGGAGCATGCTTGTCCACTGCAGATAGCAGATGTGAACGACCTATTACCTGCCCCTAGAAATTCTTTATGTGTTGGAGTTTTTTAATTTTCCTTTTGAAAGACTTATTCCCAAAATCCTCAGTCTGTTTTGCATTTCTTGAATGATCTTTTTCATTCTCACGCAAGACAAATAAATTTTGAATAACTTTTGATTTATGTATTAATATCTGATCAGGGGAAGCATTTCTGATGCAATACAACATAAGAAAGTAACAAAAGACAAATGTTCAGCTTCTGCACAAAATGGGTTTAGTTTTCCAGGTTCTTGCAACTCAAGTCAGATGAGAAAGAGAAGTCTTAGTTTAAAATGCTTTTATACTACCTGGTATATTAAAATGATCTTAAAGAAAATGTAATTTCAAGTCCTTTACATTGCCAGATAGTAAATAAGAGTGAAATCCCTGAGTTTTGAACTCACACGGCACAGGTGTAAACGATTACTCCAGAGCTATGTGAGCAGAGGCAGCACATGCCGACATTTGGGCATGAGCGGCTTGACATTTGCACATACATCTTCTGTGGGTGCAGTGTGAAACCAGCAGAAAATTTTCCACTTTCCATACCTGCAAGCTACAATTTGATGACACAAGGCTGCTCAGGAGAAGCAGTGTGAATTAGCTGTTAAAGTGGATTAGTTAAGGATAATTAAAAGGCTTCAGGAACTCATTCAAAAGGAAAGGATCTCAATTATATTTATCTTACTTTACTTCCTAAAAGAACACAAGCTTCAGCTTGTGCATGCACTTTAGACATTGGAAATGCAAAGTAAGATGTATTCACTTACATCTCTTTTACTGTAGACGTAGCTAATGCATTTTATGTCACACTCGCCACAGAGTTGAAATAATCCAGTCATTACCACGTTTTTGCTCATGGGTAGAGAGTGGTTTGGTGTGGTGCACTGTGTGTTGGAACCATGAAACTGCCTTCCACTAACAGTGATCTGTGTTCTTTAAGGATAATTTTAAGTTTTGGTGAAAAAGAATGACTGAAAACAAAACAAAAGAAAAAACCAAAGCCCAACGGACTGAAAACTGGAATAAACTAAGTGAAAACTGATTCCCACATATGTGCTATTCCATGACACATCTAAGCAAAATACAGTGGAACAAAACCTCTTTGAAGCTCCTTATGTGTTCAGCGTTTGCTGAGGTGTGTTGCTTTGCACCTGCGTTTCTGAAATAAGATGTATTTGGAAGGGGGGCAGGGTTGATTTTGGAAGGTGAGATGGCTCACTTTGTTGTGCGAGTCAAGTGTAATGGCAGCACACCACAGATGTCTGCCACATGTTGCACACATTTTAATACTCAGTAGCAAACGTCCTTATTATATGAGAGCAAGAAGAATAAGGTTCATTTCATCAAAGCAGGTGAAGTAAACCCCATTGAGATGTATGTCATATGGAATGCATAATGGATGATGGTCCAGATGCATCCAAAAAAGAAACGTGCTTTGCGTGCAGCTGAGATAGGGAAGCTTGTGGTAAATTCTGCCCTTTGTCTATGAGGCTTTGGCTCTGGACAGGGATTCTTGTTATGCATTTCTGCCAAATATGTTAGTATTTAACCCATACGTTTTACCATATATGGGTATCTACTTAAGCACATTTGTGTTTACCATGTGCATATTTTTTTCCTTCTCATTCTCTCAGAACTGCTTAGTTAAAAATTCAGTGGGCCTAGTGACTGTTGAGTTTTCATTCACTCAGGAGAAAACACACTTTTACTTTGGAATAAGTAGCACACGTGGAAGAAAGAAAAAAAAAAATCGAACAAATGGAAGTTCTCAATGAGAGAACATTGCAACCAAATTCTACCCTCAAAAATGTACTCAGCTACCAGAGTCTTTACAAGGGAAATTGCATGGGTGACTGCACGAGCTGGATTTTCATCCAGTGGGAAGTATGGTCCCATTTTACAATGGTCATTTCAGAGGGAAGCTCCAGTGCAAGACAAAAGACCTAAATCAAATGTCATCTGTTTATCCAAGCCTAACTTTCCCTGGGATCTTATTCCAGTGTAATTGTGATAATAGTAGTTAACAGCAGTTAGTAGACACAGGTCTCTCTTATAGGATGGGGTTTGAATTCTTAATAAGTCTGACTGAATTCAGATGACAGGGGTCAGAAAATAAAATATAGGCTTTTACCAGAATGCTAATGCATCAAATCAGGCTGCTTATTTAGGTGCCTAAATATGGATTTACTGCCTAATGTTTGTGTTTTACATTAGATTTGCATGAGTAACATCTGAAACCTTACATTCTTGGCCTGAACAAATGAGTAATGTTTCTTTAAGGAAAAAAATAAATAAAGCCAAAAAAGCTAAAAACCCCAGAGCCTTCATTAGGTTTTGTGCTAACCAACATTCCTATGTTTTATATTCAAACCAACATATTAACATGAAACAATCGTTCCAGATGGAAGAAAATATCACTTCTAGGGTCAGGAAAGGGGTACATAAAATTCTGGCAAATTAGAAGGAGAAATCTACAGGGGCTAAAAAGCTCATTAATATATGCTTTAATCCCCTTGTGGATCGTTGTGGTTTGGACCTGCAGAAACTGAAATGAGAAAACGCTACCATAAGCTGACCAGTTTTAGTGCTGAAAGGCAATATCCAAAATGTTCCTCGGGCTTCCCAGGAATGAAAGACCTTGAATGGATATATCTATGGGTTCTACTGAACAGCTGACTGAGTAGACGCCTACTCTAAATTAACATGTCTCAGATTGTGGTGTGAACTTCAATAGAAAATATGTACCTAGCCAAAAGCCAGCATAATTTAGAAAGTATAACACTTTATATGCATCATATTTTTAAAGCTGTTTTTTGTTGAGGAACAACAACAACAAAAAAACCCTAACCAATGAACATTTTAGTTTTGCCTTGGGGATAGAATTTCAAGAAACTACAGTTTATGCCATGCTTTAGCTAATCTGCCTAAATACAGCATCTGTAACTCCTTTATGTGGTATTTAGCATTTTGACAAGAAAATTTTACCAGTTTTCTGTCACAAAACATTACCAGACTATGCTAGTACATGCTGTAAATTTGAGTTTTAAAAGTAGAATCAGATGCTTCTTCATTTTACATATTTAGCCTGACAATATCAGCACACATAAGTCTCATCTCCTTTTACTGTCCTTCCTTCTTGCTACAGGTTTGATTGTTTGCAGCTTCAGGAGCCTTGTCAAGGGGCACCAACTCATAGAATGAGAGGGAACATTTTTTAACAATCTTCAGCTACAACACCTGACTCTTGGCAACTTTTGCTGGGACCCAGATATCAATTATCTCCAGAGTGAGAAGTGAAACCCATTTTACATGAGCACTGTTATGAACTTGACCAAAAAGCAAGAGTTGAGGTCTCAGCATAAAGCTGCAAAGTCGAGCACGTAACAGTGGTACTGTTGTATTTCACTTGCTGACTAGCAAACTAAATGTCCCTGGCCAGGACCTGCAGGGATCTGAGGGCACTATTTGAAAGGCAGCCCATCGATTTCATACCTTTCAAAGCAAAACGTGATTTACAGCTGGCTCAGGATGGGCCTTTTAAATCCAAAAATCTTGCTAGAGGAAGTACTTACACATGAACTACTACTTCTACTTTCCTTCCATTCCTTCTGTATCTCTCTTACCTACATATAGAACATTTGCGTGTGTGTTACTCGTACAGTACTTATAACTGTTGATTACTTCAAGACGTTGGATCAACAGAAGCTCAGCAAAGAGAAAGGCAATTCTTTCAGCCAGGAACCTGAAACATTTCTGAAATGTTTCCTAAACATTAACAGGAACCAGGAGGTATTTTGATAGACTTATAAATTTAAACTCATTTACAACAAATGCTGAATTTATTGGTTTATTATGCCAGCAGGAATTGCATATTGTATTATAAAATCAAAGGCCAACATAGTTCAGATATCTTCAGCTATAATTAAGACTTCCATGTATTTTACAAGATTCGAGAGAGAGGAATACTATAAAATCTATAGACCTTATTCATTAAAAAAGCTGCTTATGTAATCAATTCACATTTTTTCAATGTGTTTTATGGGCATCCTGGAATATCTGCATTCAATACATATTGGACGATTTCAGCTATATTTATAATGCTTATGGCTGTGGATCTACAAATATAGAAGAGATACGGCTGCTAAAAGGCAGGCCTGTTTTTATACTTGTTATTATTTATTAGGTATGTCACAGTAGCACCCAAAGTATATGCATATGTTTACTGTCACTCATGTCAGTCCTCATGCTGGCAGCAAGGTCTCTCCTGGATTTGGAGGATTGGTGCTCTGGTCTGCATTCAACAGTGGGAGGAAGTCTGTGAAATAAACCTGAGCTTTCTCAAACTGAGTTTGTTTGAGGACTACCCTCAGAAGCAACATAACAGCTTCTGGTCTCCTGGCTTTTGACCTCCATGTCCTCTTTATGTTCCCCAAACAAGGACTCCAATCCCTTTGCCCTCACCTGGCTGATCTTTCTATCGAGCCCATTTAAGCCTTGAGCCCATAAGTATTCCTTCATTTGCTCTGTGCACCTATCATGACAAACTGCCCTAGGATCGTGACACCCGTCTAGTGTACAGACCCGTGCTGCCATCCCTGTCCCAGGCACCTCACCTTATTCTGCCACACACCTGTGCTAATGTTGGTCTGAAAAAAGCAGTTCTACTCACAGACCTCGAAAAGGTGCATCAGCGCCGGCAGCATCAGAGGGTCAGCTGCATTTTGGTTTACATGCAAGGCAGTGGTGGTCACAGGTCCTTACTCTGCAGGGTTACACTTTCTCATAGGATGGTGAGGCACTTATAACATTATCCTTGTAAGATATTATACGTGGGAAGAACCTGATGCTGGCACTGGGAAAAACAGTTTTAAATGTCCAAGCATTGTGATTTATGAACTTCTTGTATGAAGTTATAATTAGCATCATTGCTGCCATTAAAGTGAATGTCTCTGAGGTGCTGACTAAGATCCTAATTTTGCAAGACCTTTATGCCACTAGCATCTCACTTGTCCGATACTCCACTAATGTTATGAAGCATACTCATATATTTGGTAAAAAGGCATCCCCCACCAAAAAAGAAGGGTGGGGAAGTATGCCTAGAAAGCCACCTACCTCATGTCCAGGCAAGCCTAGAGATTTTCTAATCCATTACACTACTTAGTGGTTTTCTTGCTTTAAACTGAGTAGTGTCATCTCCACAGCTTAAAGGGGTCTGCTCAGTTGAGAGGGTGGCCTCCAGTCATGCCTGGGAAGTGCCTGTAGATTTGCTGCCTGTATCTGCAATTAATTTGTTCTGGAGGAGCGTCTTAAAATAACTTGTAGGCATTCCCACAGGAACTTCAAGTTGAAAATACAAGAAGGATTGGGCAGGATCAGATTCAGAGTGATGCATTGTTCACATTTGTGATCATTTTTTTGATGCAAAATACTGTAGTGCATAGTTTTACTACAGAAATTTTCTCCAACAGTCAGACTTAGTGCTTAACATCTAAAGCAGAAAGATGCAAAGAGCAAATTACTGCTTAGTTAACTACAATAGGAGAAGATTTATTTATCCAGAGAGATTTCAAGTGGACATTTAGATACTGCCACTGTGGCAGATGAATTAGCATGGGCAAGTGCTGCTGATTCTGCTCTCCCATAGATCTAGTGTGTTACCAGAACACCATGGGCTGGAAAATATTATAATCTACAAATGGAAAATTGAAATATACTGAAATCTAACCAGGGAGTCAGAGGAACATGTCTCCTGGAATGGCTCCTGTGTTGGCAGAAGTGACTGGGCAGTGATCCCAGAGCATATTAATCTCCAGTCATGAAGCTAGCACAGGAAGGTCATTTAGTTATTATGAAAATAAAACAGGTTTTATAAACTGAAGTTTGGTGATCATGAAAGGATTACAATCTACCAGTTTTGCTCAGGACTGTCCACTGGAAATGGTTAGGGAAGCAGGACTGCCTACTACAGGGCTAGGGATTGTCCCCGACCTGGGGCAGCATGGCTTGCAACCACACAATTTGGCTTTCTGTCTTCTCCCAAACAAGACAGTCCCCAAATGTTGCCAAGATTTATGTCTGAGAGTGGCATCTGGTGGGAGCTACAGCTAGGACAGAGAGGGTGTTAAGAGTTCAGGAGTACAGGCAATTGTTGTTCACTACTTCAGCTAGCACCTTCTCCCCATTTTATTCGCTAAATGTATGTCACAACAGCTCTCTGCACAAGGCATCCTGTGGATGTCCCTTGGCCTCCAGGAGCATCCTAGCACATGATCGCTAGAAAGTTTAAATCTCGGCAAGCAAAAGAAAAGATAGGATACAAGATTAAGATACTTCCCACCAAATTTTAGCAATTTATATGTTAGATGGCTAAGTTTAAATTACTTAACCTAGGCTTTGTTTACGGATCGAAACAAGAACTTTCACAGGCAAGCCACCCCAACTCTAGCTAGACGTTTGAGTTAAATCAGATTAATAATCCTCTAGAGGTGCTTGTTTCTCTCCACTAAGAGAGAATGCAATGGCACAGGCTCAACACTTCCAACTTTCAGATCATAGGATAGTTCATATCAAAAGGTATCTCAAGGAGGTCTCTAGTCCAGCCTCTTCACAGCAGTGTAAGCTATGAGGTCAGACCAGGCTGCTCGGGGATTTATCCAGTCAGGTCTGGAAAACCTCCGAGAATGAAGGCTGCACAACTTCTCTGGGCAACCTGTTCCAAAACCTAGCTGTCCTAATAGTGAAAAGGTTTTCCCCTATATAAAGTCAGAACCTCTGCTGTTTCAATTTATGTAATTTGTCAGTATAGCATCCTGTGCCATGTGCCACCACGGAAAACCTTCCGTCTTTCTGGTAATCTCTTTGTAGGCACTGGCAGGCTGCTGTTAGGTCATCCTGAAGCTGCTAATTAGTGCTGAGTAAAGGGGAAAGTCACTTTCACTGATCTCTTGGCTATGCCCCTGTTCATGCAGCTCAGGATGCTGCCAGGGTGCACTCCTGGATCATGACCAGCTTGTGCTCACCAGGACCCCAGGGCCTTTTCAGCAGAGCTGCTTCCCAGCCAGGCAGTGTCTAACCTGTACCTTTGTAAGAGGTTAATGCGTGAACTAAAGGGTTAATCCACCAGAAGTCCTTCCAGGAGGTATCTGAATCCCTGTGGTAAATCTCACTCTCCTAATTTCAGCTGCAGTTTAGAGGAGTCACCCTCACCACACTTTTGATAACAAATGTATAGGTCACAATGGTCAGAGAAGGTTCAGGACAAGAAGACAATATAAAGGAATATCCTGATGGATTACAATAAAACATGAGATTTAAGATATACCCTTGTGTATAATGCTTCACAACTAACCATCTTAAGCAATTTCCAGGTCAAATGCGCTGTTGTTAAGGTTATCTCTGCTCCACTTGTTAGTTCTTGCTGGAAACCAGGTATCATATAGGAAATGGAAGTGCCTAACTGAAGGCTGTGAATTCCTCATGTTAATAAAATCTGCTACTTGGTCCCTCCTGACCCACAACAGACTCATTACAGTAGCAAAGGGGTACAGCAGTGATTTCCACATGAGATTGAAGCTTGCAGATGACCTCACCAACATACATTGCTCCCTGGAGAAGTCTGAAATGATGTCTGAAATGCTCTTCAGTCCTTCTGTACTCTCTACATCTCTCTGTACTACCAGTACATTTAGGAAGAGTGAAGGATCAGGCCTGTGACATATGACATGCCTTTGGCTGGCAAGACAGGAATGAGGAGACCTGGAAATATCTGAAGGCATTTCTGGGACAGTGGCTGAGGAAGGACAGGAAGGTTCCTCCCTTCCAACACACCAGAAAACATGCCTTAGATTCTTGCAAATCAAGGAAACTTTGAGAATTGCTAGGATGCACCGGTGGGTGCCCTAGAACTGCTCTGGGAGCTGCAGAGCCAGCACCAACAACTGCGGCAGGGAGCAATGCTTCACCCAGACACCCACTTGTGCGCTGACTTTTGGGAATGGCTCTCTCTGCGGCAGGCTGGCTGACCTCCCAGCATATCACACTTGGCCTCGTGGCTCCTCCAGACGTTACGTACAATCCCTTGGCCTTACTACATAGTTATGATGGTGTGTGTGTTTGTTTTTTCCCTAGTTCAGGCTGAAACAATTTTAGGGCCGTGCTGCAGCCCATCAGCAAGGTGCTTTTGCAGCATCGAACTAAAAGTATGTGCTGTGTGCCCGAGGCACGAGTGGGGGCTGATGGTCATGTTTGAGGACAATGCTGAACAATGTCAGAGAGCAGAAGGAGCCAAATCTCATGCAGTGCTGTTCTCAGGACAGCTGGAAAAAGGTTTTTGGCACAAGATAATTTGTGTAACTGTCCCTGGGCACTGTATGGGGAGTGTGAGCTGACAGCAGACCTACTGCACCTAAGTTCACTCACTGGTCTGCTTCATTTAGCAGTGCAGACACAAACTAACATCATGCCTCTATAGTACATGAACCAGTGCCAAAAAGGCCACTGAAACCCAACCATGTAACCTAAGTTGTTGGAAGTGTCTCTGTGGTGCTTTTGGCTCAGGAGGGTATTGTACGTGCTCTGAAGGTTGCCCTCAGATTGCCAAGATGGACCCCAAAAGCCAGGGCAGGGACATCCTTGAAGCAAGGAATGCTGCTTCTTGCCTCCACCCTTGCCTTAGACTCACACATCAGAGAGAGAGTTGAAAAAGAGATGAGAAAGGAAAAAAAAAAGATTGTTTTCACTAGGCCTGTGTTTTCATTTGCTTCATATTTTAGGAACCATCAGACAAAAGGGCAAGAGAGGAAGCTACAAATCCTTTTCAAAAGGCAGAGAAAAGAAATGAACAGCAACAACAACAACAACAAGAACAAGAAAAAAAAGCCAAAAGGTAATTTTGAAATAAATCCTTAACTTCTAAGCTGGAGAGCCAGGCCTTGGATATTGTTAATGAACCATTAGCCCTGCCTTAATCACAACATCTCTTTCTTTTGTTCTCACACCCCACTGCTTTTTCGCAGCCGGAGACACTTGGATTTTCAGAAGTGACAGCGCTCCTCGTGAGCATAGCTCATGCTGGTTATAATGGACACATCTGTGCTTACAGTGTTTGTCCGTCATACCCACTGTTTGCTTTTAGCAGCACGATGCGGAGTGTGTGGCAGCCCGTGTGTGTGTGCGTGTGTGGGAGCAGCAGCCAGAATGCAGAGACTACTTAAAACCCTGCTAGGCTGCTCTGTTTCTCAATACTGTATTTATTGCAACTCACTTTGTAGTCAGATGAATGGAGTATTTTTTTAAAAAAAGGAATTTTACTCCCAATTGTTTTTACTACAACATAAATTTGCTGACTCTTTGTTAGACAGTAAGAACTCGGGCAACTCTTTGTGAGACTTGATCTTCTATTGACATATGTACCACTTTGCCCTGGAAGTAGGTCTTTCAGCTGAATAACAAAACCTGACAGAGGAAATTTCCCCTTGCAGTCACAGCATTGGTTTGCTCTGCACAAGCCTTACTCCACCACTGCTCCTCAAATCAGTTCCCCGTGGCGGTGTCAGCGCTGGTGAATGAAACAGGGCCGGGGCACAGGCCAGGGCACTTGCACGCCATCGCTGTTAAACTATTAGCGTGATTCCCGGCATGGTTTTGGGCCTGGCCGGCAAGCAGACTCCGGCACAATGCCTGGAAAAGTCTGGGGAACTGCCCGAGCCATCTGGCTGCAGGGAGCCTGATGTGGTGAGGGCGCGAGCCGTGCCACGTCCTTTGGGTCCTGGCCTGTGCTGTTTGCCTGCGGAGATGCAATCACAGTATCTGCTTTTTTCTTTCTCTTTTTAATTTCTTCTTGTTTTTATTTATTTATTTATTTATTTTATTTTTTCCCTAGAACAGCTTAGATTACCATAGTTTTAGGCTGTATCTCTGCAATGAAAGTTGCATGAGTGATTCTCTCTGCAGCTTTGGGTTATCTCATGGGTGTGAGATTGGGGTTTTTTCCTCATGGCAATTCCACTGACTCTGCTCACACTGAGGAAAGCGAGGGAAAACCCGTCAGTACTCTTCATAAGTCAGACTGCTTATTGTCCTTGAAACTATAGAAAAAATAACCACACATTCCCATTTAGGAGAGAGCTAGAAAACTTTTTTTTTTCTCTTCTTGATAATTTTATTTGTTTCCATATTTCTTATAGAATAATACTGTTCTCATACTTTGTCAAGAATTTGCATGTCAGGATGTTTCATGCTGATTTTTTCTTCAGATTAATCCTATAAATTAGTATGTAAGATACAAGGTAATGAAAAGTTAGGCCTAGAGCATAGTCAGATTTAATTTGTGCTCTTGTGCATTTTCTTACCATCATTCATTCAATCTGCTATTATGTCCCCTTTTGTATATTGTGACCTAACAATCCCTTTAGAACATTTCCAGAATGCTTGTTGGCCAAAATGGATATTGTGATGCTAATGACTCTAAATATCAAATTAATTTCCTTATTGGCTGGATATTCTTGGCTTAGTAATATGCTGGTTTGAAATAACCAATATTTCAAACACAAACTCTTCCTTATGTATTTATTTTTTACTTCATTAAGCCAAACAAGAATGATGTGAAGCAACAATACAAATTAGTGTTAAAAAGATTCATAATTTACTTTTCCTTAGTGATGCTGATAGCTGGAAGAGCAATGGCAAATATAATTAAAGTTGCATAACACTCCCATTCTATCCTCTTTTTAATTCTCTTATAATCTTCTTAATTGATCACTATCCATTCCCAACGTTTGTATTCATAGTTTTGGTCTGAAAGTGATTTTTTTTTTGTGGAAATCTATGTAAAAAATGTTCCAGCAATTCTTGAGAATAACAAAACTACAAAACCAAACAAAACTCAAACAATCCCACAAAACTATTATTTTTCCCATAAAAAGAATAACTAAAAAAGTCTGTCTTTTATGAACAGCTTTCATTAAAATAGCTTCAGGAGGAGGATAAGGAGCCAAATACTTTGTTGGTATAAATCGGAAAATGTCGATAGGAAAAATAGGACTTGTGGCCATTTTCACGTGCAGGAAATTTGGCACATAACTTGCCATGGAAATAGCCTCTTTTGAGAGGAAATGATTTGGTACTTATTTGCTGTGTTTTGACCAGAATATGACCCTTTGGAAACAAGGCTCTGTTCACATGGAGTAGATTTCTTGCACGTAGCTATGAGCCATCACTCAGTGAACAGGTGAAGTAACTGTGCAGTGAGTGAGAAACATTTTGGAAATTTGTGTGGGTCAAGCCGAAGTTTTACCTTCACAAAACTTGTAAGTTAAGCAAGGCTTTGACACCCAGAGTATCCAACATCACTAAAACACATCTCTGAAAAGAATGGATGGCTGCGTCTCAGTGAGTCACATTTTAGATCTTCTTTCAGAGTTTAATTACTGAATAGATTTTGTACATACCCTAAGAACAGAAATTTAGCTTAAATCTTGATTTATTTTTTTCTGTTATACTAATATAAATTACACTAATTCTGGCTTGGTACCTATCTTAATCCCAAACACTACTTTTGAGACAAGATCCACATAAAATCTCAGCTTTCTTTTGGCTGAGAGTTCATTATGTAAGGTCGTAACACATTTCACTCACCTCCACTAGTAGAATTTTCCTCTTCTGCTACCTTTTCCTGCTTTACTCTACATCTGGGCATTTATTGACATCTGGGTTCAATTTGACCTCATATATAATTGTAAATACAGTGTAAATAATCAGATCCCCTTTTTGAAAGGAATGCAAGCAAGCAAGCCAAATGGTTTGATTTTGCCCCAGACACATTCTTAGCATCACTTATTTTAGAAAAGCTGTTCCTGGCTTCATGCTTCTATCATGAGGCAAAATTGTACTGGTTGTCTGTAGAAAGAAAAGAGCAGAGTTAATCCCAAAAGTCGATTGTAAGCTTTACTAATCACCTGTCAGCTAAGGACTAGCACAGTAAAGAGGAGATTTGGAAGAGAAGCTGAGCAGTGCCTCTGAGAAACCTGTCAATGCTATGAATTCTGACCCATCAATATTATTGATGGCAAAATCCTTTATGCCTGATTTTAACCATTCAGAAATTAGGCATCTAGTTTAAACTAGTTACTGAGGTTCATTGTTCAGGAAGTGGAGAAATAAATACCAGTCCTTTTGGATGGTGATGCATTCCAGCTTTTATGTGATGGTGGTGATACAAGATAAACTGTCCTCTGAAGGTGCTTTTCTCCTGTATTGCTGCAGGCACCTAACTCAAACTGCTAAAACCAGGTGAGACAAATCCCAGAGCAATTTCTCTACCATCAGTAATACTCAGTCACAACCTATTGCTTGAATTCAGCAGTTTATTAAATGATCCTTTTGCAATGACAATAAAATTGTTCCTGGGATGGGAGGGGTGAGGAGCGAGGAAGCTGTATATGCTTCACACGTCTAGGAACAACTTCTGTGAATACTGTGTCTCCAAGAAACTTTCCTCTTGTTTCTGCCTCACTCCAGGTGGAAATTGCTGAAGTCTGGGGTGTCCTGTTAGTGCTATTTATTGTATACCTAAAAGTACCCTAGTTGGCACAGTCGTGCTGTGATATTCTTGGGTGGGAGTGGCAACCATCACTTATAAACACCTTTAATTTCCTCACAGCTATAAAGCAGAGGTCACTTCATTATATTTTACAACTTAAGGAATATTATGTTTAAAAACCTGTTAGTTTTTATCTTTGTTCTCACATTCACTCCCTTAGCCAGTGCTAGATCAGTTGAGAACTTTGTTTTTGCTTCTAACTCAGAAATTAATATTTTCAGATGGTATAAATATCTTTAATTCAGCACAAGCTCTTTCCCTTGCATAGACTTTTTTTCACTGATTTTCACTTTCTTTTAAATATACACCATGCTATATCTGAAAACAGAAAGCACTCTGGATTGGTAAACACACACATAAAAGCAAGGTGTGAAAAAGAAACCGTTTCATGGCTCTGAAACCTGTGATCACATTGTGTCACACGAGACCACCCCACAACAAGAAAGAAATTAGGAATGATGAGGTCTGTTGAACACCAAATTTTCACAGTAGATCGGCACAAAGTTATTTAGCACAGATGTTTCTGTAATTGTGATACACTGGGAAAATTCTCAGTGTTCAAACTTCAATGGCTCCCAGACTCACACTTCCACCTGTGTGTTGTGGTGGTCTACTCTTAGTACGCTGGCCTGTAATGTGAACCATGTGGTAACATGTGTCTGGCTCAAAAACCTGTTAAAACCCCTCCCTTCCCCCAGTGTTCTCCTCACGTCTTTAGGCTTGTTTCGTCATTTCTATTTTTATGTTTAAAGGATTTACAAAATGGAGAAGATAAAGACACCAGGAAGCTCATGGCACTGGAAGTGTAGGAGGGAGCAAGTTCAGGTACTTCCAATTTGGTAGTGATCAAAAGTTGTTAGCTGCTCGGTGCAGTGTGCAATGGCCTTTGAAAAGAAACGTGGTGGTGCTTGTTACAGCTGGCCAATCTGTTTGTGGGGGAAAAAATGTTATTTGATGCATTGCTTCTTTTGTTTGGGTTAAGATACTACTTTAAAAAAAAAAAGTCATGCAAATACATTTCATCCCATTAATATTTGTTGTCAGCTATTGATTTTGACCAACATTATTATGATGCCTACTAGCCTAAGTAGTTCTCTGCATTTTCCAAAGGGTGCTCATTATATACTCTCTGTCAGAAGTTTGCTACTGAACTCATGATTGTGTGTGTGTCTGTGAGAACAGATGAGACCTCATAATACAGGAAACATGAACAAATATTTTGCTAATGCTTTTATAAACACGTAGTAGCCTGCGGGTTCCAGAAATGCATCAATAATTTTTCTTAAAGATGTCTGTAATAATATTGGTAGATAACAGAACATGAAGTACATTAATTCAGCAAATATTCTATTGAAAAAAATGAGCAAAACTCTTTTTTCCCTCAAAGTCCTGGTTAAAGCAATAGAAGTAAATTTTATATTACTTACGTTTATATGTATACTCTCACCTACTGCTTGCTATTTTGTTCAAATACCTTAATATTGATAATATTCACAGCCAGAGCTTTTTGGGAAATTTTCCCACAGAATGTTTTTGCACTGGAAAACTGCTGATTCACCAAAATCAGCTTGTCTTACAGAAGGAAACAATTTTTATGAATTTTTTAAAGGGAAAAATACAGAACTATTTTGATAACATCAAACCCATTCATTTTGTTATTTTCCATAGGAAAAGTTTCTCATTTTTAAAACATTCTATTTATTTTTACATTTATTTTTACATTTATTTTTATTTATAAAGTCTATTTAAAATTATTCTTTGGAAGACACACTTAACTGCTTGAGAATATCATTTCCCAGGGAATTTAAACATGTAGGAAGCTAATCTTT
>VXBL01008148.1:103481-139374 GCA_013400195.1 Aramus guarauna
TTCCTTCCTTCCTTCCTTCCTTCCTTCCTTCCCTCCTCTCTTTCTCTCTCTCTTTCTCTCTCTCTGCTCTCTCTCTTTCTCTCTCTCTGTCTCTTTCTGTCTCTCTTTCTCTCTTTCTTTCTTTTGGAAGTGAAAAAAAATCTACTATCTCATCCAGTTCCTAAAAGTAATTTAGAATTTGGGACTGTTGTTTCTAGAGTTATGAAAACCGAGCTGAATTGGATATTGAAGTGAAGCTCCCAAAGACTGAAGCACCCACCTTTTCCTAGCTGTTGGTAGTATTAAAATAACACTGAGGCAGAGATGGGAACCGTCCTGTTTCTGTTCCTAAGCAGGGCTCCCTCTCTGGCTGCTTCCCACAGCCCACAGAAAATGGTTGAGCTTTTGGCAGCCCTCCTGGTCCTCACTGACCTTGGGCTAAGGCTTCACCACGGGGTCACCAAACAATAGATTGATCACCCTGAAAGTGCGAGTTTCTCAAGGGTTACACAAACAACCTCCAGTCGTTAAAACTAACCATAGAAAAGGTCTGATTATCCTTCTTTTAAAGTGGTTGAGTCACAATTTGAGAATGGAAAAGTGGGCAAATCCACTGAATAAACTTGTCTTAATAAATAATTTATTTACTTCTAGTTAGCAGGCTTTGTAGATGACAACACAAGTGGAGATGGAAGGGAATACCCTCTGTTTGTAGCTATGGAAATTATTTTTTTTTTTCACATTCAAATTAGAGCCACCTCAAATTAGCACTGCAGAATAAAGAAAAGTGAGTTGTTTCTGCAAATGCTGTACTAAACTTGTTTTAGTCTAATGTTGCTACATCTGAGTCATGGCTCAAGGAATGGCCTCGCCTGAACTAGGAAGCAGAATGAAATGCTTTCTACCTCAAGAAAGTGAAGATTAAAGCGGGTTGAAATAGCAGTGATTTCTATCACATTTTTCCTAAAAGAAATTTCTTTTTATTGAATTTCAAATTTTAGTTGTCCAGAATGTCAGAGCTTTGACTAGCTTTGCAAGTGTTCAGACAGAAATAGATACATTTTTATAGAGACAGAATCTCTATCAAAACACCGACTTTCTAGAAATAATGGTCTGTAATATTCTAATTTAGAAAAAATACAAAGAAAAAGTATTCCTATTTTTCATTGAACTTTGCTATTTTGATATGAAATAAACAGATTAAACCTCAAAATATTCTCACAAGAATTTGACTTTTGAGGATTGTTAATGTACATCTTTAAAGAGAAATGAGAATGCACCTAAAATCATAATACTGAAAAAGAAGTTAAAAATGGGGTTTTTTTAGAGCTTTGCATGAAAAAAAAATTTAGTAAGATATTATCCCTATTTTTTTCTTTTTTTCTTTTTTTTTTTTTTTCCCCTTTATTTTAATAATGCAAAATCTGTGGTAGGTGTAAAGAGCTTTCAGAAGACTGTTCTTGTGTAGTAGCCATACCCATTGTAATAAATCATACACCTGAGCTTCCAGGATCCTGATCTTTTGCGTTCTGTTAAGTGGCCAGATGCAAAGTCTAAGTAATGCTAAACACAATAATGGGGGACCATGGTGGTTTTTAAACCTTCTGGAATAGTCACTTTTTCCTAAAAAAATTACTATGATAGTATAAAATGTTATCTTTTTGTAGCTGTTGTTTCTATTCTGCTGGAAGTTCACTTTAGTGCAATTTAACAGATTTCAGAGTGTCTATTTCAAGTGCTCCAAATACCTGTAAGACAGGTTGGATCATTGCTCAGAAGATACAAATCATAACTTTAGAGATGTTTGTGTTTATGTTGAGAAACAAAAAGCTGCAGTGTCAACATTATGAAGGGTGAGTAAAAGGATGACATGCATTTACCCCATTTTCTTCTGCTCCAGGATGAAGAGCACATTTCCTTGGGGTTACATATTCTCTGGCACTAGGAAAAGATGTATTCAGATAATGTTTCTAATAATTATAGATATACTTCCTTTTTAGTTACTTTTTCTCTGTAAAGACCGTCTTTCATTGCAAGGTCTGAAGATACAACATACGTAACATAATGAGCTAGCTCTTAAGCATTCTGGATTTAGTGATTCATGACTGCTTCATGTCAAACAGAAAAAAGCTGATACAAAATTTAAGTTTCTGGCTGACTTTTAATAAGTGTTATGTCCATTTAAAAGACCAAATAAACTCTCCAATTTCTGTGAAATAGTATTTCTTACAAGAAGCAGTGGGCCTATTGCAGCACTGGAGTGCTTAGGTTAGAATTCATATGCTTCGTCTTTGAAATTTAGATTCTCTGTCACGTCTTGAAAAGGACTCTTGGGAGCTTGAATAAACAGTTTTGAAGAAAATGCTTTGCTTTAATGATGTTTGTGTTTTCTTTGTAAACTGCAGTGGAACCTGGTAACCCATGGAAGACATTTGCGGCTCCAATGTTTTCATCTACAGCTGAGAGAGAGTAGGTTACACTGAACTCAACACTTAACTTGTGACTGATGCTTTCATATACAATTTGAAACTCGTAAATAGCATAAAAGGTCCTTCCTTCCCTAACCCTAAATTGCAACATATCTGGTGATGGAAAGTGTTTGCTGAAGGAGTATCTAGAGAGAAACACAAAGGCTTCAGCAAATTTTTTTTTGCTGGAGAAGAGCTGAGCTACCCTGTCCTCTAAGCCCTGAGGAAAAAGATTAGAAACTTGATACATTAGGACTGACGGGAAATAACATCAATATTTTTTTCTGAGGACAACTTTTATATCAGTTCATATGTAGCCGAAAAAAAGGAAGGAGTAAACAGAACTGGGTAGACAGCTGGGCTAACAGTAGGTAAGCACTTGTGGCCTGGTGACATTTGTGAAAATAACAATATTTTTCATTTGTAGACTCCTCATTTAGACAGCCAAGCTTTTCAAGCAAGGGAGATCCCTGCAGAGTGAGATCCTTGCATAGAGTAAACTAATGTGTTTGCATATCGGGTGACTTTTTCCTTGTTCGTGTATGTCACTTTCTTGCTACTCTGTTTACTGTTTTGAGCTTTTCTGAGCTATTTTTCATAAAGATGACTGGCAGATGTTGTAGATTGAATGTGGATGGCACTAGTTATGGAGCCAAACCAAGAACAATGCAATCTCATTTTGATTGCAAGTTTAGAAGCCATTTCTGCAGGAAAAAAAAAGAAAAAAAGTTGGATCCAAACCCCTTGGCTTTATTCTCTCTGCTTACTCCAGCTCCTGCATTATGACTAATTTTCACTGTGTCCTTATAAAAGTGGTGTTCACCTCAGACCTGACCTGCAGCAACTCTTCCTGCTGCCAACTTGGAGTAAAATTTATTGCCCTGTTTTATCAGATGACATGAAACAATGCTAGCAATTTCTCCAGTGCTATCTATATGTGATCAAACAGCACTGAAGTTACTCACACTGAGCAAAGATATGCTGGTTTCTCTTGAATATTTTTAACCTGTAAAGTCTACTGGAAGCAGATTTGTTTGACAAGAAGTAAATAACAGATCTTTAAGCCGGAAGTTTGTCAAAAAGAATACTTGACAAGCCAACATTCAAAAATGTTACAAAAAGAATCTTATTTTATACTACAGAACTCTGCAGTACGATTTGATTTAGAGGTCAGCCCACTAAAGTTATTTGTTGTTCAAAAGGTGTTTTTAATAAATTTGAAAAAAATATGGCTTCTCTTCAACTATGCCTCCCTTTTCCACAAGCACCAGTAGTCAGGATTAAAGAAGTTTAAATAACAACAAACAAAGCTTTGTATTTGTGCCTAGTGTCAACTTGCACTGCTGTAGAAAAAGGAAAGTTGATTTTTCTTTTGTTACAGTGCACTTAAAAATAGTTTAAAAAAATCATCTTACAGTATTTATGAGTACCCCAAAGAATTCTCCAAGCCCTGTCTTTCACAGTGCTTTACACCTAAAATCTGTGATCATTCATTCCTTAAACCTAAGGGCATGTCATCATTTGCAGTGGAGTGGAGCAAATATGCCTATGCTCATGGAAATGGAAGTTAGTAAAGTCTCTCTGTGCATCAGCATCCTGCCGATATGTTGACAGGAACCCAAAAAGAGGACAGCCATGTCCATGCCTTGCTGTGACCAAGCCTCTCTGAAGTTATTTGAGACCTTTTTCCTCTCAATGCAGCTCTGCATAAATGCAGTCATCTGCTCTGCAAACCAGCAGGGCTGTCACTGCGTCGCACTCTTCCACATCTCCACCAATATGCACAGAACTCTTCTGCATCTACAGTAAGCTATCATCTATTGCACGTTTATGGTCTTTATTATTTTGGGTTCTGAAAACCTCACACATTTTGCTGCATTTACATTAACTGGACTTCCCCTTTAGGCAGAGAATGCTATCAGTCCATTTTACAAATGAGTAATTGAGGCACAAAAAGGTTAAGTGCTGTACCTATGGTCATAGAGAAAGTCCAGGGCAGATGTGGTCACCTGATGTAACTTGAAAAATCTAACTCAAACCCTCTGAGTTGCCCATTTTCTTCCTTTGACTTAGTGAACAGCAAAGCCTAAATAATTTAAATAGTATCCCAGGCTTAATTAAATGCTTCAACTACCTTGTCCCATCTTCAGATTAGCACTCCCTTTCTTTGTCTCTGCCAGGTTATAAAGATATGTCAGCATACAGATTAAATCCTGTATTGTTCAAAACATGAGTAAAACTTGAGCTGCCCTACTACAGTCCTTGGCAGGAGATTGCATAAACTCAGTGCATACTAGTCATCTGTTGAATGAATCTTTATGTGTTACACACCGTTTCGATATGCATTGTCTAAATTACTATTCACCATACAATCTAGGTTTTTGATGATGACAAACATTATAAAAGAAAAAAATATGAAAGATAAAAGGGATTACAGGCTAGCTTCTGTACTCCAGGTCAATGGGAGTTTGCATGTATAGACAAAATTCCAGCACTGTTACAATCAATGGGAATTTTGCTTTTGGCTTCAGTGGGGCCAGATTTTCACCCTCAGACTTTTTATTCATTATGTTCTCCTTTTCCAAAAGTCTACATTGCTTATTTTTAATTTGGTGGAAGAAAGTATGCTCAAAAACTAATTGCAAATCACAGCACCATGATTTAGATATATTACTCTTCATTTTCATAACTTGGTCTGTTATGTTTATTTTTAGCTAAGTTCTTTCTTCCTTTCTTCATTTTTTTTCTTTTCCATAGTGTCTTTAGTGACTTCTGTAGAGTTTTATAAACTTACCTTCTTTCAGTAAACTATTTGGAAACAACCATACTTTTATAATTAAAATTTTACTTGCTCCTTCCCCACAAACATGTTGGCAGCTAAGTAAAAGCTAAACTATCAAGTGGTATTTATTTAATTGCTATTTTCTGTAGTTATTTAGGAGGGTTTATGGGGTTAGGTTATTTAAACCTAGCTATATTGGACAGAATATGCACTGTACAGAATTACATCAAATTGTATAACCCATAATATTGAACTTCTATATCAGCATTTTTGTTCTGTTTCAGTATTTCAGGGATTTTTTGTGGTGAAGATGTAGACATCTGCATGGAAAAAGCTCAACATCATTAACAATATTCTACCTGGAGAAAGTCTACCTTACTGACTAAAGTAACAGAATGGAGTATGACTCTCAATATTAAGCCTTTAATATTGTATGAGCATTATTCTTCTCTCTTCAGTCCTTTCACATTTGAAAATATGCTGGGGGCAAAAATGTCCCACAAACTCAAAAAGTGGGTCTGAAATTCAGTTCTTATCCACCAAAGGCAGAAACATTCTCTCCTGCAAGGAGTATTCCTATCTATTAGCTGGCTATGTGGGGGAGAGCACCTGCTGTAGTGTTAATCCTGGTCTGTGTAGGTGGGACCATGCCGAACTTTGGATCTGATTCCCATGCTGCACCAGCCAGCAGAACTGAGCTGGCTCATGGGAGTGGAAATAACCCATGCCAGGTCCAGGACTCTTGCGGAGCAGTGCAGGGCAGGAGCAGGGACTGGCATTACAACTGAGTCGCAGCCTAGCAGTGGGCTGCCCCTGGGGCAATGCAACCACCTACTGTATCATGCCCTGTGCTTGTCGTAAACCTATGGTTGACTTCTGAATTAGTTGGTGGTGCTCACTGTAGTTTCTCAGGACATACTGCATGACCTATTGCTGTTGGCCCACATGAAAAGAAAAAAACAGGGAACTTGCTATTCACAGATTAGGTAGCTGAAGATTTTGGTACTGGCTGCAATGAATGTGCCTGTGGATGCAGAAACCACTACTACTAGAATATGGAAATTGTTCTAGCTTAATGAAAATAGAAAGGTGTTTTCATTTGTATTAGTAAAACTTTGTCAAAGATCTCTTTAAAAGAGGGGGATTAAGGAGAAAAGTTGGGGAGTCAGGATACAAATGTTTTTGTATCCTGACTTTTTATAGGAACTGTGCTGTTAATGGTTTAGTGAATGCTTGTTTGTCTCCATGTGAAGGAAGATGGATGTGTGAAGAGCCTCCCAAGTTCCAGGGAGAAACGGAGCAAGACAGATTAGTCCCACCTCAGCCTGACACCTGGGGCATGTCCTTATCTAAGGGGGTAAATGGATCAGAATGTTACTGCCCGTTTATTTATTCTCCTTCTGTTTGGAGACTTTCTCTGATTAATTACTCTCTAGTAATTGCTGCTGTTAACTAATGTCAAACCTAATTAACCTGGACTCCCTTCATCCAGTACCTCCACCATCCCTTTGCAAAGCCGAGAAGGTCATCAGCAAGGAGGTTCTGAGGATGGCCACACTTTACCCATTCGTTTATTTGCTTTGGGCCTTGTTTGCTATTCCTGCTGCAATGCCTGGCGACAGCTTTCTAGAATTCCCATCAAGTCTAATTGGCCTGCTGAAGCAGCAGTGAACACAAGATTTAAGAAATGTTTTCTTTAAAAACTTCTGGTCCTACAGACACTTTGAGATCAAGTTTCACTCTGCTGAAATCACACACGATTCCCTGTGATTTTCATGAGAAATACTGTAAGAAAGTATTAAAAGAGAAACATGTCTCAGTGGTTTGGAGGGACTATGGCCAGGGGGGTTGAAGAGTGGGTGGTGGTAACATAGCAAGGCATCTACAGAATCTTTAAAGGTTGCCAAAATTAACACATACAAGGTATTCAGTATCAAAGTTTTCAATATTTGGCTCCATAAACACAATACCGGTTGCAAAAACAAAGCTAAGGATTTCATGCTGATTACTTAAATAAAAACTGTTTAATTATGAACATTTGGGAAATGAAGTTATGAAGAACTGACCAATATTGCTATGGCTTCCCAGTGTTCATACCAGACTGTGAACACTGTGCCAGCATCTTACTGTGTAGCGCATTGTAGATCCAGCTACGGTAAACAGTTCTGAGGCTCAGCGTGGTTCAGGCAGATAGCTCAATGCAGAAGGAGGTCTATCTCATCACTAAGGCCTATTGCTTTTAGCTTCAACAGGGTGTGGACTTTCCCGTCCAACAAAAGCTACCAGCGTTGTCTATGGAGGTGCTGATCAAGTAGGTCAAGTTTCTATCTTCTTTTCTTGATTTTATCTGCTTTTAGGCATTTTCAGACAACAACACTAGAAGATTTATTTCAGAAATAGGAATAAGTCATGTCAGTATTCAGGAAATACCAGATGACACTTCACACTGGTCACAAAGATCAGATTTGTTTCCCTATTTTTCTGTGGTTACTACTGAAAATATGTATCTCTTGGCAATTTCTCACCTGGATTGCTCCTGTGTCTCTGGCTTTCCTTCTCTTGTCCACCCTTCTGATTGGCTGCAACCAATTTTTCTGACTCAAATGCTTTATCTCACCATTTATAAGTCTCAGAGATATAGCTTCCATTTGAAGCTTTGGAAACATAAATGAAAGTTGCAGCGTGACTATGGTAATAGAGTAATGAGTTGTATGTTCTCATAAAGACGTTTTAGAGTCACCTGCTTTACCCTATAATGTATAGTGGAGCACGTAGTCAGTCACCACCTATCAGTTGGTGAGCTCTTGGTATGACTACTATGATGATGCAATCACTTTAGGCTCCTGTGCCCATTCACCCAGCTCCAGAGTGTATTTCTTACTCTCTCTATTCATCTGGCATCAATTCAACAGGTGTGTACCACCTGTTCAGGCTTTTCCCTCACAAGAGGGGATAGTAAAAAACCTCATAAAACTACTACATTGAACACTCTGTCCCGCTCTGTTGTATGGGAAGATGAGTTGTTTATGAAGTAAATCCTGCACTGCTCCAGTTTAGAGTCCAATATTACAAGGTAAACTAGCTTAAATTTTAATTTGCCTTAAAAGTTTAGATTACAGCAGTTCAGTTGATGTTTCACAAGAAACATAATATTTGTACTAAGGAGAAAAGGAAGATGAGGACAATAGGCATCTAGAGTTTGAAGTCCTTTTAGGCATCCTGTATAAGTTATTCCCAACCAGGAGTCCGAGTTGTAACTTTAATCATCTGATTAAACCAGTGGATTGTAATTACTTGCTGGGTTGAAGGTTGGTATGTTGTAGCTTTTATGATATTCCTTGTGTTACCAGTACTAACATCTTACATCTTCTCTGAACTCCTCTCATTTTTGGCATTGTAACTCTTCTGTTATGAAAATTCTAAACCATGTCACTCTTATTGGCTATGTCTATACTAGTAAATTAAACAATGCTAGATAATGTTTCCAGCACAGAAGTTTTCTCATCTATTATATTGGATTGCCAGTGTGGTGCCTGATGTATGACATCCTTGACATTTTGGCTTGGATCATTTTGCAGTTCCATAAACAATTCCTGGGCACACTCTGGGAGTTTGCAAACACCAGGGACTACTCCCAGTAACTGGCTTGGGCATGGCCACCCTGCTGTAAAAGCTAAGAGGCCTCAGTAATACAGAAGTAGGTTTTTCCATCATACTGAGCCTCATGGCTAAAGAGTGTCTTGGATAGGTCACTTTGCATTCCTTCTTTCTTCTCTCAGAAGTACATTAGCAGTCATTTAAAAATACATAATGTTAGTTAATGTTAATTTTTAAATAGCTAACATTAGGATTGTGTTCTGCTTCAATTCTGCTATGAAAGCAGAGTTGCTGGAAGCTACAAAGCTGAAGAAAAAAGTATTCCTAACATTTCTAGGTGAAACACATTGCTACCACCACTAGCAACAGCAAACCTTCTTGGTATAATGACTGAACTTTCTAGATTTTGTATGAACAATAAAGATGAAATTGCTGCTACCATCTAAAGCAAGAAAGGGACACTTGTTGTAGTTATATTCATACATGTATATTGGACATAAAAGTATTCTGTGATTATTAATTTCATCCAATCATATAAAATATTGTTAGTTTAATGTTAACAAAAATGCAGGAGCAAATATCCATGGCTTTCATTTATATGGTCCTAAGGCCTTAAGAATATTTACTATTTTGAAGAAGGACAGTCTTTTGTATGACATTGTTCTATTATTCACTTACCTTCCCTGTGCAAGTGCTAACATGAACATGTGGAAAATGGCAGAATTCCCTCAACTTTGATGTCCACAGAGGAATGATGTCAGAGTAAATAAATTTTAACAAAAAGCCTCCTCTCCTCTCCTCTCCTCTCCTCTCCTCTCCTCTCCTCCTGCTCCTTCTCCTTCTCCTCCTCCTGCTCCTGCTCCTGCTCCTGCTCCTGCTCCTGCTCCTGCTCCTCTTTCTGTAATACAGAACAAACCATACTAGAAAAGGAAATATGAGAGAAGGTTTAGCCAGGTACCATCTGGCTAAGGATCTCAACTTCTGGAGCTCTGAAACTGGCTCTGTAATGACAAGTTAAAGAGTACCTGGAAACATTCCCAGACACTGAAACTCAACCACGTACTGTTAAATTGTTAGCATAGCCCCTGGCATGGCTTTGACCCACTCCAGCTAGCCCCCTCCCAAGCATTCCCAGACAATATGCAGGAGTTAGTATGGGTGGGGGACCACTCTCAGGAGGCAGTCTGGGTGGAGTTACAATTTAAGCTAAAATACCTTAATTATACAGATGTGGCCAAACTGTGCCACTTGGCCAGCACAGAGGTCTTGGCACTGTTTAGTTTACTAGTACAGATGTTACCTGAAACTTCCAAGATCTGTCCACATGTAGAGTCAGTTCTGTTACAGATTAGACTCTGTTTTTCTGGAAAGATTTCTAGCTGGTCTATTGCAAGTGCTTATGAGATTACTATTCTGAAAGCATTTTAATTTATATTTACCTTTTCTGGCATATCTGAGTGTTTCACAGATACTTCTAAGACATATAAACAAAGCAGGATTATGAAAGTCATTCATAGATCTGGAATGAGGAGACATCTCCAACTATGTTTTGTTTTGGTTTTATTTTTTTTTTCCTTCCCAAAATATTGCAAGTGAGGTTGAAACCTGAATCCTTTGTAGTCACATTGAGTCTACAATTTAGGAGGCCTAAAACATGTTAAGGAAAAGCAATGGCTAAGAGCATTTTCCAGCTCTGTTTTATCTCTTCAGAAACAGTGAGAAAATTAAATGGCTTGTTACTGTAATTCCTTCATAAAGATTCCTCTTGTCAGAGCTGCAGCATCTCTGAGAACATGACTCAACTACAGATATTGATATTAAGTCTAGGTGCTCAGATTTTACATTGATGTAGTAGAGAACAGGAATGTTCCCTAAGAATTAATCTTTTTGCTTTTATGAGCAGGTCTTCTCTGTGCTTAAAAGTGTCAGCAATCAGATACAGGTAAATATATATATATTTTTTGCTTCCCAGATGCAGTTATACTGACAACCCTCTCATTTTTTTTTTTTTAAGAGCTTAACCTAAGCAGAAAAAAATGAGCTAAAATCTCAAAAAAATATCTTTACCGTACATTTCTACCAGTTAATCTATGCCAAGAAACCTCTTCATGTATAGATAAGAGCTGATGTTCATACATACTGAGTAAAGAGAAAATCTTCTTGTTAAAGATCAGCAGCTTAATAGACTCAGTCTCAAAGTATGTGTGAGGGGATTTGCCAGAATAGTTTAACATTTAAAATTCTGAACAATGCTCTCTATTGTAATGAAGACGGAGTATAAGCAAAACCTTCTTAAGAGTCTTTGTATTTCCTAGGTGCCATAGGCGGTTGCCTTTATGCAAAGCAAGTTACAGGGGGGCTATCCCTTGTAGACAAAACTGCCTACTTTTTTAATTTTTTTTTTTTTTTTTAGAAGGTTTATGTATTTCTACCTCACATGACAGATCCATCTCCACATCTTCTGATCTTCTGACAGTTTAGGTCTTCAGAAGAGTTTTAATGACCAAAGAGGAAGACATGTTAATATTAGTAGGTTTGGCACAGGATTTCTACTTTTGGATGGAAAAGCTCAACTGATTACATTAATTTAGCTACCATATTTAGAAATACTACAGTATAATGTTAGAAATAGTATATAATGCCTGTTTTTGTTGCTCCTAAGATGTAATCGACTTGCTTAGGAAATGTGTAACCTAAGAATTAGCGCCTAACCTATGAGACAGGCCTTTCCAGTGAGGTGTAAACACACTCCAGACGAAGCCAGTTTTATGAAAGAGAGCAAAAAGGAGACAGGAAGGGGAGAATTGAACCAATAGGTAGATTTATAACTGAGATTCAGCTACAAAAATCTTGGGAACTCACAGCCTAGCAGAACCGTGACTTGCATCCTTGGGTGTTTCTTTGACTTGTGACAGATGCAAAGTCAAGGAAAACTGTGGGTACTCACTGAGTGTTTAAATCTTGCTCTTTCTTTCTTTCTTTCTTTCTTTCTTTCTTTCTTTCTTTCTTTCTTTCTTTCTTGAATTTCTTGAATTTCTTGAATTTCTTGAATTTCTGGCTCCTGTCTCAAATGTAAGATGGGGGTGCTGATGTTTAGGGTTTGTTTTTCAAGCCTAAAAAACCCTAAGAAATAAGTTTGTTCAGTAGCAGCAGTTGGTCTACCTGTTTATTCCACAAAATAGAGCATGGTGCAGAGATCAATGAACTATGAGTTTGTTGTGACCATGAGTTTATTATGTAACCAACATAGATGTATCATCACACTGCTGTTCCTCACCTAGCTAATGCTGCTGAGAACTCAGGCCTCTCAGCTGGGTACTGAAACTTTAGGGACCAAATTTGGATCATGAAATGATGAATGGATGCAAACCTCACTTAATGCTATCTTTAGGTAGCCTCTTAATACTACAGTGGAGTTAGAGATATACTTTCAGGAGTTTTACTCTGATCCCAGATCATTTCTCTGGCCCATGGAAGGTGGTAGAAGAATACTTTATTCATGATTACTGTTAAAATGACCTGACTTGGTACTGGTGGGCTTTCAATGTCCAAGAAAGTTTTTATTGCACTAAACCACCTTACTGTGCCACTCAATATTCAATGCTGCTTTTCAATGAGCAGAAACACCAAAGTCTGTTGCCCATGAGTTTCCAGAGTGTTAAATCATAGATCAAGTATCAAACCTAACAGAAAAACTTGCTATACACATATAAAAAAACCCCACCCCCCCCACAAACGTTCAGTTCTCATGTTGTCCAAAGACCTGAATGAAATTCCTTTTCACCTGGTTTATTCCTGATCTGAAAAAGAAACTTAGTTTAGGGTAAAAATTAATTCACTGGGCAAAATTTCTGAGAGGAACGAATGCAAAAAAGGGCATTTTATTTTAAGAGAGATTTCTGAACTCTGATGAGCTGATTAATAGTACTAATATTTCCAGAAAGTCTGAAAAACAGCAACAGTAAAATGTAAAGTAGCAGAAACTACCTTTCATTTATAACTAGTTTGTGATCAGAAACTATTTTATTACAGGGAAAATTTGCATTTTATGCAAGAAGGTATAGACTGGGAAAAAAAAGACATTAAGAAAAAAATCTTAATTAAAGTCAGACAAAATCAATCTAAATAACTAAAGGAAGGACTGGGCAATCATATTGCAGCTTAAGTTAACTTCTTGTTAGACAAAACAGTCTGTTGAGAATTTTACAAAGCATATAAAAGCTATCCTCCATGTCTGGAGTTGATGATAACATGTTGTGTCTCATGGTACTATTTCACCAACAATTTCATTCCTAATCTTGTTTGTAGAGGACTGTGCCACACAAGTCCTATGGAGAGTCAAACTATAAAAAAGGTGCACATGACTTAACAGTGAAGGCAGTTAAACATTGGAGAAAATTTGCAAACAAATATCATCGATTCTCCATCACTGAGAGTCTTTCCATCAGAACTGGATGGCTTCAAGATACAGGCTAACATGAACAAAGCTATCAAAAAGGTAATGTAAGGTCAAAATTCCTCGTAGTCTTAAAAATCCTGAATCTTTCCATTGGTAATCATCAAGAAGTGCTTAATCAGTCAAGAGCTGTTCAGCAGTGGAATAGAGAAACAGAAATCATCAACTTTGTTTTGCATTTGTATGGATGAATCTGAATCTTATAGGGCTGCAGAACAGCATATACCAAGCGGATACTTAAATGATGTAGTTGAACTTAGTTTGTTGATCTCTGTCATCCAGTATCATGAAATACTCTATAGTTGTCAGGGTTAGAGCAAAACCCAGAAAGTCAGTAACAGTTTGTAATATTTATTAAAAAAAGAAACAAACAATTCTTAAAATATTTGGCATCACATACTATTATATGTTGTTAGCCCTTTGGCACTGTGTGGCTTGATCAGAATTTCCTCCCGCTTTGGACTGTTTTTTTTTATTTGTTCAGATTTCTTACAATGTATTGTCAACTGTTTAAAGCAGAATTTGGATAGCTCTGCTCTCAGAAAAGGGAACTTCAATTGGATTCTCTTTTCTTCCTTTGTAATTAATCCATTCTTTTGCCTTTCTCCATAGACTTGCATCATGTAAGGGAGAAACAATCTGGATGAAATTCTGGCCTCATTCTTGTCAGTAGTAGTTTTGCCATTGTTTTCAAAAGGTTTATTCATCATTTGATCTATATTCCACCCAATTTTTTAAGGAGATGCTACCTGCCTTTGTGTGACCCTGCAAATTTGACAGGCATTCCATTTTTAGGCAATTGGAAGCAATTCCTTAACACTGTTACTCTATGTCCCAGTTGGAAGCAAATACTAAATCAGTTCTTCTTAACACGTGGAGAATTGTCTTCTATTTCTCCTTGGTAGATTTTTTTCAGGGTTGACAATTTCCTTCACTATCAATTTATTAGTAACATTTACGCATCTTTTATCCAGCGGTCCCAGCCAACTGCAAGTGGATCCTGAGATATCTAAATAAGACATCAGTGTTTTTACTGACATCTCAGCCAACATCTCCTCTTGTTCAGCCTTCCCCTGCCAGCTACAAAAGGCCAAAAAATCCAAATACAACAAGTTCCCACCCCAATTCTTAGCATGAACTGGTATTTTCTAGATTACTCAGAAGCCACAGTTAGTTATCAAAGAAAGATCTTAGATATTATGTTCTCTGAGCTATACAATCTATCAGTACAAGCACAGCTCTGATGCAGTTTCTTTCTTGGCTCCAATTTCTGTGTCAGTGGTAAAGTTTCACAGCTAAATACACTTGCCATCTGCACTGTACAGTAAATCAGAGATACCATTGTTCAAAATGTCTCCCACTAAGATCCCTTTAAATACCTTTGATGTCATATTTTTAAAACCCTGACTTCTTTTTGATAGGTCCAGATCCCTTCCCTGATGGCATTTCCAAATGTCCCCACTGGTTATCTCTTTCTTATAGATCTAACAAAGAAATAATGTTGGACATTAACTGAGCTCGAGAGATATTTTAAAATTCAGCATCGCTTTCCCTAAAAGACAATGTATGGAGATTCCTACTACTTCATCCATCTTTCTCTTCCCCCCGGGTGGCTGAGAAGGACCATCCCATCTTGGCTCTGACCCTCCACTCCTGCTACTGTTGTTGATATTGCTGCTGACTCTCTGTTGTCATGATTGATGTCTTGCTGACAGGCGCATAAATCATGTCTGTTCATAATGGTTAATGTTGGTATTTGCATGTATTAGGCATGTTTTTCCTCTAAAACACTTAGCACCATGTGTGCTGCATTCATTCTGCTACCTCAGGGTTTTGGAGGGAGGGGAAAGGAGTTTGACGTTTATAGATATTTTTGTTTGGGCAGTGGGGAGAGCAGAGACCATTGTTAAAAACTCATCCAGATGAAAAGGGATGAACTTTGCAGCTGCAGCACAATTCACTCAGACTACAAGACCCTACAGGATATATTGTCTGGCCGACAGCATATCGGCAGCTGCAAAAAAAGATGTATCTGCAGTACCACTGGATTTTGAACCATGCGCTGGGGGATGAGTGCAAAAGAAAGATGTTGCTTAACCCCAAAGGCTTTTAATGTTTTACACATTCTTTTGTGGACACCTGACCTTTTACAGATGATTTTTGAAGAAGGTGCAATCCAGTTTTCATACATTTTACCAGTATAATCTTTTTTCCCCCCTATTGGCCTGAAACAACGAAGAAACTGTTCTTATTATTTCATAATATAATTATCAGTCATGGATCCTATGTTTCTGTCCTCTCCAAAAGTTCTCTGAAGGGAACAATTTGTCCCAGAATTTGGCAGCCTGGACAGCCTGCAGTTTATGTGAATCCTCCTGATGGGAATGAAGTTTTGGCAGCTGATAGAATCACAGAGGTATGTGGAAGTCAAGACTGAAGAAAATCCAGGCTCAAACCTCCAAATCTGCAGAGAGATTGTCCCTTTGGGGATCTCCAGTTCTTCGATAGCCCAGGTCATGGAGGCAGCCTGTGACTCTCCCCACTCAGTTACAGAAAATAAAGTTAAAGACATGAATCATTTTCTCCTTTGTAGACCAGGCTGCTTCCTTTGTAAAACTAGAGTTGGAGAGCAGATGTCCTACCTGGCATTATCCATTTGTGATGATAATAATTGGTTTTACTTCTTACTATTAAATTGTTAGCACAGTCCCTGGCATACTTTTGGTCCAGGCCAACTTGCGCTATTCCAAAAGGTAGCCTGTATAGCTTGCAGTTTACCACAAGTCAGATATCATTTTTAGATGATCACTTTGCATGATGTAGTTTTTAACTTCCCTTTAGCCAATATCAAAGAATCTGTATATGCTTTTATCCTTCCAGGAGCCACCTCAGTATTAAAAGAAAAAAAAAAAAATTGTAATGCAGTAAAACATTGCAGAATGGACCCCGGTGTGGTCTAAGTGGGCACCTTTCAAAGAAACTCTCCAGCAGAAGCTGTGATACAAGTCCAGAAGAGGCACATCTATTTAAAAAATGATGGAAAATAATTTTGTGGACATCAACATTCTATATAGAGATTTTTTTTTAAAAAGGTTGCATTTCTCTAAGCTGTTTTGTCAACGTACTCATTGCTCTATAGTATTTTTCCTTTAAGTAATGGGCTTAACGTCATCAGAAGCCCTTATGATGAAATAGGTCCATAAGCTCTATCCTAGGAATTTAACCCAATGTCTTTGTATAGCAGATAGCAGTGATTCTTGCAAATGTCAGTGCTGATTAATTAAGGGGCTTGCCTGAACATACCTATTAATGCAAAGCTGTCATTTATTTCAAAGGGAGTTTTTCTGGATCAAAATTAAATACTTTATTTTTTGGTAGTTAAAACTAGCACTTATTTTAGAAAATACCAGCTTCTGAAACAACGAAGGACCATCCTCCAAAGAAATCTTTCCTAGGCCAAAATGGCACATAGTTCAATACGCTAGAGGCCAAGATTATGGATTTTTGGTCAGGCTCATTTAAACTAAATACATTGCTATTTCCCAGAAGTTCTTCAGGTGTGAGACACCAGCCTAAAGACTGAGATCTAAGACCTTTTGGTTTACAAAAGCAACATGTTCAGCTGCAAAAAGGGCTATGGTATCTCATTACCTTCTCCTGTCCATTTTCAAGGCTCTTACATACTATCAAGAGTGCTTTGCTAGAGAACATGACAGTTTTCATGCTAAGTGACAACTAAGGAACAAGAGAGAACCTTGGGCAGGTGAGACGAAGATGTGGGAAACTTACAGTGCCCATTCTTAGGCAACAAAGAGATTACTAGAGGAAACCCCAAGGTTGTTTAAAAAAAAAAAAAAAAAAGAGAAAGGGAGCAGGAAAATGATGATATATTATGAAATCGTCAGTTAAATATACACGTAATCGTATGCATCTTAAAAATTATGCAGTTGTTTTGACTGAAGTAGTAAAAAGTGAGGCAAGGAGAAGGTGCCTGTCTTTTTTTACTGCACAAATTCTGGAAGGGTTTTGGCTTACAAGTTTTATAAAGATCCCAAGGAGTAAATTTTCCTTGTGTACTCCTCTGATCAACTGTGACGTGGTAAAGTTTAGACACTGGTCCCCCATCAGGAAGAGACTTCCTGGCACATCTTTTCTTTAAATCTGGGGATTTAAAAAAAAAAATTGTTAATATTTTAAATTAATTTCTATCTCCCTGAAAGCATTTGGGTACTTGTCCTTACATAAAACACTCTTGCAGAGGTGCAGAATATTTTAAGATACCTCAGAAACATTCTTCCCTGGATTCGCCAACAGCATAAGGATTCAGCAGATGGCAGGATGTGGCCACTTCAAGACAGCCAAGAATCTGGGCCTCCACCCTCCTTTCTGAGCATGTGTAACCAAGCTGTCTGTCTGTCAGACAGTGGGAGAGAGACCAGTGTGGGAACTGCATGTACTATTGGAAAGCTTTTTAATGAGTATCACTGTCACAATTAAGAAATTATCTTTATGCATTTAAACAGAGGCCCCACTTATGTGCTATATGAAATTCTTACTTTGCATCTCTGGAAATCATAGAATATTTCTTTGCATTGGCTAGGAACCCACAACTTAGCACATGCATTATGGTAAGTATGAAAGGATTTTTTTTTTATGATCCATTAAGATTAAGAAGTACATGCACCCATTGCCAACAAGCACACCATCTAATCAATCTCGCATTCCATTATTCTGTTTCATACTATTTTTGATGGGAAAATTCCACTGGGTGGGCCGTCATCCCTTTTATAAATTAAGGAATAAAATAAACAAACAAATAACCCACCCGCAACTTAGATTCATTCTGAGACTCAGAAGGTTCTCATATATTAAATGACTGCATCCCAAAGTAACATCTATTTTGTATTTGAGTTCAAGTGATTTCAATGAAAATTAATGGCAGTTGTGCACATTTGGGAATGGAAGGACAGACTCCGAAATACAACACTATTGCCTGTCTGTGATAGATTTAGAAGGTTTGTAACTCAGCTTCCTATCAGGGGAGAAATCAGTGATACAGAATACCTTAGAATAATTTATTTATACTGTGTACAATAGTCACTGAACATAGGTGGTCATAGACTACATGCAGGCAAAATCTTGTTTAGAAGTCTTAACCCAAAAGCCACTTTCCAGTTGTCAGGAAATAATTCTCACCAAGAATTGAATCTAATCAAAGAGCAGAGGATAGGTTGAACTCTCTCGCTGTTTACAAAAGCTCTCCCATAAACCTGAATCACCAAAAACTAACAGTACAGCATTCCTTGAAAGTGCATGTATTCCTTATAGACTAAGAAAAGGAATGTGTAAGATTATATTTAACATGACCACCTGGTGACTCCTACCATAACAAAAGAAAGTTAATATTTTCAAAGGTGCTTAAGACTCTCTGACTTTAGTGGAAGTAAGTTTTACCTTCCATAAAGGATTAAACACCCAAGTCCACACACAAATAGGATTCAAAAAGTGGCTAGTGTGTAGCCTCCAGGTGCAGTGCTGTTGGCATGAATATTTTCTAGACACAGAGGTGGGGTTTGTCTGACCAAATCCAGTCATCTGCACTGCAGAGATCTGTATCTGAGCTCACTGCTGAGACTCCCTTTTTCATCTGTGGAGGAAAACAGTGACTTCTAGGGTGACAGTGATCTGAAGTAAATGTCTGAGCTAGGTCAGATAAGACTTTGCTGACAATAAAAGGATCTGAGGAAGGATCCTGACTGAGGCATTGATTTCTACATTGCCGAGGTCTATATATGGGTGAGATGAATCTCACTGCTTGTGTTTTGGTAGTTTTCACATAGAGAACTAGCTCACATTTGACAGCAATGAGTGGCTCGTCACCTAATTTGTGCTTGGACTCAAGTAAGCTCTACAAGCAAGGAGTTGCTCTTCTTAAATCCTTTGGGAATGATGAAGGCCTCTCAAAGATCACCAGATCACCAACACGTTCCAACAAGTGAAAGATCTTGACAAAATACCATTAGGGCTTTTTTCTTTCAAAACCCCAGGCAAGGGCTCCCACCATGTATACAACCACGACTGTGTCGCCCCATGGAAAAGGGAGGGTTGAGTTTCCCTTCACCCTGTGGGATTCTGAAATGGCATCTCCCACCTTCTCCAGGAGCATCCTAACCCTGTTCACTGAGAAGGAGGAGAACTGGCTCTGTCCTTCTTGCTGGAGATGTTCTGTCAGGCCAAAGGAATAAAATACTTATTGAGCCAGAAAGAGAGAGCAGGTGGGACTCTGATATTTGATTGCTAGTGATTAAGGACTTTAGGGCATACGAGAAGGGAGAATTGGGTGAACTGGGTTACAGACAGTTCTCTGAGAACTGTTTTACTGCTTGGCATGAGATTAATCTGGGATAAAATGTATGAAATACAAAACCAAGAAAAGATATGTCTCACAGGAGGAAAAATATTTCACTTGAGTAAAGGAAATCAGAGGTAATGCTGTAGTTTCCCAGTCCATGTCATTTTTAATGTAATCTGTGGGTGACTTGCCTTTTGTGTAGCATAATGCTACAGAAAGCAGTCAGCTCTGAAAGTGTAAACTGGAGTAAATCAATAACAAATAAGCTTAAAGAAGTTTCGACATTTAACCAACTCTACATTTATACAGCAAGGATGAGACTGAACACAGCCTACATAGTTGTGAATTCTTTGCATGTGTCCTTTGAATTTCAAGAGCAGAAAGTAGGAGTCAAGTTTATTAAAGCTGATAAGGGAGGTGGAAGATTTTGCAGGAGTGTGCTTCAGCTTGCTCACCTCTCCCAGACTTCCTTCAGTTAACTTTTCTGTGTGTCTCCAAATCCCAGAGGCTTTGGAGCTCAATCCTCGGACTGTAGTAAAGTATTTAAGCAAATATTTTAATAGCTTTTCAACTCTTGTTCAAACACATGCATTGCCCAGCAGCAGTTCAAGGGTTAACAAAAACACACAAACATAATTTACTATAAGTTTATCCTTAATGTGTAGAATGAAGACATTTTCAGTAACACTTTAGCCATTTTGCGGCTCATACAAAATAAAAAGAAGCAGTTTAGGTGGCATATGAATTATGAGAGCGTTGGATTTCTCTACTGCTTTGCACTGGAAGATCTCAGTTCACTTTCTGTTGGGAAGAACAACATTCTCAGAAGTGTCCCTCTGTGTTAGGACTTACTTTACTCCACATCTGGAGAAATCACAGCTCTGATTTTCACAGCAAAGGAGACTTTTTTGTTCTCCCTGTACATTTAGCTCTTTCTCTGGAAAAGAGAGTCCTATCCATCTCAAAATTGGGCATCCAGAAATGATAGCATTCAAAATCTATGGTAAATTCATATTCATTCATATCATGTCGGTTAGTAATCAGATCAGTAAAACCCTCATGACTGTTACATGAGTTTCAGCAAGCTCTGAAATGCTGCACAACAGTTTCTGGAAGGAATTTTAAAAATATGCTATATGGGAATGTAACTGCCTGGGGAACAAGGCACAGCATTATGACCCGATTAAATTTATTTTGGACAGAAGGGCAAGTATTACAAAATTCACTTTGGGGACTTTAATGACTTTCTCCCATCTATCTTCATGATACTAGCCACTTCATTAAGATGCTACTGCACACATTTAGTGAAGTAAATGGAAGTGATCTACAAATGTGTAAGAAGTAGGTAAACCTCTAAAGCATGAAGGCTCATGTGAGTTATTTAAATGCCTTTGCTCTGTACTGGCACGCTGGCATGTCACGATAGCATTCTTACGAGATGTCAGATCAGATAGAAAAAATGTACAAGCAGCTACTCTTGAAATATATCAGAAATCTGACTCTCAGCTTCTTTTCTCCTAATTCTGGAACTTCAGGAAAGATTATGGTTTGAATTTAGGGCTCTAGATAAAAATTCAGAAGTGAACTGTTAAATGGGTGTTTATTCCTTCATTTTGTGTGGGCATTGGTAGTAACTAAACTTCCCTATTTGTTAGTTCTTTCTGATGGACATATTCCCAAACTAAAAGGCAGATGCAATTTTGATATAGCTTAAATTTGTACAGCTCTCATTATGTTGTCTTAATAGATTAAACCCAGAACTCTAGATTAAAAGAAGCCTCAAGTTTGGGATAAGTGTGGGCAGAAGTTCAGATGCAGTTTTACTCACTGTTAAATCATTGATTTCATTTTTAAGTTACAACTTTAAAAATGCAGTGGTTTGTTATTTTACATGGATAAAAGCTGCTGCATTACAATGGCTCAAGTACATGTCATACCTAAGTAGTATCCCCTAAGTAGTTTATATTTACTTTGTAAAGTTTATCCCATACAGATTGTTTATATTCAGCTCTGTTAATGACAGAAAGTTTACCAATAAACCAAGGACCTGCACTCTTAGATACGTTAAGCCAAGCATTTTTAAATGAAACTCAAATTTATAATTCTTCTACCTTTATACTGGAACAAGATGGCTAAACTTAAGTAAGTAAAAATCACGTAAAGTTTCTGTTTAATTTCCTTGGCAGTAGAGATGAAAATTCTAGACTGAAATGATATTGTATGACATCTGCACCAACAGTCTGGCTAAATAGTCTTTTCCTTCAGTTTTGGCTGTCTGGATCAATTCTTTGATGAGTTCACTAACAAAGAAAAAGACTGATTGTAATCTCCACTATGCTAATTTTACATGAGCGAAATTCTACTGACTTTGGTTACTTTACTTTTGATTTACACCAGTGTAATCAAGATTACTGAGGACCTCAGTCCTTGTTGGTATAAACAGATGCAGCTTTAAGGAAAGGATCATGGTCATGTACCTGTAAACAAAGAGAGAAATAAAATCTTATTCTGATCACTTCTAATCTCAGAATTGCTGTTTACACTGCCTATTTAAATAAGTAAGTTTAAGTATAATTCCATAAATAATAAACGTGCATTCCAAGTCCTTTTCCAGGAGGAGTATACTTAGCAAAAGGAAGGAATGTTGAGGTCCACCTGTAAAATTATTTGTCCCTATAAGCAACAACAGGCATATGTTCTACATCACATTTGAGTCCAGCCTCTGTGGCCCAGAACCAAAGTAAACACATTTTTTCTGATGTAATTGTTGATTCTAGTTGAATTAGTGCAATGCAGTCATAGCTGTGAGAAACATTTTATTTGGAGCAGCTCTCAACCAGAGCTCAGAGAGGTTGCCTACCTGGCAAACCAGCAACAGTAGCTTGTTTTCACAAAGTTCTCCAAGTTTTGTACTCAGAGGAGCATATAAAAACATTTTAAAGCATGGGTTGTGGTCCTTCTCCAACTGACACTTGAGTAAATCAGAAGTAACTACAATGAAGTCAAATGCAGCCCTCCTGGTATATATGGGATGGGCTTTACATTCCACTCCCTTGCTGTTTTCCACTCTGACGTACTTAGCACTCATAGGAACACACTCATATACTGTTTGGGGACACACACCACAGTTTCTTTCCTCCTTCCTTCACTGGAGCTGGCCACCAGATGAATGTGTAGCAGTCGTAACAGTAACTGGAGCTCACTACCTGAACACTTTGCTGAAAATGCCTGTGCTGCACTAACTACTCCTTAGAAATGATACTACTACTTTCACTCTTAACTGTCCTCATTCACATGCTTAAAAATGGAGGGAAGTAAAAGAAGAATATTCAACTTCTTCACCCAGCACAGCAATAAGCAAGTGTTTTATACACGATACATTTCTGAAGAAAAAAGAGTAAAGTTACAATAGCAAAATTTTTTTTCCCAAGTTTTAAAAACTCAGCACAAGCTTCTAGATGTAAAGTCAACAAAGATCTCTGTTTTGACTTTGAGAGGCTGAGGGTGTCACTAAGTTTTAGGAGGTCTAAAATGCCACATGCCTCTGTAGATAAGCATATTAAGTAATAAATAAGCCACAGGTAAGAACTAAGGTTGGGAGATATGGGAGTAAACAGATATAAATGGTGGCTGAATAAAACTATTTGCAAAATTGAGGTGCTATTTTCAGGTATGAAAGCAGTTGCACATGTGATTTATTCTAGGTTTTCAATAAGGACATTCCAACTTTTTATTCTAAAATTGTATCATTTTGGAAAAAAAATATCATTTTTAAGGGACAATCAAAAGTCAAATAAAAGTTTTCTAAACCAAGTCTTTTACTAGATTCCTGAAAAGGTTTCATTTTGTGTTATTCTCAAATGAATTATTCCTGTTCACCCTTCCCCATTATACAGAGATCTGTTGATGACTTGCCTTCTTACTCACACATCTAAAGTAATCGTGAGAAGATTCAGATTATTTCTTACCAGCAATGGAAGGGAAGAACAGGAGAGAAAGAGAAGGGGGAAAGGAAGCGACAGAGAACAAGGGAGCAGTTATAACTCTAGGCACTGGGAATGTGTTTTTCCTGTACTGTAACAATCACCAAGCCGCGCAAGAACAAGAGCATTTAATCACCGGAGCTTTCAGTGGTAGGAACAGTGTGATTGCCTGATGACTGAATCTAACATTTTACCACAGAATATCTAATTGAACACTCTCACTGACATTGTGTGTGCACATGGAGAATACTTGATGTAGCATATCTCTATCCAGTATTCCCAAGTGATTTGCAGAATGGCATCCAATAACCTAAGAGATAAATGGTATTTCTTCCTTCTTTTTTTTTTTTTTTTTTTTTTTTTTTTTCCCTTTTTNTTTTTTTCCCCATATATACAAATAACTAATGCTGAAAGCTATCTTTCTTCTGTTTCCTATAGCATTGCACAGGTGGTTCATTCATTGAAAACATCTTCTGCTGTTCCAGATAGATTATTGTACAAATAAACAATGGAAACCTCTGCCCTGGCAACTGAAAAGAAAGATCCCAGCCATTGAATTTGTAAGGTTTCTCCAGCTTTACTCACTCTCTTCAATCAAATCCTTCTGTGAATCAAAAAGAATTAGCCATAAGCCATTTTAAACAAAAGATGTACATCTGGAAAGAGATTACCTAAGCACAAATGTACAACAGAAATCTGGGAGTCACAAAATGATAATCTCTCTGCATTCTTAAATGTCTTAAGCCAAAATGTTTCACTCGTATTGTAAGTTTTCTTACTGGGCCTCTTCCATCTATATTCTTTTGTGAAATGAACTCATTTAGCACCTGAAGGGAAATCTGGTTCTAGATGTTTAACTGGATTGAGCAGCCTGCTAGTTCTCACACTGTGAGCCAGGCTGATGTTCTCTAGTGTAGATGTGGCATTAGCCAGTATCAAATCAGTCTTTGTATTTGTAATTTTTCTTTTAAAAATATCCTTCAATTTTTGTTAGTTTTTCACTCAGCCGATAAAGGCTACTTATGCACGGAACATAAGGTTTTCAGTATTACTTTTAACATGGTTTCCTTAGGGGATTAGTGGGCAGAATCTAGTGTGTTTAACTCCCGTCTAAGACTCAGGCATCTAAAAATAGTAGGCACCTCTCATCTTAGCTGAAAATCTCCCACAGACACTTTGCAAATTTTACTGCTCATGCAATACCAGAGATGTCTGCTGCTGGGACACAACGCTCAGCTCTTCCCCATGCAGTGATACAGGCCAATACAGTGTAAATTCTGCCGGACTTCTCCTGAGAAACTGAAGTTAGTGTGCTCAGAACTAGAACTAGCTAGAAATTGATGGAGGCAGGAAAGGGAATTAATTTTACAAGCAATTGCATTGAACGGTATGGAAAAAAACAAACACAGGAAAAGAGAAGATCTTCTGTTCCCTATCTGATCAGGAGAGTAAATAGGAAAGTAACAACTTTAGACACATTGGCTCTCTCTTGCAAGTGCTGGAGTCTCCTAACTTTCTCCAGGGGCAACCTAGGCAACTTAGACAACTACTTTAGGGTTGTCTAAACCTAGGACTAACTGCCTGTGTGCATAGCTGATCACTCCCCCCCCGCCCCCCCCCGCCTCCATGATAACTTTTGATTTTGCTGAGTGGTTTCAGCCACATTTTATATATCTTTCAGACAGGCAGTTCCAGCGTGCACTGTGAAAGCAGACGTCTGAGTAGAGAGAGGCCTTAGTAATGCTGCTGAAGGAAAGTAACGGTCCAGACTCAACTTTTCTGAAGGAAAGGTTGTGGTCCAAACTCAGCTTTCACTAGACAACAGGAGAAAAGTTTCATTTGAGATGTGCTCATCATTAGTCACAGCAGAATGCAGAATTCTCTCCATTCTCTCTCAAAAGGTCTTTAAAAAAAGTTAGGAGGTGTTTGCAAGAGAGCGTGCAGTAGCACCTACGTGCTCTGCGGTCAATGCAGCTGTGCTTAAGTTGCCACAGGATCAGCAAGGAGGTGCGCTGGGATAAAGCAAACAAACTCCTGCTTGTGCAATAAAATAGCATTTTGCATCTTTGGAGACATTCTGCCATGGTTTTCTTAACTCTGTCAGCTAGTCTGCTCCTAAATTTGAGATAGCCAGGCCTCCTAATGGAAGTGCCTGAGTTCCCAGTATGGTCTGTGGTAAGAATGGTTGCATTTGGGCATCTCTGGAGGGAGGTCCTGTCTGTGTGACTTATATACCCATAGAATTAATAAGGTCTTCACCTAGGAACTCTAGTTTACTAGGCCCAGAACACTTAGAAGTTCAGGAGTTATTTTAGGTGAAGTGAGTGAACTTACACGTTCATCAGAGACCCATACTTTGCCACTCTCTTCACATATTTTGTCAGATTTGCTTGACTTTGTATGACTCCTTCACAGTCAGAGCACTGAAATCTTTGAAGACCTGACTGGACTTATTTAGCCAATGCATCAAATAAACCAGTGATTGGTTTTGGTTTTAGTGTTTGTTTCTATAATGAAATCTCATGGATAAATATGATTAAAGTTATAGCTTCTTGGCTTAATTAAAGGGCATTAGTTTCCTTTCCACAATATTTCTTGTTTTTGTAGCAAGTAGTAAGACTTGGTCCCCTGGACTCATCTATCTTCCTTTATGTATCTGAGACAGCTTATAATACATCTGAATGCACAGATAGATTGTTTTAAAATGCATTCACTGCACTGAACTTGATTTTTATTATGTGTATACCAGGTGGATAAGAGCTTTTAAGAAACTACTTTTGCAGTTGTGTTTTTGTGATTGTTTTCCTCCCAGATTTATATTCCACATACCGATCTTTATTAATAGAGAGAGAAAAATGCAAAGATGTAAAGATCCTGCCCTTTCTTTAGTGCTCATTTTGGAGCCGTATCAGGGGTACACTGAACAGCCTTGTTTCAAGCCATGAACTTATGAACTGATGATTTTATGAAATCCAACCCTTACTGTTATTATAATATTATCCTCATTCCCTTCATCACCCAATTTTTCTGCAAAATCAGATCTTGCTTTATTTCCCTGTAGGGTGACACGGATGTACATGCCCACTTCCCTCTGTCGTACGTTGTGGCAAACATCAAGTGATCAGATAGGCAGTTACTGAATACAAGCAGCTCCTGCTGACATCAGTGGCTGAATGCTTTTCCTTGGCAGTGAGTGCATGATCTAGTCCCAGGATAACAATGTGTTTGGCCTTCTCATCTGCTTCCTGACAGTTGACTGTAAATCTGGTTTTGGGCTTCTTCTTTTCTTTCCATGTTAAATGGGCAGCCATTTACAGGTTGATGGTTTTTTTTTTCCTGAATCCAGAGTAAAGGTAAGCTGCTATTAATTTATCATGGGCTTGTCTGTGAAATTAATGCATTTCTATCAGCTATTTGTTTTACTAGTTTAGAGGTAAACCACTATTTTCCCACAGAAAAAAGATTGCAAGAAATGGTACAAAAAACATAGCAAAGTTTGATCCAGCAGCCTACCAGCTTCATTCACTTAGGTCCACTATAGGAACAGAACTTGCTGTAATTAAGTCTATTTCCAGTTCTGTCATGTTGATGGAGAAAAAACGGTCGAGAAACCCTCATCAGGGCAGTCTGGCAGGGAGAAGAGAGGTGGTAGATATCACCAGATGGCGCTGGTAGATGCAGCGTGCAAGAGCTGCTCAGGCTGTGAGCACTGCTCTGCACTTGCTTGTCTCTGGACAAAGGCTGTTGTTTGAAAAGTTATCAGGAGAAACATCAAAGTTGCCTCCTTGCTGCAGTTTTCCCTGCAGAGCTCTTCTGAGAGGCATTGTTTCCTGGGCAGCTGGGTTTGGGTGGAGGTTTCAGGGAACAGGTTTTGCTTGGGTGGTCAGCATACTGCTGATGGTAAAGGCCTGGGCTGGGAAACCTGCTGTCCTCCTCTGCCAGCAAAAGCACCCAACGGGTCAGCAGTGAGCAGCAAACCTTGGGGTCTGAGCCTTGGACCTACCTGCTTGAACCTGCCTGTCTTGCTTGTCTTGCTGGTCCACTTCACTAAGAATTAAATATCAATGGTTCAACATATTGGCTCTCATGTGGCTGAATAAATTCTGATCAACTTTATGGTTGGACTGGATTGCATTATATTGTATTGTATTGTGTTGTGTTGTGTTGTATGATATTGTATAACTATATGGCACTATGCATTAGTGTTTTTCAGTTGGTGCTACCCCAAACACCTCACAGCGCGATAATTATATGGGAGACTTCTACTTCTGTGCATTGAAATCGCTCAATTTCAGATTTTTTTTTTTTTTTTTAAAGGCAAAACAAAACTTCAAACCCCATCAGTAACTGTAAAGAGCCCAACAGAATCGTGCATGTTCTTTAGGGCCAAAAGGTGAAAATAGTGTTTATTTCTTTGAAACTATTTGGAAATTTAGGCATCACTAGAGTTAAGATGACTTTCCCCCCTTGTATATGAATACATGAGGACATTTTTCATGTTCAGTTTTCAATTAAAAGTGTTTTTGTGATTTTTTTTTGTTTTGTTTTGTTTTGTTTAGAAACGTCATAATTTGAGGAAGGTCATGGAGAAATGTGAAAGCATGCTCTTTTTCTTCTGTTTGAGAAAATGGACAGCATTAATTTATTTTTAACCTTTAGTAGCAAATCTTTACTGTTTTTGGTTAGCTACAGCAGTTAACTATAACAGAATCCTGCCAGGACTTTCAAATTAACATATTTCCCTTCTTTCTTTCCCATTCCCTACGAGTTTGTGGGTTCTTTTCTTGTGCAGCTCATTGGGGAATCTGATTTGTGGTTCAGTATTGGTGCACTGAGAAAAAGTGCCACCTCTTGCATTATTAAAATCACTCCCTGCAGCCTCTAGGGTTCCTTATATGTCTTTGATTCTTATATGACCCGGATTGATCCTGTTTAGCTTGTAAAATTTGATAGGATCAGAGCTCAAAGGGCTGTGGTAGGTGTACTGTCTGACTTTAACTCCTTGATGACCTCAGAGATGTTTCTGTGTATATAGATATACACTTACCCATCTGGGGCTGCATCCAGTAGGGTGCAGAGCAATGTGGCTCTGCTCCAGCAAAGCACTTAACCAACTGCTCAGCACCGAACCACTGGTCTCAAGCCAAGAGGGGGGTACTGTGACATGACCTGCCTTGCGCATTACATTCAGATTTATGGCTAGACTTGGTCTGAAAATGAGGATAGGTAATCCAAATATGAAGTTTATTTTACATTGAAAGGGTGTATTCACAAAGGTTAGTTTAGCCTAATAGAGTCACTCCCAAAGGCCCTCTGGGGAAGCCCACCTTGCTCCTCTCCCTGTAGAGGATGTATCTAGAGAGATTAATCTTGCGATGATAAAATAAAGCTTTATGAATACTCTCCAAAATGTCACATACTTCATATTTTTCTGACCTGCTGCAGTTTTTGGACTCTGGGTAATGTTTCTGGAAAGTTTTAAGCATTCCAACATTCTGAAAAGTTTTACCTCTTTGCTTAATTCTCAGGTGGATGGGGTAGTACCTGGAACTATGTGAACTTTGCTTTCAATGCGGGTGTTAAAGGTAGCTTTATCCTTGCAAGCTTTCAATTTTTCCTCCAGTTAACTGCCTGAGGTGTGTCACTGACATGTCTGTGCATCATATGACGTTGATTCTTTCAGTGATTGCTCTGGCAAAAGTGATACAGTTTTCCAAGTTTTTAAAGTAGCTTTATGACTTTCAGCAGCTTTTACCTCAGTGAAATACAGTGATAAAGTTTGTTTTGAACAAGTGAAGACTAAGATATTAACACGGACTGTGAGTGTACAACAAGTGTGTAATCTAGATGATAGAACAGGTTCAGAAGACCCTAGGATATTTTTGTAGTATAAATCCATGCAAGAGTGTGTAAGAGCATTTCCTTTTAGGTGCTCTTTGCATTCCTGATTTTAAGGCTAATTTCTTCAAAGTGTGTTTAACTTTGTTCTGTCTGCAGAATTAAACTGGGAGTTAATCCTTTGGGGCCCTGGCACTCATAATCCTATGGCATGAAGAGTAGAAAAGTAGAGGACAACATCTCAGTGGGGAAGGATGAAGATGATCGGTAGCAACAGGCTCCATAGTAGTTTAGATGTGATACATGAATGTGCTGTGGTAAATGAAAGATTTCAAAGCAGGAGGATTAGTTTAGGAGATTGTAAGCACTTCCAAGTTCTATGCATGTATTTTCATCATTTGTTGTGGTTGTGGCTGGTTCTTTTTAAGACAGCTTCTAGTGCTCTATCTGCTCAGATCCTTCAACATATAATGTGTATGCCTTCCATCAGATGATAACTCTGGCATCTGGGCATTGCTGCAAATAAATAATAACTTTATTTCGCAATCCTTGTACCATACAGTATGATTTTCTGTTGTCTTTGTCCTATTTGATTTAGTCTCGTTAATAAATTCAGACAGTAGCTTTAAATGTGTTTCTTCCTGCCTGAGCCCAATTCTAAGCAAAGGAAGAAAACCACAGGTAATCAAAATATTGATTTTCTTTTTCTGTGTGGAATATTAAACTACTGTCTTTTGTCTGTTGAAATATGAAAAATATATCTTATACTTATTTTGGTCTTGATCTTAAAAGCATTACACATTTTTTAAAAAGTCAAATGATACACAAGCAAAGAAATCCACCTAGCACTGACAACAATTTTTTTTTTTTTTCTATATATTTTCTCTTCCATGCATGATAATAGCATCTAATTTTCTGTCAGAAAGATAGAGCCTAAGATAGAGCCTAGAGAAGTATCTATGCCATTTGGACTACATAGCTGTGGAAGTTACTCTCTATCCAGTGGGAACGTTTTGACTGACCATCACAGAAAGGGAACTGTTTCCTAGGGAAAAGGAGTCCACTGGTATAAAATTCATGTCCTCCAATACATCTGCTGATTCACACATGCAAAAAACATCTAGGAACGAAGATCCCTGAAACACCTTTTGTGAATGATCATTTCACATGGTGGTGTTGAAGACGGAGAAGGATGAGGCCCCTTCTCCAACTCACATCTGCCATTGTGTTCTCAAGTATACCATCAGTATAAAGTAGGAGAGTCCTGTTCTGATCCATAGTCAAGGCCTGCATTTAAGCCCCCAAAAGCTGGAGAAACTTTTGTTTCTTTTTAAAAAGAAGCAAAGCTGAAAACACATGCTGAATCTGTATAGGCTCTGAGCTGGAGTAACTCCTGAAGGATGGTAGGCCCAGTGGGAATTAAAAAGCCAGACCCACTTCCCAGCTTCGCGCTTCCTCTCCCAGGCACGCAGCAAATGTGTTATTCACTCCCTGGCCCTTTGCATAAATGGGCTGACCTTCCCCTCATATAAGTCAGCCCAGCATGAGAGCAACATATGGAGCCCTTTGGACCTTCCTCTGTCCAAAAATTTGTGTCATTTTTAAGCAGTATAGGACTCCCAGTGGGACTGACCTTCCTCTTGAAATAAATATCAAGACTCTCATTGACTTCTGTGGAAAGGGAACTGGGTATTGAGCTTGCCTCTGGGAAAACAGAAAGTAAAAAAGCCGAGTTATATGGATCCCTGAGAGTCCATAATATAGGCATTACTCATGCAAATACAATATTTAGACTATTTTAAATGCATATTAGTTGGAACATGCACAGCAATATTTTGTAGTTTCCCTGCAAATAGAGCTTCTGTATGTGCAAAGTAGCTGGTGATGCTGCAGTGACACAGGGAGGTGAACAGCAATCCCTGTTGTACAGTAGAGGGTACAGAGGGGCTGGGGCAAAGCACTTTGCACCAAGTCCTTTATTTTGGAGACGATCCTGGTATAGTAGATTGTGATATTCAGCTTTCACTCTGGGCCTCTTAGAATTTCCATCAGATCATGAACATGATCATTTATGATTATTTTAGCTGCACTGTCTTGGGAGAGAGTTTACTATGCATTTTTGTAGAAGGCAAAATACAAGTTTTTTGAATGTATAGGAAAAAATGGTATGAGTTTTCTAACTTCTGCAGTACTGCTTTAAGCCTAATTCACTTAAGATTGATTTCAAAGACTTCAGTTCTTCTCTCAGCTTTGTTTGTGGACAAATACAGCTCTTGTTCACCCCCATCCCACTCCCCAAAAGGACATGAGAATCTGGACTCTCTTTTGAGAAATAAACAACAACAAAAAAATCTGCAAAATGCTACATAAAATCCCAAGAAGGAAGGAAGAAATAGCCAAGGCTGGAATCAGGTACACTGTGATGGGTGGAGGCAGATGTGGAGCTGTAACTATGTACACACCTCTCTGTATGGTATACCGTGTATATTGTAAATCCATGCCTCACCATCCCTATGCATTAGTCATGCGTGAGCTGTAATAATAGATTTGTCAGGTAATCAGTCCAAATATCTTCCTTTTACTAGAAACTATACAGGAGACCGTGCAAAACTATAACACCGACAGGAGCTGCTGAAGCAAAAAAATCTCCTTTGTTTTGATCACTCCAAAATACTGTTCATGCAAAGTTAATTGGGTAAAACCAACCTTAAGGCAAAACGGATTCATTCCCATGTTTATGTACCGCTATACTTGCTCTCTACAGATCAGGCTGTGTAATGATGGGGCTGACCTCTAAGTGTGGGAGTGCAAATAGGTGTAACGGATCACTGTCTTTCTGCAAGAGAAACCTTCTCCTGGAAGCAGACAAACCAGGCAGTGTGCATTTTAATTAAAATCACATCCTGGGCATTTAAGTTTTCAAAAATTATTAGTATGACAGAGGTTACCTTTTCTTGTGACTACTTTTATTACTGTCAGACTGCCCGCTTCAAGTGGGGGGCTGAAGGTTACATATGGGATGGGGGAATGTAAAGTTAGTTGGAAAGGGTTAGTACATGGGGCCGTAGCCTTGGAATGCTCTTTGTTAGCTAGCGATCTCTTGCTGTCTTGTCTACAGCTGTGCAAAAGACCCCTTAGGACATTATGTATAGCCCTCAGCAGCGACTGCAGTGCTATAAACTGCAGGTGACTCTGGTCAAATCCAATTTCTCTTCCTGAACGGAGCACATGCTATCGCTGCTGCATATTCCTTGCCAAGGTAAACAGGGATAACAACTTTACAGATTATTAAGAGAATTTCTTCAAATTTTTGCTTGGTATTGTTGTATCTCTTTAAATAATTTTGCACTGTTTGCATTCCTGCACTTGTAATTGAAGCTAATGGAGCATGATGGAATAAGATGACATTTGGGTGTATATAAATAGTCTTACAGATGACAAGATGAGCTGTTTAGCTTAGTAAAGGGCCACACTTGTCTTTCATGTAGCGAACTTAGGACTCACAAAGAGGCTTTCTAGGAATGTCTTAATTTTTTTTTTTTGCTATTCACACTGACATTCCTATGATTCATCGATGTGTATTTTACAAATAAAGCTGTACCACAAAAGGATGAAATGACCTACCCAAGGCTGTACAAAAACTTGTGGTGCAGTCAGCGGTTGACTCATACTCCTAAATCTCTGTTCCATTCTATTGTATTATTCTTTGGCACCTAACTAACACTTGTGTCTTGAAAAGTCTTCCCTTCTGGAAACAAATTTTGTTTCAGCTCCGAGGAGCACAACCACTTTAAAAACAGAGAGAAAAAAACATATCTTTGAGGAAAAGTATAAAAAAAGGCACAAGAAAAACAAATTATTTCATAGTTTAAAATTCCACTTTGAAGTGCATTTTGATGATTATCAGATAAATCCCTAAGAACAGAATTGGAATGACACTATATATGTGCTTGAAGCAGTTCTCTCTTTAATGGATCTTTTGGAACTTGCCTAAGTTGCCATGAGAAGCCCGTTTTTATCATGCTGTACTGTAAATATTTTAGTATTGAAATTGGCTTTTAATAAAATTAACTACGAGTTCAAAATGTTTAATGGACTCCATGGCAGTAAAATGAAGAAGAATGTCATTTTGTCTCTTTAATGTGCCCCTAAACATTCTTGCAATGAATTAGAAAGTTGATTGTTATTTTTCAGCTCAGGACTTGGCAGGTGTGTAACGCGACTCCTGATAGCAGGACAGCAGATTACATTCTCCTATAAAACCATTTCTAAGGGACTTGGCACAAAAACTGTTATTGCATGTCTGCAGGTGTTTAGTAATTGGATTAATGCAGAGCAGAAGGAATGTCTGACGCCCCAGCACTGAGAAACGCTGAGGAAAGACACATTCATTTCTGAGAGCAACCTGGAATGCATGATGACAGCCTGTTCACACACATAGAGCCAGATCTAAGCCTGCAAGTTTAAAATTAACTGCTGTGAGCAATCACCTTCCAGAGAAAAGTTTATCCAAACCTAAATACAATAACAGGAGCTCTGTAAGTAAGGAGGTAGGGAGCTTTGGGCTATGTTTTGATCCTGTTCCAAAAGCAACTTGCATAACCTTAGCAAAAGTCCTTATATCATGCATATCACGGATCCCTAAAATCCTAGGTGTCTAATAAAAATGTCCTTGATAAACATGTAGACCCTCAAAATTCTGTAAAGGTATCAAGAATATAATATAATCTCAGATCAAGGGCTTTCAGGATAAATTGATGTTCTTTTAAATATCTTGATCATGAATTAGAAAGGCTTTTGTAATGGCTAGGGACCAAAGGCATAAATCTTTTTATGCTGATGAAAATATTAAACGTAGAAGTCCATTTGAACTAGTAAACACTAGAAACACATTTCTAAAAGGATCTCAGCTTAGGACCTGTCAGTGCTCAGAAAAACACTTGCATGTAATCTTTGGGTTCACTAAGTTTCAATGTACAGCTGACAGGTTGTCCTTGAAAATTCACTTGAGCATGGGCACTGTTTTAGAAAGCATCTTTTGCACATATGGCTTATAGATTAACTTTAACAGCAGAGGGATTTAGGGATAAAAACAATTCTTTGTGCTATCCTGTTCTGGGAAAACAGGACCCCTGAGAAACAGTTCTCTGCTAGGGCTCCTGGGAGGACAGAAGTGATGTGGGTCCAGTGAGGGCACTTTAGGAAGTATTATCTTTTTTATCTGTCAGGGTATTATTCTTCAGGTCTACACTATGAGGGAAAAAAGGTACCGAGGTGACTGACCACTGTGCTTTCTGGCTGTCTGGTTCCTCTGAAAACAGTCCTAGCTAGATACAGGTAGGAGAGATCAATGCCCTGTAACCAGGCTGTTGGCTAATTAGAAAAACATTATCCACCAACTTTGGATAATGTTCATCTCTCACAGTTGATTGAGTTTCCACAGTGCTTCCTCCAGACCATGGAGGAGTCTCAGGTGAGGATATAATTCCTTTTAACTTTTGCCCCATCTCTCTAGCCTTTATGAACACAGATGAGGAGTGGGTACAACTCCACGTCATTTTCTTTTGTTGGTTGGTTAGAACTATAATTTACTGAAATAAGCAATGGATTCAATTCAAGATGAAGTAAAATTTGCAGTTCTTCATACTCTCCATATGAATTTACTAGCAAATAAGCATCCTAAGGGAGGAGAATATATTCTTAAGACTGAAATAAATACAGAACATTTTCATTGCCCCACATTGCTTATGGAAAAGATAAGTTTTCCTCGGGGAATTTAATCAAATACCCCTGCCTTTTGGGAATAACACTTGAATATTTTACCACAATCTTAAAAGCTTTGTCCTATGCGATGAATGACATTGCACCGGGGATCAGGAGTTTAATGACATGGAGTAAATGGCAGCCTCATGGATGTCATTGAGAATTCTGCACTGACTTCCAGATGCAACAGTCACAAGTCACTCCCAGTGCAGTTAAAGTTGTCAAACAGCTTCTGTTATACCTTCATCTGTTACACGCACACAGCTTTCTCCAGGCCTGATCTCTGACAGAAGGCTTGTTGTTGAGGACATGGACAATAGAAGATTGACTGCATGTATAATAGAGCTCACATTGCACAGATAAATACACATGCACAGTCTACTGCTTTAAAAGTTCTTTAGGATGAAAGGTTCAGCTTCCCTGAAGGTCAGGGAATGCCATATCACCATTCCCTTCACAGAGGTAGTTCTGCCTCAGTTTAGATCCTTTCTGTGCATTGCATGAGTCAGGCCCCAGTGTGGAGGGTCCATTTCATTTGCTGTGGGAAGATCTTCATTTGAATTTTTCCAGCTTTCAGATGTTTGACTTTGGAGCTTTAACACTCCTTGCTCATCAGCTTTTATGAATTTAATTTCTTCTTCTTTTTTTTTTTTTTTTTTTTTTTTTTTTTATCAA
>VXBL01008148.1:150860-162412 GCA_013400195.1 Aramus guarauna
CCCAAGGGAAGAGGACAAAGGGGATGCGAAACTGAGCCTCAGTGCCCACCAGGCTGAGGGCACCACACTCTTTGGGTGCCAGACCAAGCTCTTCTCCTTCCAGGTGTTCAGGGACAGAGGGCCCACCAGGGCATGGACCTAGTGAGCAGTAGATCTATGGCCAGGCTTTACAAGGCAGCAGGAGCTCTCCCAATAAATGTGTTTCTCTTGAAGTAAACTCATGGGAATGTCTTCCTTCCTGGTGTATTGGGTTTACATGGCAAGGTTTTGGNCCTTCACAACTTTCATCTAGAAGAGCTCCTCACAGCCCTCGCTGACTGCTACAGGGCCAGCCAAGCTGCTGCAGATTTGCAAAACCAGCTGCTGGCTTCATGGCTGGAGCAACCCCCAGACAATGTGGGGTGCCAAATGACAGACCTGGCAGTGAAGCTTCCTGGTGCCTTGCATAACAGAGGACAGACAGCAGCAGAGAAGGGCAAGGGAAGTGCCCAGGACAGAGCTGGCTCCAGCAGACTGCCCCAAGTGCAGCAAAGCCCTACGCCACAGCCTGCCTGGCAGTGAAGGCTCCCAGACTTGGGTTCCATCTGATGCTGCAGCCCCATGTGCAGGAAGGGAAGGGCCAGTGGGAGAAAGATGTCCATCTGAGGACACAGCCAAGAGGCAGCAGGGCCAGAAGAGGGCTGCTTCTGCCAGCCAGCAACCACCAGGGGACCATGTGCACAGATGCATTGTAAGGATACCTCTATTTTGGCAGGAGTGGCCCTCAAAGTGCCCTCATGAGCACAGCTGGACACAGGAGTCCTGGTGCAGAGACATCACCTCTCCCAGGCAGCACCTCCTGTGTGGTTGTCCTCATCCTCACTTGCTGTTAGAGTGCCTGCCCACCAGGTTCCTAGATGCAGGCAAGGCCCAATTTGGCAGCAATAAGATGAGATGAGGTGAGGTGAGGTGAGGTGAGGTGAGGTGAGGTGAGGTGAGAGGAGNGGAATGTCTTCCTTCCTGGTGTATTGGGTTTACATGGCAAGGTTTTGGCAGCTGAGGGGCTGCAGGTGTGACTTCTGTGAGAAGAGACCAGGAGCTGGTCCCCACGTTGGACAAAGACAGTTCCAGTTGGCTCCAAAGCTGAGCCCATCAGTGACAATGGTGGTGCCTCTGTGATAAGAAGAAGTAAAAAATGCTGCACAGCAGCAGTGAGAGAGACGAGTGAGAATAATGTGAGAGAAACAGTCCTGCAGATGTCAAAGTCAATGAAGAAGGAAGGGGAGGAGGTGCTCCAGGTGCCAGAGTAGAGATTAGTCTGCAGCCCATGGAGTTCATTCTGTGTTACCAGGTGGATGTCCACCACTGGAGGGAGGCTTTACTAAAAGTGAGGGAAATGGCTGCTTTACAAAATATGAACACACACACACACCCCTCCCCTGGCATCTTCTTAGAAAGAAAAGGATAATTTTCAAAACATGAGCTCTGGGTTTTTTTGTGCCACTTTGTTTTTAGAACCTTTCACGACTGTTAACCTGTCCATACAAGTAACAGATTTAGTTCTCAAGCAAAGAAATGGGGATAGTGTCTACCTGGATTTTAGTAAAGCCTTTGACATCATTTCCCACAGCATTCTCCTGGAGAAACTGGTTGCTCATGGCTTGGATGGACATACGCTTTGCTGGGTAAAAAACTGGGTGGATGGCCAAGCCCAAAGAGTTGTGAATGGAGTTAAATCCAGTTGGCAGCCAGTCACAAGTGATGTTCCCTGGGGCTCAGTACTGGGGCCAGTTCTCTTTAATCTTTACCAGTAATCTGGATGAGGGGATCGAGTGCACCCTCAATAAGTTTGCAGATGCCACCAAGTTGGGCAGGAATGTTGATCTGCTGGAGGATAGGAAGGCTCTACAGAGGGATCTGGACAGGCTGCATTGATGAGTTGAACAAGGCTTAGTGCCAGGTCCTGCACTCAGGTCACAACAACCCCATGCAGTGCTATAGGCTTGGGAATGAGTTGATCTCTTCTTCCAAGTAGCAAGTGAGAGGACAAGAGGAAATGGCCTCAAGTTGCACCAGGGAAGACTTAGATTGGATATTAGAAAAATTTCTTCACCAACGTGGTTATCAGTCACTAGAAGAGGCTGTCCAGGGAAGCAGTTGAGTCACTATCCCTGGAGGTATTTAAAAGATGTGCAGATATGNAGTTGAACAAGGCTTAGTGCCAGGTCCTGCACTCAGGTCACAACAACCCCATGCAGTGCTATAGGCTTGGGAATGAGGTGATCTCTTCTTCCAAGTAGCAAGTGAGAGGACAAGAGGAAATGGCCTCAAGTTGCACCAGGGAAGACTTAGATTGGATATTAGAAAAATTTCTTCACCAACGTGGTTATCAGTCACTAGAAGAGGCTGTCCAGGGAAGCAGTTGAGTCACTATCCCTGGAGGTATTTAAAAGATGTGCAGATATGGTGCTTAGGGACATGGTTTAGTGGTAGCACTTGATGTTCTTGAAGGTCTTCTCCAACTGAAACAATTCTATGATTCTAAGATTTCTCACTATCTTACTTTCTTCTTAATTGGCAAAAAATTAAATTAATTTTCCCCAAGTCAAGTCTGTCTTGTCCTTGACAGTAATTGCTGAGTGACCTCACTATCCTTATTTCAACCCAGGTTCTTTTCAATTTATTTTCTCCCCATATGCTATTGAGGAGGAGGAGTGAGAGAGTGGNCAGATATGGTGCTTAGGGACATGGTTTAGTGGTAGCACTTGATGTTCTTGAAGGTCTTCTCCAACTGAAACAATTCTATGATTCTAAGATTTCTCACTATCTTACTTTCTTCTTAATTGGCAAAAAATTAAATTAATTTTCCCCAAGTCAAGTCTGTCTTGTCCTTGACAGTAATTGCTGAGTGACCTCACTATCCTTATTTCAACCCAGGTTCTTTTCAATTTATTTTCTCCCCATATGCTATTGAGGAGGAGGAGTGAGAGAGTGGCTTGGTGGCACCTGGCAGCCAGACAAAGTTAAACCACCACACCTGGGGAGGAGCAGTGGTGTCTGCTCATTTCTCGTCTCTCCTTGTATGGACAAGTTGGGCAGCATGTCTGTTGGCAGCTTCTGTGGAGACGACCACAATGACCCTCCAGGTTTCTAAGGAGGGGGACCTGGGACTGTCTTACACTTCAGGCTTCCAGAGACAGCATGGGCTGCCCAACTTCCTGGAGGTCCCCTCCACAGCTGTGTTTCGAGGCTGGGAGTGGTGCAAGTCCTTCCAGGCAGCAAGTGTCAGAGAGATGATGAGGTTTGGCATCCACCATGGAACAGAGGAGATGGAGGACTCAGTGCCTGTTCTCCTGCCTGTACTATGACGGGTAGTGGGAATAGCAGATAAATGCCTCTGTGGACACCACATCTCCTTCTTGCTGTGGGATGGGGTGGGCCCATCTCCCCCAAAATGTCTGCCTCTGCTTTTAAAGAGATATCTGGGGAATTGCATGGAGGTGACCTGAAAGCCCTGGGAGGGTGGCAGAATCACAGCTCTTAGCTTTGGGTTTCACTAGCAGCTCTTTTCGCTTGAGGCAAACGATGCTGTGCTGAAAGCCCTGCATCTTCCCGCTTCACTTTCCTGTCATCAGAGCAGATACTGACATGAGAAAAAGGCCAAGGAGGAGGAGGAGAAAGTGAGCAGGATTCCCTAACAGGCTGAGAAGAGTAGTGAAGGCTGGCAGAAGGGAGTGGGAGGGAAGAGGTCTCATAAGTCCCATTGAATCTCTGAGTGGCTGCTGATACATTTATTTTCTGATATAAATGGAAATAATTTACTGCACTTGAATTTAGCCACCTACAGAATATACATCTAGTTTGAACTAGTCATCTTTTCAGTCAGTGCTGAAAGACAGGCACATTCAAATTCAAAATAGCAAACTCTTCACAATAGGATAGCAACATTCATTCATTGTGTGATGTAATAATAAACAAGGGTAAAAAACAAAGGAACTCTTCACTCTTCAAAGCCTTCTTGCAATAAAACTTCTGTACCCATCTTGGAGTTCATATGTTTCATATTCCTGTAAAGGATGTCTTAGACTTGATGGAACAAGGCACTTCAGACTATGCCTCCTTTTTATTCTGTTTGGTATGGTAGTTTTTAATGGCAGTTGGTGTTATGCCCTTGAATGAAAAGAGAAAAAAAACCCTACAGATCTTGCCTGGAACAGAGATTAGGAATGCTAAAATGTTGTAAGACCTTGGCAGGGTCCTACAGCAAAGGAAGAAGATTATCTCTGAGGCAAGGAATTACCATGATGTCCTCTACTGTTCTGCTGATAAGCTTCTTAACTGAGAGACTGGTCAAGGATGTTTTTATTTTGTTTAATGACATCTTGTAATATTTCTGTATGCTTTTTGGATACAGCTGCAATGTGAAAATATAGCTGTTGATCAGTTAAGGGAATGGATCTTTTTTTTTTTTTTTTTTTTTTTTTTTTTATAATTGGATACTCTAAAAGTATTTTCTCAGGTATCCTTGTCAGGCATTTTTGAGATAGTGCAGAATTTGCTTGATCATGTTCCAACATGGTTGTTAAAAGAATGCCTGCCTTTTCTTGGTCATGCTATCCTGAGAGTTGTGAATTGCTCTCTTCAATCTGGGATGATTCCAAAATAATTTAAACTGGGCTACAATCATTCTTTTGTTACAGAAGATGTCTTCATCCATGGATGTTTTGTTTAATAGCCAACCAGTTCATAATTTATACATTTCAGTTAACAAGATGGAAAAAAGTAGTTTAAAGATCAGTCCAGATTTTATGTATGTTATAGTACACATCTGGCAGAGCTAGACTTTATCATTGTCCCTTGGTTGTTAATAGTATAACTTTTTTGCATTAAACTCCATTCTTCTTGGTAATTTACTTTTTGGCAGCAGTTTGGCAAATAACTGAAATACTGAATTACTGTTATGCACAAACTTTTCATAATAGCTGTTATTGTGCTTGCCCCCACATCTAAAGCAAGATAATATTAGTGTCCTCTTAGTGGAAGGTTAGTAGTAATTCTGAATGCAAAATAAAGTCTTAGCAATCCAGTTCCAATAAATTATCAACATGATTGCCAGGAAATGAATAACTGAAAAATATAGGTGAAAGTTTGCAACAGAAAATCTTGAGATATCTAATTAGTCTGACTGATTTTGCATGAACATCAATGACACTGAGATTCATGAATATTTCCTGGTTTTTCTCAGTGATACACAGGGAGAAAAGGGCACTTTCAGAAAGTTATTCACCAGTATGTGAGTCATACTCTGGAAATGTCCATTTTTTCCATTGTTTCATAAAGGGGCAAAGTTCCCTAATGGAGAGTAGACTTTTGCTTTTAGGTGTTAAAGTTCAGTGTGAGATTAGTCCTGAAGGCCTTCTCTGGCAACGAACTCTCAATGAAATAACCGGGGGCTCTTTAGGCTTTAGACAGGGCCAAACTGTTGTACACCAGTGCCAAAGTTAGGGGGTTATTTAGCATCTTTGCTTGATAAGGCAAAGTGGTCTGTAAGCCTGTAAGCCTTTTATAGTTTCTTAGAGAATGGCACAGGATTGCCAGCTCTCACAATTTTTATTTATTTATTTATTTATTTATTTATTTATTTATTTATTTAGTGGGGGGAGTATGGTGATCTTTGGTAGTTTCTCTCTTCCCTCGTTCTTGAGTTATATAATATGTGAATATTCCAGAATTCATTTGAAAAAAAAGCTTTTCTAGCCCTTAGGAAAGCATAAAAGAAGCTATAAAATAGGAACCATATATAAGTAGTAAAGTTGTGATATTTAATGTTTCTGAAGAGTTGTGGAGCCTGAATTATTATAGCCTGATCACAATTTGAATCATCTAAGAAATACTCCCACTCTTAAGATAAATACATATTTTCATAATGCAATCTCTCTTCTGTTAGTGAATTTGAATTACTGAACTATTTTTCAAGGAAAACTTTAGCTAAGTGTCAGAAAAAAAATCTTTTCTTTTTTTTGTAGAGTGCTCCATCAAATTATCTTTTCAATATTCTCTGTACCAACAGTGAAGAGGGTTTCACTGAGAATATAAAGCTTTGTGTGAATTTGCTGTTAGAGACTGAACTGCCTTTCAGGTCTTTCAGTATCAGTTGGAAATGAAAAGTAAAACCATAGGAAAGATTAAAATGGCATGTTGATATCTTATTATTTCAGATATCACAAAAGTCTTTCTAGTGATGTGAGAAAAAGAAATTGTCAGAACTTCCCAAAATCATAAAAATGTTTTAAAATACTATTATACAATTTTAAAAATTGCAAAAATGGTTTATACTTGTTCACTGCTTTAAAGGAAATTAGTTTGGCAAGGATAAGGAAAAAGAAAGAAGTAACAGCACGAACACAAAACACTTCATTTAAAAAGGTGGGTTCCCCTAATGAAGATTATTTGCCATTGTAAGCCTGACTAAAACCTTGATAAGGTAAAATTGTGAACATCTGGAATCCTCAGAATCAGTAGGAAATTATTTTAACACAGAGTATGGGATTCATTTGTTCAAATTTAGATATCTACAAAGTAGACGTCTAAGTCTGAACTAGTTTTCCAGGCCCTAGGTAATCAATAAAGAGAAACAGGCTCTTGCAGAGAAAAATTTGCCCCCATTCTAAAACACATCTGAAATGATCCAGATGAATTACTCCCAGAAAATGTTTATTTTCCTCTGTTAGACACAAAGACAGGCATGATTGACTACCTTAGATGTAAACATCTGTAATGTAACCTATGGCAAGACACCTTCATTATTTTCAGAACTGTGATAGCATGTAGACTGCCTAGTCCGAATTTGGGTAGAGAAATCAGCTACATGTTTGAATTTTCTTAGGTTTAACTTGGTTACCTGAAAATCTGTGCATGCATGTGCACGTATACATGTATCTACTTATGTTCCTATGCAGGATGTATAGTCTCTATCATGACATAACAGAAATACTCATCTTGATAACTTGCCTCTGCCATGTCACATACAAAACCCACTCATGTTACTCAGACAGGATTTTCAAATTAATTCTATGGAGTTGAGCAAGAACATTAACAGCACTAGAGGTAGAAAGTTTCTTCACTTATTTTGTAACCCTCAACTCCAAATGAATGCCACATCATCTCTCCTGACTCATTCATACATGTATTTGGAAATTAAAAGGAGATGAATTCTGCATAAGAAGGTTTTTGAGAGTGACTTTACTACAAACATCTTCTTACAATACACAATGCACAAGGTAAGTTGTAGAATTATTTAACCAGTTTAATCCACAGATCATAAAATCATAAGAACCATTCCATAAGAAATGGTCTCATAGAGCTAACGGGTTGCTTAGCTGTTAGGCAGTGCTTAACATAAGGTGAAATATTTGGAGTTCTAAAATCTGTATGAAATTCTTTAACAAGCAGGTAAATATTTAATTGCCACTTTGCTTAAAGTCTGTTGTGAAGTGGTGAAGGCATTGACAAATGTCATAGTGCTCACATCGCAAAAATAAAACTTGGTTGTGTCATATAGTATAGATGAAAAATAGTTGTGACAGTCATTTCTACCTAAGAACATCAATTAACAAACCCATACATCAAATACTGAATCATTTCCCATAACAGGAACTGATATAATCCTTACTATCTCCTCCAGTTGCTTCTTCCAACATGCCAATTTTTGTGACAGTATTATTTTAAATCCTAATCTATTTTAAACTTTTTTTTCTTTCTGTTGCACTCAATAAGACAAATGTCAATTGGTATCAAAATGACTTCATGGCTCCTTCATGGCTTCATGACACACAGGCCATGACTCAATTTATGTGTCAGGAAGTAGGTGCCTACAAGGACATTAGTATCTGAGATCCCATTAGAGACAATGGAGAGCTAAAGCTCCACACATTTGTCTCAACCTAGGCTTCTAGTGGCATTTAAAATGCTCTAAAATATCTTAAGACAACTGGACAGGGCTGAAAGTTGTGAGACAGGCCCTTCGGGGAACTGAACTCCCTTGGTTCAGCAGCTGGAGGCCTAGCAGGACACTAAGGCAAATCAGTAGGCACCAGATGCCTATTTGTAGGCAACTGAACTTGAGCCCTTGTGGTCTGGGGTGCCATTCACTAATCTAGCATACAGGCTATCTGCATTTGCTGCCATTCACATGGTTCAGCTGGAGGTAGCGATGAAGGAATTGATCTGACAGGGAACTGTAGCCCAGGTGCTGAAATCAATTAACCAGGAGCTCTGGGTATGGCCCAAAGGTTACAAAGGTGGAGAAAATGATTTTCCCTAACCATGCTACACTTTGGATCAGGCCATCTGTGCATGAAATAGCTTCCAGGATCAGATCTATTATGACTTTAATATTCACTGCAGATTTAATGAAACTGCTTCAGCAATATAAACTTGGTTGTAAAATATAGATTTTAAATCAGCGTTTGGTCCTTTCAGTGTTTTATGCATATGATCCACTTAGAAACTTTCATTAAGGAAGCTGGGTTAAAGTTGCGAGGCATAGTTTTTATAAGCTTTGTCTCCTTCAGATCTTATAAAAATAAATTTAAGTATCTTACATATCCCTAAATAAACTTTAACAATAGTATAGCACAGTTCAGTTAATTTAGTATGTTAAAAAAAGTATTCTTGCTGGTTTTCAAAATGTTAGAGTTTTGCCGGATATATCATTACCACCAAGTTGGTACTGACTTGTGGAGGCTATAAAACAAATAAAGTCATTAAAAATAATTTGAACAAAAGGAGTAACTTGATATCATAATGCCATCCACATTTGGTTAAAATGACTTATTTTAATGCTCCCTTTCATCTTACTAAACAGATTTCCAAAGTTAAAAAAAATGTGATTAATAAATTATCCTCCATAAATCTTATGATAACTATGATAGTCTTTGGAGAATTATGAAGCCACATCTGGAAAAAGTATTTTACTGCCTGTAAAACAGCATGCCATGAATTTTACTAGTTCATATTAGTAAGTAAAATACGGTATATAATTTTTGCATTCATCAGTGTGAGTGCAAAACACATCATTTTCTTCTCCCCAAAACCCTTAGATTTATTTCACAAAGAATGTTTCTTGTAAAGTTTATAAGGAGCTTGTTTTCTTTTATTCATACAGAGATATTTCTCCCTTATATTAGCTGTAATTTACAAGATGAACTGGAGGGTACCTAACATCAGAACAGAAGTAAGTAAACAGTAAGAGTAATAGGGTTCATTTGTTATTATTATTGCACCAAGGCTAAAATGAGCAAGGCCAAGCCACTGAATAAATGCCAGAGCACTAATCAAGAGAGAAAGCAAAGAAGTTCATTTTCTGCTACGTAATCCAACAATAGCTATTACGTTATTCTTTTTCATTAATGACATTTTAAAATATATAGATTAGAGTCGCAAGTCATTCAAGATGAGTTGCTGTAATATTTCTGGAATTAAAAACTTGATTAAACTTAAGTATTTCTTAAATAAAATCAGCAATGTTCTTGTAGAGCCAAGTACGTCCCAGGGAAATATAAAACCCTTTTTATTTCCAAGCAGATGTTTGCAATAAGAAATGGATGGTGAGTGAAAGGGAAGAACACCATTAAGCTAAGGTAACCCCTAAAGATTTTTATATAGTTCTGCAATCATAAGCTCCATCAGTGATAAATATCACAATAGTGCTTGCAATGTACCTGGTTTTATTTATGTGTAGATACTTGAATATGCTTTACCTCAAGTAATATAATTTGCTTAATGACTATAGAAAAGCTATATTTTAATGTGAATGAAAGCAACATAATTTTTGTAACCTGAAAAGGTTCTTTCTGTAAAGACGCAATAAATCAGGACAATAACATCTGTAAACATGTTTTGTTTTTAGAATAGAAATAAATAAAAATCCCAGAGACATGCTTGCTAAGAAAATATATGTGGATTAGATTCCGTTAGTCTTCTTTATTGCAAGTGATACTCTCACAATATCAACATTTTAGAATTGTTTGTGTAATAAGTTGCTCAGACTCATAACATTGATAAGATTCTGGCCATAAAATTGCTATTGCAGTAAATCTAGCTCTCTTCTGTTCAGGTTTGAAACAGCTGCTATCTTGTAGTATTATTATGCTGGTTGTAGCTGATTTTTTTAAATATTCAAAGCTGAAATGGGCTTGTACTTCTTGATGCTTGCTGCATTTTCTGAAAGCAAAGACTTTTTCTTCTTTCCTGAAGCTTTCCTTTGCTATCCTCCTGTGATTTTGGCAGAGGTTCATGAGAAATGCCAGGGTCTTTGCACAGTAATTGTGATGCTGCTGTAGAAAGGCTTGGATAAGGTCAAAATGCATGTTCCCTGACAACTACTGAGGGACAGACAGCATTAGTTAGGGAATGGACATTGAGATATGCATTGGGTTTATGTGGCAAGGTTTTTGGGGGGGGGCGGGGGGGGGCTGCAGAGTGAGGCCGGGGGCCAGTTCTAGCCACCTCTCCAACAGACCCGCTATGCCAAAGCTCAGCCAGTCTGGGGAGCTGGTGTGCCTGTGGGGAGCTGGTGGTTCTGCTGTGAAAACACATTCAAGAAAGGGCCAATAACACAAGACAGAGATAGGAGGAGGGATCAAAAAAGAGTGAGAAACAAGAGAGGGAATACCAAGGTCAGAGAAGGAGGAGTAGGAGGCTCCAGGCACTGGAACGGCTATGCTCTGCAGCTCCTGGACAACCCATGCTCTGCAAAGCATGTTTATCCTGGAGAACTGCAGCCCAAGGAGGATATGTGCCAGAACAGATTTACCCTGAAGGACTGTAGCTGGTGAGAAGGACTCAAGCTGGAGCTTAAGACAAGCGTGAGGAGAAAGGAGTGGCAGAGAGAAGCTGTGATACATTGACCACAACCTCCATCCTCCCTCCTCCCTGTGCTCGAGGGGGGCATGTAAGGAGCCTGGACTGATGGAGTGAAGCTAAGCCTGGTAGATGAGGAGGAAAGGTGTTGGTGTTAGTGTTTGTCTTTTTGATCCTTGCTACCCAAACCTATTTTAATTGGCAATAAATTCCCCATCCCCTCCACCCCCACCCTCCATGTTAGGTCTGTTTTGCCTGTGACGGTAATTAATAAGCTATCTCCCTGTCTTTTGCTTGACCCACAATCTTTCTCATCTATTTTCCTCCCCGCTCTGTCTATGAGAAATGAGAGTAAGAAGGCGAGTAGAGAGAGGTGGTGGTGAGAGTGACAAGTGAGTGAGCAGCTGGGTGGGTGTTTGGCTGTTAGCCAAGGTTAACTCACCACAAAATCACCTAACAGTCATGCATTAGAAGCCACATACATAAATAAACTGGTATGCTCCTGATCATATGCAACAAATCCTTACATTTATAGCATGGATGTATGTCAGTGTTAGCTTCATTCTCACAGTTATTCCAAAGTGAATGTCACCCAATTTGATAGATAATTACAAAATTTGATTAAGTTCATCAAACAATATAGAATCATAGAATCATAGAATCATAGAATCATCTAGGTTGGAAAAGACCTTTAAGATCATCAAGTCCAA
>VXBL01008148.1:162417-254151 GCA_013400195.1 Aramus guarauna
ATCACTTCCCTACTCCTGCTGGCCACGCTATTCCTGATACCAGCCAGGATGCCATTGGCCTTCTTGGCCACCTGGGCACACTGCTGGCTCATATTCAGCCGGCTGTCAACCAGTACCCCCAGGTCTTTCTCTGCCATGGAGCTTTCCAGCCACTCTTCCCCAAGCCTGTCGCGTTGCATGGGGTTGTTGTGACCAAAGTGCAGGACCCGGCACTTGGCCTTGTTGAACCTCACACAGTTGGCCTCGGCCCATCGATCCAGCCTGTCTAGGTCCCTCTGCAGAGCCCTCCTCCCCTTGAGCAGATCAACACTCCCTCCCAGTTTGGTGTCATCTGCAAATTTACTGAGGGCACACTCGAGCCCCTCGTCCAGGTCATTGATAAATATATTAAACAAGACCGGCCCTAGCACTGAGCCCTGGGGGACACCGCTTGTGACTGGCCGCCAACTGGATTTAGCTCCATTCACCACCATATTCCGCATGAATTTCAACATAAAAATTGTCTTCAAAAAAAGATCAGTGTGAAAGATTTCTCTGTATCGACAGGCCTCTTCCCTTAACATCAAGGTGCAGGAAATGCATACTCTCACTCTGCAAACTCTGGATCACATAAGAAAGAAAGATCAACTGCACAAACTAGCCAGAAAGCATCAGTGTGCAAAAGGCTTTAGGAACTATAGGGCAGCACAGAACCTATCCATGGCTCTTTGATGCTACTGCAAAAAAGACAACTCTCATTTGGGAGTGTGATAACAGGAGTGTTGCCTCTGAGACAGAGAAGATAATAATTCTATTCTGCTCAGCACAAGGGAAACCTCAGATGGAGTACTCTGTCCAGTTTCAGCACCACATTTAAAGAAACATATAGACATATTGGAAAGAGTCCAAAGGTGAGCAAAAAACCAAGGGATTAAGAAAACATGACCTCTGTGGAAATGCAAAAAGAACTGGTTTTTTTTTTTTAAAAGGGAAGATTGCAGTTGAGTGGAGTAGGACATGAACTGGTGACATGATAAGATATGTAAAAGACCTAGGGAAAGAAAGATTATGAGCTTTTTTCCATGCCTTTCATAAGCAGGATAAGAATAAATCGGCAATTTAGAAAAGAGGAAATTGCAATTAGATAACAGAAAAACTTTCAAACTAAAAGAATAGTTATGCTCTAGTAAATGTTTAACTAATAAAACTGTTGAAAGTTGAGAAAACTTGTTAATTAACATTGCACGGGCATAAGATTGGGAAAATGGTCTAGATGATTCATGGCTCCATTCCAGCCATAACTTTCAATGATCTCTAAATTTGTCTCTTTGAAAACTGGTGCCATGTACTACAGCTATGAATTCTATTATGGAATCTGTCTAGGGATAAAAACTGGCCTATGACCTTGCTCTAGAATACACAGTTCTTTAAATCTAGTATACAGTGGGTGGATTTATATGAATGTTTTAGGGAACTGAATGGGTTCTTCTTAGGTGCAGATTTGTCCTGCCAATTGCTGTCTTATGATCACTACACTCAAATGCATACCTGAGGCACTTGAAGTAGTTTCCTTCCTGGGAAAACTGGATTTGAAGTCATTACCAGTGGCCCTATTGTGAGTATCCACTTGTAATGTAGATGCCTGGTCCTTCAGTATTTAGCTCTCCATGCATGCACAGTGTGTGACTGGCACCAACAGCTGGCATGAACTATATTGCTGGTAAGGACATGGTATGGATCCATCCTGCTAAAGCCATAATGGATTACAGTGAAACAAACCCTTGTTCTTCTTTGTGCTGCACCAGTCAGGAATGTGGATGCATCCAATGTCCAGAACTTAATATGAAGTATTACATATGTGATGTCAGTGCACCAACTCACAAATAATTACCAGAACTCACCCAGGAAGGGTTATAGAGAAGGGTTATGTGAGGAGTGACCTACTTCTGTAATTTTCTTTTTTAAATATAAAAAACACTGGATATGAGAGATTTGAAAAATTCTTATGGTGATATTTGCTTCTGTTTTTTTCCAACCAGTGCTGAACTGGCTGAGATTGAATGAATTTTGAAACATTTAAGACCAATCTTCCTTTGTTACACATCCTGTTCTTTTAACAGGAGAACTCCAGTTGTGTGATGCTCTTTCAAGCTGGAATAAAGTTGCTTTGTTCTTTTCTTGATGTATCTACATTTGAGTGAAGCAGTAAATGGTTCCATGCGTATGTACGCTGTCCTGCTTTATGCAGGCAGAGTCTTGCAGCAAAGTAAAAGCACACAGAAATGAGTCTGGTGGAAGTGATGATTCCCTCAGCATCAGAGCAACATGTCTGTTCTTGCTATAGACTACAACATCTTTGAAATATGGAGTAACTGTATATGGAATATATGTTTGGTTAAATTATCTAATTGTTTGCCTATTTCTAGTAAATATGCTAGTAAATGAAACGTAATTCAGTAACAGAATTTTGTTTCAGTAACAGTACTTTTATAATTGCAAAGAAACTGTCTGCTAATTGTAATTTATAAATTCATTCCAGACAGCACTGATAATGGTAGCCAATATCTTAGATTCTCCTCCTAATAATAATTCCTCTTCCAATCATTTCACTAACTGCGTAACCACCATAGGTAACGTTTGTAGTCAGTATAGAAAGATGGGTGCTTCCAGAGGGCAAGTCATATCTTTGGGTATCATTTGGGCTGAATGGCTTTCCACAGGTGCTTAGAAGCATAGAATCACAGAATGGATTTGGTTGAAAGGGACCTTTAAAGATCTCTTATTCCATGCCCCTGACATGGGCAGAAACATCTTTCACCAGACCAGGTTGCCCAAAACTCCATCCAACCTGATCTTGAACATTTCCAATGATGGGTTATCTACAACTTCTCTGTGAGACCTGTTCCAGTGTCTCACCACCCTCATTGTAAAAATATTCTTCCTTAAGTCCAATATAAATCTAACATCTTTCAGTGTAAAACCATTGCTCTTTGTCCTGTCACTACATGTCCTTGTAAACAGTCCCTCTCCAGATTTCTTGTATGCCCCTGTTAGGTACTGGAAGGCTGCTATAAGGTCTCCCTGGACCCTTCTCTTATCCAGGCTGGCGTCCCTCCACTGATTATGGACAATTAGCTACTAACTTAAGAGGCTTAGCCAAATCCTGAAATCTACACCATATGATGGACAACAAGATATACCTAAACTGGTTCCTTCACAGGTTCCTGGAATAACCTGGTTCTTCTGTGCTTCAATGCATTTTTTATCATCTCTAGTAGAGCGTGCTTCAAATGCTCAAAAGTTAACCGATAACCAGACAAGGAAAGGAATATCCAAGACATCACCTGGGTGACAAATATCCCTATTAGTGTGATGTCAAAGGTACCTTTCACAGGCTATAACCATCTGATCTGCACGTGACTTGTGACTCCATATTTGCTTTGGGAAAGTTGTTCTCAGGATGGGAGCTGCATCAAGAACGGGCTGTCACCTCACTCTTTTCAAGAGGGAATGAAGATGGAAACCTTTTCTCTGTTTCAACCAATTCTGGGGGGAAACAAATGATCTCTTCAGAGAACTCTCTGACCAAAAGTACTTCTGAAAAGAGTAAAGTGAATAGCAAATGAGGGAGATACCACTAGTGAGGACAGAAGCAGAAGGGAGTCACAGATCAGAAACATAGAGCTAGCTGGGAAAATCAATCACAGAGTACACTAATATCCACTTCCAACCATGTGCTCTGCTTCCTGGGTGCAATCATGATGCCTGTATTACTGGTTAGCAGTAAAACCAGTATTACTGAACTGGAATTAGTAGCACACCTTTGCTTGTAAATTGCTGTCCCGGAGTCTATTCTCTAGCGTAAGGTCAACTGGCACAGTCTGACAACGTGCATAATATTAAACTCCTTTGCTCTCCAAAACATGTCAGCTCCATCCAACCTACCCATTCAGTGCGGCCCTTGGCCTGAGTTAACCGCTGCACTGTGCTGACAGTTGTTTGACAGAGGGAATATTGGTTGGTCCAAGTGAAAAGGTCACCAGCCACCAGGCTAATATCTTTAATGGTACTGACAGTTGAGTTCCAGCTCTTAGCAATGTACCCTGGGATTGTTTAACTTCCTAGTATAAATGAGGCCAACACATCCTGGGTTAATAAGGACTGGCAATTAAGACTGCTACTCTATCTCTTCAAAAGAATCTGTAAAAATTCAGTGCACAATGTTCTGGATGCCTGGAAGAAAAGGAGTTTTCTTATTTTTTCATCATTTGCCTTCCTGAAGAGCGGAATGAACACCCCTCCATTGTAAATCACAATGCCAGGCTAACTGTGATTAAGAGGGTACCTATTTATCTCGAGCTGTCAAAGTGGTCTTAATTTCACTGTACTTTTTGTTCTCCTTCTGTGAATGAGGACAATAGTCCTTCACCTCAGATGCTTGTTCTGAGGGTAAATGGGTAACAGCCCATCACATAGTCAGGTGCTATTGGCAACCGTATCCTGGGATGCATCAAGCACGGCATTGCTAGCCGGTCTAGGGAAGTGACTGTCCCATTCTACACTGCGCTGGTGCAGCCTCACCTCGAGTACTGCATGCAGTTTTGGGTGCCACAGTACAAAAAGGACAGAAACCTATTGGAGAGTGTCTGAAGGAGGGCANATTAGAACTAAGGCAAGGAGACTGTGAGATACCAGCACTGTAAATAAACCTTGATTCGTATAAATGTCTCTTATTTGGAGAGCCACTGTTAATATGGACAAAACTTTTATGTCTAGGAAGACTTACAGGAATTAAGTCTTCTTGTTTGTTTCATTCTTTTAAGCAACATCATTTAAATTCTCCTCAGCCTGTCTCTTTTGGTTGAAATTAAGATATTACCATGATCCTTGTAAAAGATGCATTAAATGATTTTCTCTCATTTTATGTGTATTTTAAAATCATTCTGTATTCCTAGGCTGCAAGGAGTTCTGATCTAAATACATTAAATAAAATATTGTTTGGTTTCTGCTGTTGTTTAGCCATAAAAAAGGACTCTAAGAGGCAGGAGACACGACACTGAAAAATATTGATGATACTGATCCTCTGGTTATTCTAAAAAATTTTCCTGTGTTTAACTTTCCCATCTCTTTGCACAGAAAATCTTAACATATCTCTGGGCTTGTAAAACTCCTGGAACTCACGAGGCAGCTAGTGCCATTGATTTGATGATGTGTGAGACTCAAAACCTGACATTTTTCTAGGATAGGAAGATGGATAATTTAGGGGTTTTGTTCTTAATTTCCACGTTCTAATAAACACAAAAATGATTTGTTTAAACAGTATTGTTACAAGATACACTGCAAGCTCTTTCAAAGAGTACTTTTTTTTTTTTTTTTTTTTTTTTTGAGGAGACGTGGGGCCATTGCTTTTGTCAGAAATACCTCTTTAATTTGGAATTTAAAGCAACAAGAACAATAAAGATGATGTGTCCCAACTAGAGGTGGAACTGGTGGGAGTACCACAGGTCAGCACAGTTACATGGAGTTCAACCACATTAATTTGGTCAGGAAAAGGGTCTCACCTGTCATTTTCTCACCTGGAACACCAGAGAGGTGAGTTTACCATTTTCTAAACTTACCATTAGTGCAATGAAACTGTAAGAGAAACCAGTCACTGGTACTGTTCAAGAAACAGGACCTTCAAAAGAATAAAGATACTAAATGAAAGTCCTTAATTCTAGGCATTCATCTTGATATTGAAATAGTTTTCCTAATCTCACTTAATCTCTGGAAAGTGTTGTAAGGATTTTTTTATTTGAATTATCTAGAAAGCTGGGCTAAACCACTGTGAAGGTATGTACATAGGTACTTCCAGACTATTTCTTCTGTTTCGAACTTCAGGAGAATCACTTTGGTGTTAGAACATATGAGTCTCAGATAAATCTTTCTGCTTCCTTCAGTGCACCAGAACACCAGCACTTTCCAAGGGAAAGAAAGGTAAACACACTGCATTTTATTTTCCTAGCAATCATAATTATGAAATTTATTTTATGAATTATGTTTAGAATATATATAAACCATTAAAACAACCACTAGGTAAATTTGCTAAAGAATATTGGGCAAATTTGCAAGAAACAAAATGTATTTCCTTCTAAATGCCTTATATGGGTTTTGTCTTTTGATGAAATGTTTCCAGCTGTTTTTTCTTTCTTCACACAGGAAAAATAACTTTCTCTCATTTACACTTTTTTTTTTTTTTAACTGTCAAGAAACTGGTGATGAAAAGAAGCATATGAAGAAAAAGGGTGAGAATGCAGGAAAAAGGAAGAAAAGTCTTAAAAACTGAAGGTGAATAATAACTCAAAGTAGTAAATGTAATTGAGAAAGTGCTAACTACCCAGCTCCAAAATGTGAACAATTCCTTCTACGTTGCCACAGTTCACACAAACCAGAACATGAAGATGGCATTAGGGACTTTAAAAGATATCTCCTCAGTTGTAACCCCAAGAAAGCTGTCCATCTTTGATGAGCTCGACCCCTCCTGTTCTGCCACAGTGAGCCTTGAGATTTCCCCATGACCCAGCAGAGAAATGGCTCCAGCTGCTTCTCTTTGACTCCTCAGAGTGCAAATCATCCTCCTCACTTTTTTCAGAACTCAAAAGCAGAAGTCTTAATGGAACCCATTCTGATTATTCTTCTTTTGATGCAATGAAACTGGTTAGTCGGGCTGCAGTATGTTGACATTCAGCCTTAAATGTCATTCCCAGTGGTGCTACCAGCAAGACATATATTGCCTCCAAATGAAGCTGCCCAGATGAAAATAATAACATTAGCTTTAGTAACACTAAGCGTAACTAATATTCTCATTGCTTGTCTGTCTCATGTGTAGTCAGACTGATTCATTGAAAAATAAGTCTCTTTCTCCTCCAGGCTCTGAGAAAATTTCATCCCTTCCTCCTGAGGGGAGAAGGAGTAGAGGTGTCAATGATCTGTATGTTTGCAACCTCATTAAAGGCTTCATCCAAAACTGAGTGAGGCAAAATTTCCAGCTGCCACCTTCCTGAGGTCAGAGATAGCATGAGTGTCTCAGGTCTTTCAGTGACCATCAGTCAGATCCACAGCTGGATTAGTCTTTGATTTTAATTTTTAATAACTTTCCAGCTACATAAGAAATTAAATGGCAGTCCATGAACACACGCTGATTAGCATCAGGGGCCTGGGACAAAGCTGCTGTCACAGATCAGGATGAGAGGTTTGAAGAACATCCCAAAGTCTTCCTCTGGAAGACAATCTTTCCACCAAGAAGGCTTTAACCACGTGAACATCTTTCTTTATTCCTAAACCTCATATCATCCCTGCTTCCCAATCTCTGACCTCAAGCAGGGATTTAATGCTACAAGAAGACAAGTGTCAGAGGCATCATGAACTCCAGTGAGGAGCTTTCTGTTTGGGATGGGTGACTTGCAAATATTGCAACAATGAGTGACAAATGAAAACTGTAAGATGAATATACAGACAGAATTTTACTGCAAAAGCATTGGAAAACACTGTTATTTAATGCAGAAAATCTAAATAAGCGTAATATTGAGATAAGATTATAAAGTAATTCCTAAAGTTGCCTGGTAGATTTTTAACTATACAACTTGTTCATACCATTAAAGGGTAAAATTTCCATTACATCAGTAAGGAAATGGGGTAATGTCTATCTTGAGATAGGAAAAATAGCATGACAGTGCTCATGACAAATAAGGATTTGGACAGGAACCCTCAGACTATAACCATGAGCTACTGAAGCTGGAAGAGGTAAGCTAAATTTCTCTCCTTTTATGTGGTTATGAGAAGTGTATTTCCTTGTCAAACACAGAGCGGGATCTTCAAATTCACTCATCCCATTACCCTGAGTCAACATGAGCAGAGAAGAGAAGGTGAGGTGCCAGGAGCATTCTGCATTTCATTTCCCAAATGTCTATATAGTAAAGCTCATTTATTCACCTTGATTATGCAAACTCTTGTCACAGGTCAAGTATTTTGCCTGGTTTCAATATACCTGTTTTAGTCAGGTATATTGTGAAGGTGCCTCAGGCTCTGTGATGGCTGAACATTATTCCCACTATTCATCGCTCAGTGTTGCATCAGGTTTATTCTCCTCTCCTCTCCTCGTCTCATCTCGTTTTGTCTCATCTGTTTTTCAGATAGGAATTCTGTAAAAAAATAAATTCAACTCTGGCTCTGGGACAGCTGATAAATCAGCACTTGTTTTTGTGCCCAGGGGAGGAAGGAATGTGTTTATCTTAATTTGTCTTTTTTTTTTTTTTTTTTTTTTTTTTTTTTTTTTTTGTGTTTTNNNNTTTTTTTTTTTAACTGGACTGTTTTGACCAACATCACACTCCTAAATGTCTGACCACTTAATTTCCTAACTCAGCTTTCACTTTAGATGTATACTGTGTTTTGGATCAGTTTAAATGTTGTTTGGAAATATAAATAGCTCTCTGATGAGTCTGTGTGCAATCATGTCACATGAAAAGAAAAATACTTATCTTAGTAACAGAATTTTTTTATGGATGGAGAAATGCATTTGAGATTAGAACCAAACTAGATTTGAATAAAATGAGAACTGACTTTTCCTCCAATTTAAAACGTTTTGGTGTTTCTAGTTTTCTTTTTTAATATCTTATTTTTCTTTTTTCCTCCCTGTCCCCCCCCTTTTTTTTTTCACCTCCTCTGCAATTCCTATTTTTCGCTTCAAAACAGAAATAGCAGAATATCAAGGGACAAGGCTGTTCTCAAGATTTCCCATCTCAACAGAAGCCAAACTACTTTTCCGTTTTGCATGATCTCAAAAATATTTGAATTTGACTTTCAGTTTGACTTAGCATCTGAATAATTATTCCTTATTAACCTGTTTACATACAGCAAGCACTCTTCCTTCACCCTCAGGTTGAATTTAGTATCCTTGTTTCAGAAATTATCTAATCTGTGATTGGAGTCTTTAGGTAAAAATCAAGTTACTTGTGTGAATAGGCCAATAAAGATTTGGTGGGTTTGGTTTTTTGTTTGTTTGGGTTTTTTTGTTTGATTGATTTTTTTATTTTTTTTTATTAGATTATTGGCAAACAGTGAAGTGTTAATCCAGCCACTAGAGGGCACCCATATGGCCCTGTGAAAGTAATATGATTCTAATGAAGTTGCAATAGAAGAATTAACAACAATTATTAAATGAGGTCAACAGATGTCAAACAAAGCACGTTCACTATTTCCTGCCAAATTCTACATGTGTGGAAAATTAAAATAATGCCTCAGTATTAAACAATCTTAAAACAAACTCTGAATCCCATACTCAGGTTCTACTTAGGAAATAATCTCTTCTTTGCCAGATACAAAGTCCTGATACTTTTAACCACTACCAGTTCTAGAAAGCTTCTATTGATGTTCTCCTGGGTAAGGACTGACAGAATATTGACCAGCTATTATCATTCAACTTGCATAAACATTTTCATGTCTACAACAAGAAAACAAACGGATTTTTAATTTTTGGCTCCAGACAATACATTATGATTCTGATAGGATGTTGACAGCACTCTTTTTTTTAAAGTAACTCAAAACCCAGAATGTGGAGAAATTATTTTCCATGTATCACACAGCTGAAAATAACAGCTTTTTTACACTATGTATTCCATAAATTGTAGGTTTAGCAGGCCAACGAAGGAATGAAAAGTCAATGGGCTTGTGCCCAAAATGCCAGTTTTCCAAAATAATTTGAGAAAAGCCTTAATTATCTCAATATCATGAACTCTGAAGACTTTTGCAGACTGTTGATTTCTACAGAATTTCAGGAAGAAGTAGTATTCAGGATTGTTAGATTTTCTACTTTTTGAAGAGTGTATCTCAGCAGGACCTTTGGAATCTGTAGCTATGTCAAGGATTATGCTATATGTCTTACTAGGTGCTGTCTACCACCATATCCCGCTCCCAGACATATAAATATTTTGCAACATTTGACAGATGGTTTCATATTTGCATGGTTGCATTCTATGCACTGAGGGTAAGACAGAACTCATTCATGTCCTATTGATTTTGGGGACAGTCATAATTGCTGACGATATTCTCAGAAAACAGCCCCTAATATGTGATGTTTGCATTATTTGTCCATTTTTATTTTATATAATCATTAGGTGATGAACTGTTAAGCTAAAAGCAGCACTCAAACCCATTGTAGGTATATTGTTTATGACCTGCTTATATTCTTTTTATTTTATAAATGAGTCCTAATCTTTGAGATATTTATGCAGCTTCTTTTGGGAATCAGTGCTTTCAAATCTGAATTGTGCTTTAAGGAAGGAGGTTTAACTTCAAGGCAATAGGGCTCCAGAGGCAGAAAGGAGATTTGGGGGTTTTCAAGAGTACCAAATAGCCCTCAATGGTTAGACTAAAGGTAGGTATCTTTGCAGAAGATTGCAGTCAGAGCTATACAATGAATAATTCTCTTCTGTATATGCAAAATTGTACATTACTGCAGAAATTCTTACTAGCAGCCAAGTCTGGTGATATGTCTTATAAGTAATTAGTTTAACTGATGTGGAATCACTATAACCCCAAGACTTCAATAATTGTTTAAAGATTTAAGTTTTGCAGTTGGTTTCATAAGCCAGAATAATCAGCAGCCAGGTTTGTGGCTGAATTGTGAAAGTTAACAGAACACTGTGTCAGAACTCACTTTAAAACTTGTTAAAGTCATGGGATTGGCAGTGAAGATTTTTAAGCAGGATGCAAAATTTTACCTGTCACATTTTAGTGAAGAAACCCATAGGTGCTATAAGAAAGCTACCTAAACTAAGACACAAATTTCTTCCTGTCTAAGTATGTTGGTACAGGCATTTTCCCAGTAGGATTAGAAATAAGAACAGATGCTAACAGTGATAAACCAAGAAACACAAATACATACTAGAAAGAAAGCTTGAAGTAAACCCAAGTTTTTACATGACAACATATATTCTAAAAGATACTGCACCTACGAACTCAGGAGCTTTTCTGTAGGCTTTACTCTGATAATGTTAAAATGTTTTTTTTTTTAAAAAAGAAGTATGGCTTCATCCATTTAGGAAGACCCAGAAGGTTCTCCTTTCTTAGATAACAACTCTAAGATGTAATTAACCATGAATAAACCCAGAAGTTATTTTGGCAGTCTCCTGTTTGAGGGAGAAAGCAAGTCCACTGTAATAAACATCTTCCTTTACCAATAGACATAATTCTGTAAATTAACTGAGTTTGTATCAGTTAACTGAGTTTATTTCTAGAGATTTTTTTGACTGCACAGATTCAACATTAAAGACTAAACTGTCCCAGGCTCCAGATAGTGGAATCCACTACTGAGAGCAGAGGAAGCTTTATGGCAGTGCAATGCAACTATTTCTTTCCTCCACACAAATGGACCAAACTTTGGGATTCAGACTGCTAGACTTTCAACAGGCTTCGGGCTGAGTGGAATCTTTTGATAGTCAGCAGAGGGAACATACATGGTTAGCTTCAGCTGAATATCTGTTTTAAACAGCTAAAGTTAGATGAGAGAAACCTCAGCCTTGCCTTACAGCACAGACTTTTGCCTGTATATTGTTAAAAAAAAAAGTTCCTTAGTCAAATTTTTCCTGGCGCCTAAGAAGATGGGATGTGAAATCCTTTTTTTTTTCAATATAAAGCAGCTTATGTTTTTTAAAAATATATAAAATGCTCTGTATTGAGATTATATGAAGTTAGTTTGTATCTGAAATGAAATAAAACAAACACTCAAAGTTTCTTACAATGGTGTTCACATTCCCTGCTAAGTTCTACAGGCCCTAAAACAGATGGTGAGGCCTTTCACAGTCAGATATGCCACACATCAAGATGAGGAAAATGTTTTAATTTTCAACAGACAGAGCTGATGACAAAGAAATAAACTACTGTAACAGTTGCTTTAGAGGTCTGATATTCTGAAGGGTCCCCAAAACTACCAGATTTAACAAAATTTAGAATTGTTTCACTACTGGGACATTTCATCTGAGGTAATGAAGAACTGATTCAAAAGAGACAAAAGAAATCATGAAAAAAAAAAAAAAGAAAAGAAAAGAGAAAGGAGTATAAAAACCTTCTCTTCAACCTTTTCACACTTTCAGAACCAAACTGCAACCAAGTATTTTTGAAGGCCTGGAATAAGTAGAGAGAGAGTTTTTATTTTGACAATTGTAATTGCCATCAAGGTCTGAAACTGTAACACCACAAAAATGATGTTTCTGGCCAGCACCTGAAAGGTAAGTGCCAGAAATCTCACATGAAATGCTGGTTTTCAGGAGACTGCCAGTTCAAACTGGAGATTTGATAGGTTCAGATAATTTCAATAAACATTCAGACTTCTGGATGATTGTCTGAACCAAACTTGCACTCTGAACCTTTCCATTCAACTGTCTGCATAGAAAATCATACTTACAGTTTATAGATAATAGCATTATCTGGGGATTATATTACTCAAGGAAGAATATGTGGTCAGCCACTTCTGAGATTCATTTACCGATATATTATTTTTTCTCCCCTTACAACCTTAGTATGGAAGTAAAACTAAAGACTTTGGTGAGCTGTGAAAACAGAATTAATTTACTTGTTAACCATGCTGACAACAATTACTTCTTTTTTTTTTCCCCATGCACATCATCTGCAGTCTGATATACAGGAACATTTGATTTTCATTTCAGATTTACCCCAATAATACTTTCTTTTTCCTTTTCATTGATGGAAATCTCTGAAATGAAGAGCTCAGGCAGGTTTCTGATGTGTAAAATAACATAGGTTTTCTGGACACTCAGAGCTTATGTTAAGCTACCAACCTCCATTATATCACAACTTCAGATTTGTTTAAACAAGTTTCCACCTGCACAACAACCCTTTTTACTGCCAGTGAAACACACTCTTCCCCAAGGAGCCCGGTATTATAAATCACCAAAGTGCACATGCTGCTGCTGCCAGCATGAGAGGGGTCTGGCACGATGAATCTGAGGAGTAATGAGGGACATGCAATAGCCCACACACATTAGGAAAGGAGAAACCAGAACACAGCCTTAGAGTGTAGAAAGCAGTGTATCAAAAGGTTTTAAATGCAGAATAGTAGATTCAGATATGTAACTTTAATCTGCTAGCTGTGACCATGAGGAGAGCAACCAGTCCCAAAACAAATACACACCAGCAGATAGCCTAACATGCATGTGTGCCTACACCTGTGCATTATAAACCAAGAATAAACTATAACATCAGACTGCACTAGGTGCATTTCATCGTAACAAGAAGATATGACCTTCAAATGATTGGACAAAAACTCTACTGAATTGAATAGACTAGAATCTGAGACCCTGTCCTGCCCAAGCTGCATGTTTTCACCGCTTTACCAAGTCTGCTCGACTGATTTCTTTTCTCAATAAGGTCTCAGGAGCTAGTTCAAAGGATGAACAAAAAATTACTCAGCCCCTCTCCCTAGCCGCAGTTCCCATTGGTAACAGTAAATTGCTTTCTGTTGCAAGAGCCTGTAACGCCTGTAGTCTCCATTTACCCTAGCCTCCTTCCCTTTTCTGAAGGAAACTGGTGGTCTTACAGAATCCTGGGGGTGGTCTGCAGACCTCCTCTTAGCTGCAGTTGCTCTGGTTCCTGTCTATGCTCCAATCAATTCATACCCAGCTCAATGCCACCCACAGTGCGTAGTTGCATGTGAATATCAGAAAGTTCTCCAAAAGATGCCAGCTCTATCTTCCTTTGATGTGCCATATTAGGTCCTAATGGGCCAAATTCTTCCCTTACACACATGCAGCTCCTGCTGACTTCAACCAAGGCTGCAAACTCACAACACACAGCTTTATGCTAAGTAGAGACTAACCACAGTTTCTGAAGTATCTCAGAATAGAGTTCCCTCCAGTACAAGAAGTCATGCTCTTCAGTGCCTCAGCTACACCATTTACTGGAATCTGTTTGTCCCCAGGAGAGATCCATATCCATGTGTAAACACATTTTTATGGGTACACTATTGCAAAAGACTAATTGGATTAAATAGTTCTCACCGCCTGAGGATTTTTCTGTACTGTGTCTACAAATTATACATGTAAGCACAAGCCATTTCTAAATAAACTATCCTGGACGCTACTAGAAATGCAGCTAGAAATATAGGAAGGGATTCAGTGCAGGATGCAAAATCCACAAGGAAGCTGGGTAATATTAATGGAATTTACCCATACTGTTCTGTATTGGGATAATTGCTCTCCTAGCAGTACCTAACGAGCTAGCTTAAAGATAAACCAGCTTCAACAACTGGTATGAATTGCAGTCATAGTACAGACCTCCGTATAGCCATCCCCCAAAACAGTGATGGTTAAGCTTATGCAGATATTTGTAGGACTGAATCTTAATTATACCATAGCTGTTCCACTCCTTCATCCACCACATGTGTAGACTGGCTTGCTAACCTAAGCCAGGTTAACAAAACATGACATTCACATGCCTGTGGATTTTTGGTTCATTTTTTAATAACTGACATATATTTTATGGTAGAATTACAGTGATGAGCTGGTTGCAGTTCTGAAAGCAATCAGGAGCAGTTATTTACATTTACTTTAGAAAAATGCACCATATGCTAAACCCAAGGGAGTTTATAAAGTACATAGGGAAGCAGGAATACTTCAGAACAATCCTTTCTATATATTTTCAAAATATTTGCAAAATTCATAAATATGTAACTGTCAATACTGACCTGAAAGATCCCCGTGTTATGTGCACACATTCTGTAATTTTTGCCAAGTATGTTGGCACAGGGTTATCCCAACAGCAAAGGCTATATTGAATTTTATATAGGAGAGACTCACAGAATTTGTACCCACATCACTCATTCTGTAACAGTCTGCAATTAATTTGTTGCAGAAGGATAACAGATTATTCATCCGTGAGTAGTAAATTTAATACAGGCTGGAAAATCTGGTGGAAAAATTAGGATTGGACTATTCTCAGTTAGCTCAGACAGGAGTGTCTTGATAAGACAAGACAAAGCAAGACGAAATAAGATGATATAAAAAAAGATAGGTAAGGCAAGACAAGTCAAGGTGCAAAGTTAGGTGTAGTGGGGTGGTTTGCAGAGTCCCTTATCACATCCCTACTAGGGAAGTGAGGTGTTATTGTGCTACCATCATTTAATCTTCACATTACCTACTCAGAGAGCATCTGCTCAAATACAGGCAGTAGTAGTCCACTACAGATTAAACGGTGGGATGAATTGCTTTGCAGCTCCTTCTTTCTGTGTCTTTTTTCTCCTCTAACCTCATGAGTTTTCCCTTTTGCAGGGTCACGTAACGCCACAGAACTCGCAAAGTGTGCAACTTCCCCAGCACGCTGATTGCCTTGGCATTCGTCCCTCAGAGTCATAAGGCCTAAAGCTGTGACAATCCAACAGTCATTTCACTCTGCCATGTTTCCTGGCAACACAGTGGGAGAGAAACTCTGCCAAAACCATCAGTGAAACAAACTGACTTCATAGAGCTGGTTATTTTAGATTTCATTGAAATTGAGGACAGAAGAGACAAGCGAAACCTGTTTTATCTGGACCTCCTGTTTATTCCAAAACATCAAATATTTGCATCTCCAATCCAAGCACCTATTCCTCTAAGAATTGTTCTGTGTAATATTTAAATCCCAACTCCATCCTATAGCCTCAAACAGGTACTGGGAGACTTATATCGGGACACAGATGGGGTCTCACCAATGCTGAATGGAAGGGGACAGTGACCTCCCGAGATCCCTTAACCGCTTTCCTCCTAATGCAGCCAAGCATGCGTTATTCACGATGAGAGTACTCTGTGGGCTCATACTCCATCTGGTTCCCACCTTCCCACCAGGGCTACTATGGAGACAGTTGCCAGCCGGTGCTAGCTCATGGAGTTCTGTCCCAGGTGCAGGACTTTGTACTTCTCTTCATTGTACTTCAGTTTTCCATTGGCCCTGTCCTCAAGTTTATCAAGTTCCCTCTGGGCTGAATCTCTGCTACTCAGTTACACCAGCTTCCCCTAATTTAGTACAATCCTCAAATTCTCTGAAGGTATGTTCTGTCTCATTATCTTATTATGGAGTAGCAAACATTGCAACTATGTTCATGGCACAAAAGGTAAGGGATGAACGGAGGACTTCAGGTTCAGAGATTCCCACGCCAGAAAGATGCATACCACAATGTTCAGCCAGATCTTCCCTCTTTGCACACAGGCTGCGAGCCATCTCCTCTTTTCTTACAGATAGGCCAGTGTGAGTAAGTCATTCCAATGTTTAATCATTCTCACTGCTAGGAAATTCTATCTTGTTTAAGTTTGTTTAAGGAAATTCTTTCTGCCCTTTTCCAACTGTTTCAGATTTCAGTTTAAAACCTTACTACAGTATTACATGAATTAGTATGGGGAAGCAACCCCAGATATAGAATTTTAAGATATTTTCCCCACATTTTTTTAAATTGATATTTGAAATATTCTATTGCTGTGAAGATGGGAAAGGAATTTGTGAAAAAGTTGCATGTTTTCACTCTTTATTTGCAATTCTTGAAATTTTACATTTAAAAAATCATTTCAGACCCATTCCACTGTGGATCATTTAGACCATACCTAGACAGTAAGAAACTATTTTCCAGGTGTGTTTTATAGATCAATATTAATTTCAAGCAAGGATAATTTTGCACAGTGAAGATGCCTGAGTCTGGTACACATGAGAGATGGTAGATCTGAAATCTTTGGATATTGTTTCAATATCTATGATCAGTTAAGGAGTTCTCAGCCTACTTTAAACTTGATGTATTGCTTCTTCAAAGCTTTTGGTTTCAGAGTCGAGGAGCATGGTGTGGTGCTAACAAGAACTGACTCAATATTGCTTTCCCTTCCTACAAAGAAATCTGGTTGTAGTGAATTTAAAAACTACAACAGTGGAGATTTGCTAGCGTACTAACTTAAGAAACAGAAGTTGCGACCTGCTTGGGTTACTGCTGTTAAATGCTTATTTTTCCTTTCTTGCAGTATTTATTTTCCATGTATTTTCACTGCATCTGGAATTGGTACTAATCTTTGATGAGAAAGTCAGAAAAGTGAGAAGTTAGAAATGGTAAAACAGTGCAATGTAGATTTCCCATAGATGTTCCAGCTGCTCTGTACTTCTCTGGTGACACACAGCAGCCTTACATTAGTTAATCTAGTTTTATGACTGTCTTGTATCACTGGGGTAACATAAAGACACAGGAGCATATTGGTGAATCCGGTTCTGTGAGTATGCTTTTGGCCAGGTTTGATTTATTTTTATCTGTATAATTCAGCAAAATTAATTCCTCTGACATCAGTGGAGTAGTAGCTGGTATGTGCATGAGGAAGCTAGAGCATACTTCTGAAGAGAAAGTGCTTGCATTTGTAGCATTAGAATGGGATTTGAGAGCTCTGCATGCAGTTCCTCATGATCACAACCTTTTTGTGAGACCTTCTGCAAGACATCATTTTCCTGCTCATGACATGTAAAATGAGTGTGGAATTTTTTTTTTCTTTCATCCTTCGTATGTCCCATTTACTTGTGTTAAATACTGAGATACAGCAACTGCTTCGTGGTATGTCTTTGAAAAGCACCCAGCACAACAGAGCCCTAATTTGTGATGAATTTGTAAAAAAAAAAGGTAACTTTCATTAATTCATGCCTAATGATGCTTTAGATGAGACACAGAAAAGTTCACATGCACGCTGTCTTTTTCTTGGTTACCATGTTAAATAGTTTGACTGGAGCTATTCGTATTTCCTCCAATATGCTGGTAGCATTTTCTTTTCTACCCGCCAAAGAAACTGAACCTCTGATAGAATCCTGGAACTGCATAACACCTGGCTTTTTCGCCAAAATATTTTCAAGGTGTTGCATGGTGGTGAAAAGTAAATTTTGAAAATTGTTTTTCCCCCCAGTGCTAAAACTCATCCATTCCCAACAAAAACATTGCTCATGTCTCAGGCACTCTCTGCCTTACAGGCTATTTTATGAAGAAAAGGAGGGGGGAGGGAACACTCTACATAATTCCTCACAGTCCCCTGCCAGCATCTACCTCATCAGTGGAGTTAAGTCCAAGAGGTATTGTTAAATCCTTATGCCATTCTTCTGAGACTTTTATCCAATTTTGTCTCCCTTTACATGTGCTTCCAGGGCCACTGGGATTGCTTCAGCATCAATTAAAAAAAAAAAAAAAAAAAAAAAAAAAAAAAAAAAAAAAAAAGCAAGAGGAGGGGGAAAAAATCCAAGCGCCCTTATTAATGTGGGAGGTCTCAGCTCCCCCAGAAGGTCTGCGAGATGTTGAACATGCTCATTTGGAGACAAATTTTGGCAGTTTGCCATCACTAAAGGACAATGTGGGCTCCTGAGCTGTACCACCTCTGCCACACTGTAGGTGTTTCAGAGCTGATGGTTGTTAGAAAAGGCAGTGTGAGTTCAAGCTTATGCGTACTGTAGAATAACAGGATGATTTCATCTCCCCTGCCCTGTTGGGTATGCCTGTCTTTGTGTGCAAAGGTGGAGAAGTGCCTTGGTCTCTCATCTGTTTAGAAAGTGCTGCCCTTGCTGGCCAAGTAGGCAGGCGGGCAGACATTTCTTTCCAAAATTTCCAGTTGCACTATATGCCTTCAGCCAGGTATGAGGCTAACTTGTGTACATAACATTTCCATTCATTTGTCGTCGCCACTCTCTGAAGCTACTCATTTAAGAAACATATTTTTGATTGATTGCACCAGCTCTATTTGCCTAGTTCTCCTTTTTTAAATGCTCCACCTTGTTCCGTTGTTTATTCCCAAGCCACCTATGAACTGACTCACCTGTTGTATGCTGAAAAGTCTGTGTTGATGATGAATACCAGTTCTGTAAAGCTGTTCAGAAGAGGCAAATTACATGGCCATTATAAGCCAGTTGCATGAAAATCCTTGGGTAAACATCATGTAAGTCAATGAACAGAGCTCCAAGTTGGCACATTTTCCTTTTAGGTAATGGATAACCCTGCATACAACTACTAGAGTGTTCCCTCTGAACTAATAATGAGGAGGAAGCAAAGATCATACTTGGATTTAGTACAGCCAAGTGTGAGGGCAAGAGTTTTATTAAAGGAGTTCAAACAAAAGGGCAGGCATGACCAAGATGTTATGCCTAAGGATTTAAATTTAGTTTCCTGTGTAAGTATGCAATGTCTGCCAAGAGACAAATTGTTTCCAGGGTAACACTTGAAAAGAGTGATCGTATATCCCTTAGAGTCAGGCTGTTGAACATTCGTATAGCAGGACGCCACCATGACTTTGTGCGTGCATCAAGTTTTACGCAACAACTGTACTAAGTGAGGTTGTACTGGAGGGAATGTCATTCACAGGACTTTTTTTTCCTGCCATTTTCCAAGAGAAGGGCCACCAGCAAAGGATTTCCACTGAGAAGTGTGTTGCAGTAGATACTGCTGATCGAAAGTGCAAATGACTGTATGAGAGCACCAAGGCTTGAATTTTCAGAGATGGCTGATGGAATTAGGTACTCCGTTCTCACTGAATTGCAGAATTGGCATACTTTCTGTCCAAGCCTTTTTGGAAATACCAGACTAACAGTCCATGGCACTGTGAAACGGCTGAAAGACTGATCATTTGGTGCATCTGGTGTCTAATTGCTGAATCTAAGCCTATGATAAAAGGAGTTCCTTATTGATTCCTTATATAACAAGTACAATAAACAATGTATTACTACATTAGTTTTGAAAAACGTGGACAAGTCAATCTGAAGGCAGGCTCAGAGCAGTCCTGATGGTGACTAGTTTCATTTCTAACGCATCCCGCTCCAGGATGTTGAAAGTATTGACTGAAAGTTTTATGTTAATTTTCTGAAAACAGGAAAATAAATGCTAAAATAGCTTTTGCACCTAAGTTATATCCTGCTTTTTTTCTGTGGTCAGGCTTGAGGTAGTTAAGAGATTGTCTGATCTTTTTTAGTTTTTTGATAGTTTTAGAAAAATTATTAATTTGAAGTTATTTTGTATGGACTTGATTAGAGAGATTTCTTTTCTAGCTTTTTGGTGAACTGCAAAGTTACAAATATTTAATTTAATTTAATGTTTTACTCATGCCTTTGTTCTTTTTTTAGGGAAACTAAAACCACTTATCAAAATGAAACATCATTTAGAATCAAATCCTTTTGTTCTGAAAATGTCAAAATGAAGTCTTTTGAATTAAAAAACAAAACAATCCATTTTCCAGAATCAACACTAATTTAAAAATATTTGGTTTATCAAATTTGCATTTTCTTGGCAAAAAGAAAAAAAAAAGTTGTATTCTATTTTATTTTATTGACCTGGATCAAGTTAGAAAAAGATACAAGCTGAGTGAAAAAAATAGAATACAAAATACTGCCAGGGCATTGTATTGTGTTGCAGTTGTCTTGGTGTAAATGCAAGGATATCAATTTTCAGGGTAGCATTTTTCTTCTGTTAATGCAGAATCATTTCTCTCTTGGGTGGCTGAGATAGCAGTGTGCAGATTTTAAATGTCAGCTCACGGTTTTCTGCTCAGTGGAGCATATTTATTTCTGCCTTCCAAGGTTGATTTAGACTTTATTGAGAGAAACTTTTGTTTTGAACCAAAGCTAAGAAGTTTGGCTTCCTTCTACTCAGAGCTGAAATACCCAAGATCGTGATCTCCTTCTGTAAATACCAAGATAACTTCTGCTCTTGGAGCAAAAGTGTTTAAAGGACATAGTTGGCTTAAAAAAAAAGAAATCTCTTTTCTCAGGCATTTGGTTGAGAGAATGGGATGTGGGGGAAGGAGGGTTTGATTGTTTGTAGTTTTACGTCAGGAAGTCTAGCAGAAGCCACTGCAACATCTCATAAAACATTGTGCAGCTGTGTGCAGACCTCAGGGTGCACAGATGCGTATGTATTATATTTCCTTGGAAGGGGCACAAGCTGAACTTTTCGATTTTGACACCCGACAGCATCCAGCAAAGGTGAGGTCTGCTACTTGTGCTTTAGGTTTTAAAATTAAAACCGTGTGTGTTGTAGTGCTCACATGACATGTACAAATGTATAAATGAGGCCCATTAAGTGAGTGCGTTTACACATCATTTAAATGAAACAACACACCTAACCAGATGGATTCCTAAAATGAGTAATTGTGTACTGTTATTTCCATAACTATTGACCTTCCTGGTATACCCTCACTTCTCTGGTATGTCCATCACTTTGATTTGAGCTTCCAGATTGGGGGCCAAGACCTTGCTTCTCTATGTTTTCTGTGAAGATATTGATATTATGTGCAACTGAGAGTGGGATTTTTCTGACCTAACTTTAGCCATCAAACATTTAGGCTCTAGTTTAAGCTTGCCTTTTTGGCATCCTCACTAGCTAATGCAAAGAAAAAAGGTTTTTTTCCAGAGGGCAGTTTTACCCATCCAAAGAGATATGTACAAGGCAGTTAGATTGACGTAGCCCTCTAGATGTGCCTGTGTCTGCTTGCTTGTGATAAAGGGAGTCTGGAGAACTAACTTAGACAAATTGCCAAACTTTCAATGGGAACAGTTAGTGAGATGAAACCAAGCTTATAAAATAATATCAAAGAACTAAAAAGAACACAGAAAGATAGAAAAAGGCAACATCCAGGGGCTTTTGGGAGACACTGAAAGCTTTTACCACATCTCTGCATATAGCAATTTCTATAACATTTTGTTCAACTTTCCATGAGAAAGTCTGTCAACAGTGCTGCATCTTATTATGGTTTCCAGGATGGCTGCCCAATTTAAAACAGGAAAATCAGGTCTCAAATCTTAACATGCATGTAGGAGGACTCCAGAAGCCAAAATCTAGCTACATGTCTGCAACAGCTGGATAAAACTACCAAACAAAAATAGAATGTTAACCATCCTACAATCCCTTTTTCAATTCAAACCTTAAACATGCCAGTGGCATGAAGCATAAACTCTTGGTTTTTAGATTTTGTTGTCTTTGTTCTTGAAAATTGGCAAAGTGTCTCATGCAAATACTACCCTCCACCCAGATAATTCTAGCCTATACGAAGTTGTCAAAACACATCTACTTCTTTTGTTCTGTTATATCAACTTTCATTCTTTTTCCCTCTACAGATGGTAAGAGAAAAATAATAATAATGCCAGCTTTTCTTGTAGCTCTTTTTTCCCCCTCAGATTTCAAAGTGCTTTACAAAGGTCAATATCATTATTGCCCATTTTTCACATGTGGATACTGAAGCATTTAGCTGTGAAGTGGCATCCAAATATAGAACCTGAATATTAGTTTCCAGTTAAAAACAGAAGTTGATATTTTTTTCAGTAACACTTCCAGCAGCTGAAGTGGGTCTTAAGGAGTACCAGTATGCTAGTAGTGGTGCATTGAGGAGTTCTGGCACAGAGAAAAATAAATCTGCAAATGTCATTCATTATTGTTACCCATTTTGCTGTCATGGCACTTGCTCTTTGCCACATGAGTATGCCAGACAGCTGCACAGCAAAGTGTTGCAACTTCTGGACTGTTCATCAGTTTTGGGTTTTTTTTTATGGTGATAAAGTGAAAGCTGAATTTGTAATAATACAGGGTATGTGTTCATGTGCACGTGCAATGTAGGTAACATAGGTGTGGATCCGTGTGCTCTGTGCGGTTGTTTGGCTGTGGTTTGAACTGCATCTGTTAGCAATGAAAAATATGTGTTTTCTCACAGACATAAAATTCCGGGCCACTTAAAGGTGAATATTTTCATCAGATCTCTCCCCATCCTGTAATTTATAATCAGTGGAACTAGTGTGCAGTTCTCTAAGACCATAAACCAGATACAAAATAATCATGAAGGGAGAAGTTTGTAATGTTTGCCAGATGATAATCCATGCTCGGAATTTAGATTGGTGACCCCTGTTACCTTCTTCAACAACCCAAGAAGGAAGAAGATAATAAGATTATGTATTGGAGAGTAAGCAGTCAGCAGTGTAAAGGGGCATACCTCTATTAAAGTGTGTGGAAAAGATTTTATAATTGATGGCTAGCTTTATGCACATCCTGTACATGTGCTGTGGGATACAGCAAGGGGACTGGTCAGGGAAGGGAAGGGTTGGAAAAGATGTCAGAGAACAGAAGTGAAGAGCTAAGGGAAGGTAGCAAAACAATACCACCCAGTCATCCATCTGTGAAAAGGGAAAAATCTTAAATGAAGAATCTTTTCTAGGCTTTTAAATATGCCATATATAATATACTGCTTTGTACTTCCTGTTTATGTTTTGTCTGTTTTATGAGCTCAGGAGAGTAAGTCAGTCAATGTAAAAATGGAAATGCTTTGCTGGAAAATGCTCTGCTCTTTTCATGTGATATGAATCCTGAAATATTACATATTTCTTTTGCTTTTTATTCCTAATAGGATTGCGAGCATGTACACTCTTGGAGGCGCTTCCCAGGACTCTCTGGCTATGTCCGTATCCGTATGAGTAAGACCACAGACTGTTCTCTGGCTCTGAGGTCAGTGGTATAAAGAGCTGTTAAAGTCCTTCAGCCTTCAGAGGCTTCAGAAGCTTCAGAGGACTGCAACCTTGTGTCTGGGGAATCGTCCCTGGCCCATGAATACTTCCAAGGAGTGCCCAGGAACTGTTTATGAAAGGACCAATGGCAGACACTGTTTAATTTACTCGCTTAATAGATGTACCCTGTTTTATTCTAAGCATCATCCATACTGGGTCTGCAAATATTCATACAGTCATCCAAGCAGGAAGGAAAAGTAGTGAAAAAATGTCTATTATTTAGAGAAACTACTTGTTCTTGTTAATGACAGTGTGATTATGATGATGGTAACATGGTAATTCTGAAAATCAAGTCCTGCTCTATCTTGGCAATAGAATACTATCTTAAAGGAGACGACCAGTTCTCACTCTCAGCATTCCTCCTCTGCCTTTAGGTAAAGATCTGGGGACTCAGGAGCTCTATGCCCCGTGAAGAATTTTCTCTAATGATTCAGCTAGGTTCATTCTCCAACATGGTGTTTCTTTTCAGCAGATTTGTTCAGAAGTCACTATGCAAAACTAATAATGAATGTTGAATTTTTAGAATCTGAGTTTGAGATATCAAGGTAAAATATGCAAAATTGAATGTTTTCATCAAATAATGTTTGCTAATTGCACAGTCATCTAAGATTTTGTTGTCCTGGACCAATGTGATGAACACTTAAACCAGTTTCTTTTGAAATTGATGGGAGGTTTTTCCACTGATTTGAGTCTTGCCAGTACATACTAAAAGCTAAATTAGCACAGAGGTAGTGACAGAGGGTCTGAAGTATAAAAAAATCCAAAACCTCATGTAGACTGTACTGTTCATAGGCATACAAATAAGCTTCTGATTGACTGCCTGAGCCTGACCTGAGCTCTGACCTGAAGTGCACAAAGCTTGAAGGTTTTACATCCAAAGTGTCTGTTCTCATAGTGCATTCTGGAGCTCTTCCAGAAGTGTCCAGGACTTCCGCTTTGTCCCAGGACATCTTGCCTTCCTCTTCTGGCAGCAGCCCATGAAAATGTGCAGGTAGAAACAAATCAGAGTTTCTAGCCCACGGCATATTATGTTAAGGGAATCTATTGTATTGACATATGGGTAACTAGAGATGAATGAACTAGTTCAGTCTAAATAACAACCAGCCCCAACCTTTGCCCATTCAAAAAGTGACCCTAACCCAAATCTTTTTCCAATTTGAATTGGTTCAGAGAGATCAGCTGTCAAGTCTGTCAGCTGGTAGCCAGACACCATAGCAGACATAACTAATTAGGATATATTCCCTCATCTGGAGATTAAATATATTTTTTGTGCTCCTTGCATGTTCCCATAGTTATAACTTGCATTAAAACCTCCTGGTCTGAAAGCAGTGTCTTCAGAACCAAAGCAAGTGAAAAAGTAGCTTTCTTCCAGAGAAACCTATGGGAGTTGACTTTGTCCTGGATGTTTTCTTCCTCAGCAAAGTTCAAACTGCAAAGTTACTGACATCCCATCCTCACAGAACATCTGATTCTGAGTTTCAGAACAACTTATTTCTCAGCTCTTTTAGTCAAACTTAACCTGTATATTATCAAAATTTGTCTAATAATCATATGATTTTGTTACTTGTCTTAAGACCAAATATTGCAAATCTAAAAGCTCTATAAATATGCATAACTTGGGACTTCAGTAAGGTGCCGTGTATTCTGGTGGCCAGAACTCATGAAGTGTCCATGGAATAAGGACAACCCATAGGACTGAGAAAATTTAACTGAGCAGCTGAACTTTGGACCTCTACTAAACAACTTGCTGACTGTGAGAGGCAGAGTATGAAGCTTCTCTATCTTTCTAAAAATAAACATCGGTGATGAAGTATGTGTTCTTCTGCACTTGCTATAATTGCACCTTTTGAGTGACTTGTCTCTACCATTTATTATTTTCTGCCCAGATTTCAATCTGGTTCCACAATGGTCAGGCAGTGCACTAATGTGTCTGAGTCAGAGTATATTTACCCTGTACTTTGATGACAGTGGTATTCAGAATCCAGGGAAAAGTTAATATAATGGAGGTCAGGATCTCAGTAGGTTTCAAAACCAAGATTAAACATGCTTATGGCTAAAAAGACCAACTTTTTGATAGGGAGTCTAAAACTCACATGTTCCACATGTGTTAGTGAATGGGGGAAAAAAGATTGGAAGAAGTTAGCATTTCAGAGAAACTAAGCACCATGTGCTCAATTTCTTTTCAAAACAGATTGTGCTCCTGAAAAACAGTTTTAATTGCATATTATGTATATATTGCCAGAAAATATTTCACCATTCTTCATTCAGCAAGGTACATTTGTACTGTCTGAGTAGGATGGTACTGTTAGTTGCCTGCCCAATTTTTTTTTTATTTTTTTTTTTTTTTATGCCAAACTGTGGACTCATTATGTGTAAATGACAGTTTTATATAACTGGAACAGGAAACATATTTCCATAATCCATGTGTCAAAGCTGTAAGACAACTGGAATGGCTTTCTAGAAACTCTGCTTTCTGACAGCCCATACTCAGTTCTTTATTTTTTCTGCAAATCCAGCTCAAACTTCCCCTTGCTGAGTCAGTCATTTGTAACAGAAATCGACTGCTGTTGAATTTCACTCCTTAAATATTCAATGGCATAGTAGTCAGGATTTATCAGGCATAGTGGAACTCAAAACCATCTGTACTAGAAGGCACAGCAGCCGCAAGAGCTGAATGGGTGCGATTTTCACCGAGTGTCACTTAAAGCTTGTTACACATTTCATGCAATTAAAAATGCTTAGGAACATCTTCTAAACAGTTTCCCTCAACATTGTGAATTAAAAGTTGGGGCTGATTTCACCTGCTTCAGCCATGCACTTAGCCATGTACATACCAAAGTGCGCATGCTTTTGTGGATACCTTACTTGCTGCCACCCAGCTGCCCATCCAGATGGATGAGGTCTCACATGATGTGTTAGGTACCCTATAGCATTTCAAAAGGCACCAGAAACTTGTGTTTAGGCAGCTGAGTCTGCCCCGAGCCCACAGTTAGCTGAATCACTCTCTGTGCTCCTTTGACTGTATTAACCGTATCTTCATTAACTGCTTAGGGAGGTTAAGCACCTGGCCCACATAATACACCCGTACATGTAGAGAGTTAAATTAGGGTGTATAAATCTCTTGCTGAATCATGCCCTTACTCTGTTTAATCATTCAGATTCTCGAAGGGAAGACAGGCAGTTCCAAACATCTCTTCACCCCAGCCTAACACCAAGGGGTGACTGACTCTCTTTTCCTCTTGGAGTGCCGGTCTCCATGGACCATGGAAAGCCAAGCTTTCAGACAGCTGGTGAGAGCTGACAGGAGTCCTCACCCAAGCTGTTTAATCCTGAAGCTTTGGCAAAACCCCTAAGGCTTGGGAACACAGGTTTCTGTTCTCCATCCATGCTTCCCACGGGCAGGGGAGGGGCTGAACCTGAAGCTCAGAAGTCAGAGGACCTTTGCCTTGATGTCAGTGGAGGAGCTTAAGACCTTACAGAGCAAGAAATACTGCAAGCCCAGGAAAACTCTTCTTGGATCAACAGAATGGGATATATTTTCAAAACAGTACACATCTGATCAGAGATGTCACACTGAATGTGTATTTTCACTTGCTCTATGTATTTAATCACACATAATAAGAAAGAACTGCTACCTGCCTGCACAGTTATTTCACTCTTCGTGTGAATGCCAGGTAAACGTAGCATCAGACTGAATGGTGAACTTTGTATATCTGACCTCTAATCCACCAGGTCAGTGGAGCTTCCCTGATGTTACCTATACTGGACATTTTGATCTTGGAAGAAAAATGTTGCATATGTAAGAACAGAAATAAATATGGAAGCGTTTTCCGTGTGCAGCATGTCTTGTCTATTTCTTTGATTATTTTTAACAATAGTAAAGGTTTGATATTTTCCAGGCAGTGCGACTGCTCTTCATCTCAGAATCTCAAAGCATTTTAGAAAGATTAAAATTAACCCTCACTCTATATGTATATGCTATGTAAGATTTATTACAGACAGTTTACAATACTGATATTTAGCACATACAATCAGTTACGAGGTGGAAAGCTGAAGCAGAGTCCAGTTATCCAGTCTCCTAATCTTGTCACTAGAAATCTCTAATTAATATATAAGCAATTCTTGTGGATAGGGTTAAAGGTACCAGGACCTTCACTGAAAAGCTCAGTGCTTGCCAGCAGCTACTATACTGTGGAACCATTAATGGAGACCACTAATGATATTTTTGATTCTGTAAAAAATGCGTAGGAACTTTGGAACTGAACTTCTGGTTTGTTCACGTTGCCATATTGGTAAAACAACCCTTGTTATCAGCCTGATAGATCGAATGGCCTTTTTAATATGGAGCACTCTTTTAGCATGTCTTAAACCATCACAAGCCCCTCTAAGCAAAGCTGTAATTCGATACAGAGTTACGCAGTACATCTTTAATTAGCTTAAAACCACTCTCTGATTCCCTTGGATTCTATCCACCAGCAAAACTGCACAAAGGTTGAACAGTTGCGTTGGTACAACATTCTCTGTGGCCACTGAAAGGGGATTTGGATCTGTTTTATTCACATTTTGATATTGGTATGCAAGAAAAAAGGCAGTATAATGAAAAAAAGGATAAGACAACCTTACCATGAAGATCTTACAGTCCAAGATTGAAATTATATAATGCTTATTCCAGCACAGAACCAATGACCTTGGTTATAACTGTAGAATTATTAGCCTTGAACACAGAAATATAAAACTGTGGATGGCCAGGATGATATCCCCATTTCACTCACTACAATAGACTTACTGAGTAGGGTTGGCGGCTGATGCAATATAAGATGTGGACCACTATATTTAAATGATGTGAAGCACAGGTCATTTCAAAGCTAACAGATTTTTAAGACCAGAGGTAGCACTGTAATCATCTAACTCTTATTTCCTGCCTAACACAAGCCAGAATGTTCTGCAGATTAGTTTGTGCTGTAGAAAGAATCATTCTTCCTTTCTCAAAGAATACTGAGCTCAAAAGCTTGTGTTGAACTAGATGTGGAGGTGATGGGTTTGAGCTTATTTGTTTAAATATTTCCTGGAGAAGCTGCACAAGCAAAGGTACAGAAATCAATTTTATCTTTTCAAATCTTCTTCCTCAATTGTCTTATTATAGCAGTGTTTATGATCTGGCCTATATTTATTGCATTCTTTGCTAGCATAGACCTTGCATTCCTCACTTGATGTTTGCCATGTGTTGGGCATTACTTGAAACACATAGTTCTGGTTTCTTTTCTCCACAGTCACCGGACAATTAACTGATATAATGTAGGCAGTTTTTGAAACTTCATTTCAAGCCATCAGTTATAAAGGTAACATATTGCTAGAGTACTGGTATCAAGAAGAAGATGTCAGCAGAGAAAAGAACAAGGCAATAAACAATCAAGCTGGCAATGAAATCCAGCAAGATTAGTAAAATGACATATGCTGTAACCTGCATTCCTTCTCTCCTTTTGTTTCCATACATAAATATATACATATATATACTTTTGTGTGTGCGTGTGCATGTAAATGGATTCTTGCATCTGACATAAACCATAAAGGGTTGGGTTTATTTTTTCCTAGCTGTGAGATGAGCAGCAGCAAGTTTCACCGGTTTGACTTTGTGTCCAGATTTTTCCTGTGGCTATTATTACTCAGCACCTGTACTTCCACTGCTTCTTGTCTCCTGTAGGAAAGTAGGTCTGTTCAATATCGGAGCAGGTAAAGTGTCTGAAGCCACTGCTTTCTATTTGTACAAGCAATAGGTACAAAGTGGACATTAAACAGGCACCCTGCTGTGTACCTGATCAATGTCTGTTTCATGTCTACATTTTTCATATATTTATCTTATACCTGCTCCAGGAGGTCTTTCTTTCTCTCTCTTTCTCTCTCTCTCTTTCTCTCTCCCCTCCTTCCCCAAACACACACTCCTTTTTTCTTTTCCTTAAAAAAATAGATGCTAAATTAGGGTATAAAGTGGCATCTTTGGGAAGATTAGATAAATCAGTGCCTCTGGGACACAAACACAAAAACCCCAGTCAGCTATAGGGACAACAGAGCTATTCCACTAGTGAAGATGGGTCTAGGAGAAGAATTTAATGGCAGTATTAAAATAAGTGGGATTCAGTATATGTGCTGCACTCACCAATTCTGCATAAATTGCCTCTTCTTATTGCCCAAGTTTTTAATGCAGCAGGATCAAGGGAGTTCACTTCCAAATTTAGGTGTTTCACTTCTGTGAGCTAAATCCACCTCTGAAAGCATCAGAAGCACCTACCTCTCTTTGACTTAAATGGATGTCCTGGCTAGACAGCTCAATGCCAGTTCATGCTTTTAGCTTGCCTCTAAGAATTAACTGAGTTGTAACAAACCAGGAGGAATACATCCTTGCATGTATTTTTTCTTGCAGCTGATGACTGCTGAGACCATGCAGCATGCTCTACCTCTTTCTGACAGCTATTGCTTTTCCAGAAGTCTTTCAACCTAACATTGAAATCGGACCTGTAGGTGGTACATGGGACATGTGGCCAGGCAACTCCTTTCAGCTCCAAGAGAAGAAATCATGGCTGATACTGGTAAAGAGTCTAGAATAGCAATTATGTGCTGGCCTCTGATATCTTTCTAGGCCATCTCCATCTGCAAGATTTAAACTCTTTACCTTGCCTTCCTTTATATCCCTGACTTTAACACTACTGACTGCATGTACAAGAAATTAGTTATGGCTAACAAAATACAGTATGGCATTCAGTGACTTTGTAGCAGTTAGATGTACTCTAACCATGAGATATAGATATTTTGTATATCTACTACTCTGCTTTATATACCATCTGAAACCTTAACTTGAAGGTCAAAGCAGAACAGATACATTTTCATATGTTGTCCCTTGTTTGGTCTGCTCCAGAGTGCACTGTTCAGGTGACAAATGCATTTGATCCCAAAGTCTTTTCCTCTGAGACCCTGTGACAGTAGCAGATAGGTCACTCCAAGCAAAGCATGATTCATTTGGTTGCTCCAGGGAGTTCAAACACCCAGAGCAAAGCCCTAACAGAGTAAAGGTCTAAGTGCATGTTTCCCTCTACATAACCCTTATTATCCACTTCAGGCTGTAGGGATTCATTTGGTACCACTTACCACCACTTACTGGTCATTCTGCAAGTGCTGTAGTCTGGGAAGATGTAAGCAAGCTTGTATTTAAGTCCTACTGAAATTCAGATGACATCCCATCAGGTGTGTGAGCATCTCTAAAGACTGAAGAATGAGGTCGAGGTGATGGGGGTAGAGATGTTGCTTATCAGCCTTTTGCACAAAAGGCTACTTATGGGTAGGACATCTAGGAAAGAGGAAAGCTTTTCTGTATCTGTTTGTGTTTTTTTGGTTTTTTTTGTTGTTTTGTTTTTTGGTTTTTTTTTTCTGCCGCTTGTTGAATGGATTTCTATCACAAAATACAACTAGTCAGGTTGAGGTGAGTAGAATCACAGTTTTTTCCACGTCAAATGAGTGAAAACTAAACTCATTTTAGGCATAGGGATCTTCTTGCCTTGCCTCTCCCTAACCTCATGAATCTTTCGCGCATAGGTGCAAAGTGGACCAGGAGGTGAGGTGGTCCTTATTCAGAATACTTTACTGGTGTTGGTCAATGAGGTCTGCTAGAGTGTGGGACTGGTGGGCTCCCATCACCTTTGAATGACATTGGTGTAGATACTGGATCCTTCCTTTTATTTGGACCAGTCCAGACTGGGTTACACCCTTCCCAGGTGGGAGCTGGTTGATGTCAGTGTTATGTCAAATAGCATTTGCCAGACTTAGCAAACCAGCCTCTTCATGGGACTGAGTCAGAGAGAGTCAGTCTCTGCGGCCTGAATGGCACACTGCACACACATCTGTTCCTCTGAGCCTGTCCCATCCAGAGGATATGACAGAAACGTTCAGCACAGCACCCAAGCTTTTAAAGAAGGGAATTAGGGTTGATCATCTGAATACACATATCTAAAATTTATTTTACAGGTTGTACTTGGTTCCTCCAATTTAGGCACATGGTTTACACTCAAATTTAAGGTTCCTGATGAAGCAGTTTGCATAAAATAAGTGACTAATTTCCCTATGGAGTTAAGGAAGAGAAGCAGGTGCCTCTGAAGACCCACGGATGGTGATTTTATTTACCTCATTTGATCAATATGCATCGATGAACATAGCAGGCAAAGAATAGACTACAGCTGAGCAATATTCTTTGCTAATATTTTTTCATCTTGTAACTTGAGACTTCTCTGCTGTGATCACAAGAAAGTCCCCTGCATGCTCTGTGCTGTGTTGAGATCTTCCCAAGGGTGACAACAGTTCTAAATATGTCTTTCTTTTTAATTATATTGTCACCTTTGTACTGGATACGGGGCTGAACCAATCAAAATGTTCCATGTTTGTTTCCAAACATAAATTTAAGTCATTACTGATCTGTACTGGATTTAATCAGTGACCTAGGAACTTTACCAACAGGGTCCTCAGCCATTCCAGCTAGATCTGGTTTTAAACAGGTTTTATTAATACTAATGGGGAATACCATTTAACTATCCAGATAGGGTATTAATTAAAAAGGCATTTTGTTGGCTGATTTAATGGTAATTTTATGATTTCTGACTCAGATTCCATTCCTCAGATTGTCACTTAAAATATTTCAAGATGCATCTTCTGCAGTATATCAGATCCATGTAATGACAATGAAATTGTTCCAACTCATACAAAAAGTTGAAGAAAAAAATCCAACAGCATTCTAGCACTTCAGAAAGTTCCAAATTTAAATTAAATTGAATATAGACATAACTTTCCCAGAAGAACAATTCAGTTTCAAGAAAGATTACTGATATAAAATTAATTAGATTCTAGAAGGAGAATATTTTTTCTTTTTAATAAATGTATATATATTAAAATTTCATGTATGTATATAAAAAAGGGAGTACAACATCCATACTTTTTTTAATCATAAGTTAAGCCCACACTTTACAGATGAAGAAAATAATTTCTGTTGGCATAATCAGATTGTTCTATCTTCTTGGATAACAGTTTGCAATATGCTCACAGAGAACAAATAGAATGATTTTTAAATTCTAGATTATCATAAACCAAACCTCAAAATCTATAATTGAATGGAAAGTTGGGGAGGGGGGGGGGGGGGAGGACCAGGTTCTTTCATGCATTTCTTGTATGTAATCCCACTGACATCAATAAGTGTGTGCATGAATAACTGGGGAAGAGTTTGGCCCAGGATGTGGAAACTATTTGATAGAAAGTGCTGTATTAATTTAAATTGCCTGGGGTATGAGCACTGTCTTGTGGAATGAAAAGTGGCTGAGGAACTATAAACAAAAGCAGAAGACAAAACATTAAAATATAGATTTGTGGGAAGGTCTTTTCCTAGTGAGGTACTTCAGGGATCTGTATTCAGTATGGTTTTATTTAACATTCTCATTAATGATCTAGAAGCAAGCCACCCATTAATGAAAGTCCTCTATGATGAATAAGAGAGTGGGGTTGCAAAAGGTGATGAAAGACAGATACTACAAAGGAAGCTGGATACAGATCCAAGGTTCCCATTGACTTCAGTAAGCTTTGAAGCAGATCAGCAGAGATGTTACAATGATGTGCGGGAAGAATGACAAAATAAGATTCGTCTTGGAAAATATACAAAAGCATCAGGTGAAAAATTAGTCTGGACCTAATAATCAAAGGGATATAGAAACACAGAGAGCAGCAATATAAGTGAGTTTGCAATGCATTAGAGCAAGAAAAATAACATGAATACCATTTGAGGTTTATATGCTGCAAAAGGGAGGTACCATGTTCTTGTGCTAAGGCTAGACATTGTGGAATATTACTAGGAAGAGTAACAAGACACCCAAGGGCTACAAAAGAAGAACAATGTGCAAATGCAAGTAGCAACAATACAGTCACCCCTGTATCTACTAGATATTTGGGAACAGATATCTACTATAATCATACATAGCCCACAGTGAAGCAAGAACAAACAAGTCCCCAAAATACCTTGAAAACTATTCTTATGCTGGAGCCAGCTGTACTCTGAGGTAGCACTGACCTCCTCAAATCCCTTCCAAACTGAAATATTTAATGATTCTAAATACTGGACACTAACTGTAGCAGTGCTGACAGAAAGACTATTTTTTTAGTAGTTATGACACATTTATTTCTATCTTCTTTTTAATATTCTTGTGGCCAATCTCATGAAAATTTTGTAAAGATTAATGGTATTAATGATACTAGGTCAAAATTATCAATGGGTGAATATTACCTATTTATGAGCATCATAATAATTTTTAGCCGAGGTAGTGGAGTCAGACATGTTTGGCCAGATTTTCAAATTGTATAAATAATACTAAAAGTATCTTTAAGGATGTTCAGCTTTCTAAGGAATTTTTATAAATCTCATTAGATGCCTTTGACAGTTGACACTTACTGTCTCAGGCTCACAGAAGAAATTAATGATAGGAAAATTGAGGAAATTAATGCGATGGATAAAAGTCTACAGCTTTGTAGAGTCATTATAAGTATCAAGGGTCACTAAACAAGCTTTTACCAGGCAGCTGCAACCTTCCATTGCTATAGACTAGCTGAGACCCACTGATTAAAAACTTGAAAATCTGACAGGTCTTTTTGGCTACCTACTTGGGTGGTATCTTTATTTACGCTAAGACTTAGAAAAGTACTTAAGCACATGCTTAAGTTTAATTTTAAGCAATTGCTGGAGTGCTTTATTGAACTGGGATGCAAAATTCATGATTTCCTATTAGCCAGACTCAACACTGCATGTAACAATGTAAGCATTCTTTTCAAATAAGAAACGCTTGCTATTCCAGTTCCGTTCTGAGCATTGTTCTACATTTGCTGGAAACAAAATAAGTCTGGGGGAATAATGTGTTTTGGAAACTTTTTATTCCCTCCAACATCAAGTGGAATTTGCTTTTTAAAAATACAAACATTTTTAAAGGTACAAAGATGTGTGTGAGAGATTGGGAAGCATGGCTATAGCCTGATTCCTTTTGTTAATACACCCTTGTAAATCAGACACAGCTCCCATGGAATTTAACTATTAGGAAACCAAAAGATATGAATCACGGCACTAGTTTCTTCTTTAAATGAATTGAGCATTTCTGTGATGCTGGCTTGAATTTGCTAAAATAAAGACACTTTATGATGTAACTGTGTCACTGTGAAATCATTTAAAAGCTTATGTAAATTGTTGAGCCAGTGGAGGCGACATCCATGTCCTGTGGAAGGATGATAACAGGTCACCTTAGCTCTGCATAAGCCAGTGCAGGTGGGCAGGCAGGAGGTAATGCTGTGCCTGAACAAATGAGCTCTGCTTCCAGCCCCTGAGTCATAGGTCCATCAGGGAAACTTTATTTCCCTCAAGCTGGTGTTTCTTTGGGAATTCCTGCACTGTACCCTACCGTTTCCTTCAATGCCAAAAATATTAGCCCAATAAAGTGCAAAGGACCAATAACAAACATAAATAGGCACATATTAGTAAAATAAGATGAAGTTATTCATTGACGTGGGAAAGCAGGTACTCAGTGGTGCTTTTATCGATCCTTGAAAAGCTTCTCAGCTCAGCTCACAGCAATTGCTACCGCGCGGGTGCAAGTAGTGGTTGAAACAGCAGGTCATGCTGACACTGCGCAGAATCCCAGGCGTGCATGCAGTGCCTTCCCAGCATGGACTCACAAAGGAATGGATTTCAGAAGATAAATTCTATTTTTTTGCCAGGACTTCTAAATTTCCATTTTGAATAGGGTTGTATTACTTAACCAGTCAACTGAACAAGATGTGATACTGGGGTGGTATAATAAAAAAGTTATGAAGTATCAGCAATGTAGGTTAACTGTAGCTGACCTCCTCTGTGCACCAAATGAGCAAAAAATCCTCACCTTCAGCTATATAACTGAAGATTGTACATAGTAAATAATAAAAATCTCTCTCTTACATGCAAAGGAACACAAGTGTCAGAGATGGTGCTAGGATCTTTATGGTTTGCTTTGAAGCTAAATAAATAATTTACAAAGAAAGTTTTCAAGTTATTTTAGGGTTTAGTGGGGCTTTTTGGTTGGGTTTTTTTTGGTGGGGTTTTTGGGGTTTGTTTTTTTTTTGTTTGTTTGTTTGTTTGTTTTTGGTGTAGGAATGTCAGTAAACAGATTTGTCCTTAAATTATTTATTATTAAGCTTTTGACATGTAAATTCACAATTTCTGGCATTGCTAAGCTATAATTGGATGGAATCATCTCATCTATTTTTATTCCTGAAATATTTCTATTCAGAGATTCATCCTCAGTATTTTTAAATTAAATTTCCATGAATGCTCACTTTCCTTGATCACCAATGATACCAAAATCAAATGATTTCAAGATAGACTTGAAATGCATGATTTAAGGACACAATAAGGATGATTTTGTAGTTAATTAATTTTAGGAAAAAACCCTATAAAGTCAGCACACACTACTGCCACCAATGTTACAGTGATGAGTGCATCACTAGTGCCTAGATTACCCAGGCAGACAAGAATAAATCTACTCCATATCTCTGAGATAAGAATTGGATCTGTCATGCAGTAGGTGATCCTTTACTCAATTTGAATTATCAGACATTGCAATCAGTCAGAACTTAAAAATGTGACTTTCTGCTCTACATCCAAACACAGATTTTTTTTTTCTCCCCAAATCAAATCACTTTGTGATGTTTGCTTTCTTTCAACAGATCAAAATTTTGGTGTCAAGAAATAAAAAAAGTATTTTTTTTTTTCCTGAAATAAGAATTCCAACACCTGGTGAAAATTGGACAGCATTTCAGAGAAATGAGGTCCAGCTCTCTTGTTGGTAAAGATCCAACAGTGTTGTTTGTACAGTAAAGGTTGTTTACCCTGACAGTTTTAGTATTCTGGGAGATTACATTCACATTTTCTAAAAGCAACCCCAAGTTTTCATCTGGTTTTAGTATTGTTCCTTCTCTACTTTATATCAAAGCTGTTACATGGTTTTCCTGTTCACTGTTAAAAAGTCATTGCTGTGCACCTCAAAGCATAATGCCCTAGGTCGATAGATTAATAGCAAACCATCCTTCTAAGAATGAATGCTTTAGTCTAGCAGATCAGTAGAGTACAGTCTGTAAAACTGAACAGATATTATTCATATATGAAGTACTACATCATTTATAACATTATATTTAATTGCTTCAAATAAAACAGTGTAAATTCCTATATGGGCAATGTCAGGATGTTGAGCTTAATGAACAAAAACCTGCTATTCTCATGTCCTCAGGTTTAGCTAAATCCACTGCATTTCTAGTACACGTATAATTATCAGCAGTCTATCTGCCTCTCACGCACAGAGGATCAGTGTATTCTATCTCAGACTAAATTATATTCTTAGCCTGTACAGATTCTTCACCCAACTGAATATTACTCACAAAGACAGCACAGAGTCTCTCACATACATTATGATTCCCTTCCCACAGTCTCCTGAAAAAGGTTTTATACCGGTATAATTCTTGAAAGCCCCAGAGTCTGATTTAAGTTTTCAGCTAAGAAATTGTGCTAATAATAGTGCAGAATAACAGGGTTTTGAGATCTCAAAAATATTTCTGATCTTCATTATTTCTTATATATTTCATATGATGACAAATGACTTTGGAAAATACCATAAATACTTAACACATTTGTGATATTAGCCCATTTATAATAAATACTATGGGTGGAGTTATTTTTTAGATGATTTAGTGTTATCTCTTTGGCAGCCAAGCAAATGGGAAAGAGGTGTTTTTTGGTTTTTTTTTTTACATAAGGTTCTTTTAATACATAATATGGCTTACTACATGATTAATAACTTAGTGCTTCTCATTGGGATACATAAAATGTAGTATAAATAAATAAAACCGTAAAACAATTAAGGGGATTTGTACTCACTGATTTGTTCCTGTTTATGCATATGCAGTGTTAGCATAAACAGACAGGGGGTCCTCACTTTATCCTTTTATCATTTCCAAATGTTGTTATAAGATGGTAACCCCACTGAAAACAAACAAAACAGCATGTCATGTAAATGTAACTTCAATCTAACATTGTGTTAGGTCAGCTCGGCTTTGAGAAATATGTGGCTTTTTCAACTGTTACTTTTGCTGGGAAGTTCTGTTTGTAAATGTCAATGATATCACTTAAAAGCAAAACAAGAAAACCTTATGTGGAAAAGTTGCAGAAATGGTATTCACTAAAGTCAGTTTTCAGTTTAATTCTTCATAAGAAGAATTAAAGAAGAAGAATTAAACACATACATTTTATGCATTTCTCAGGATATTTCTTCAATAAAGAAAACTTGATTTCATAAAAAGATTCTTGGTCTATTCTCACGTAAACTCCCCAAACCACACTATATTAAGAAAAATGTGTTCCCAGTAACATTTTCACTTCAGTGAAAGTTACACTCTCTTTAAGATTCAAAGTTGCACCGCAGTGGTGCTGTACTTCTTCCTCACTTCCTATTTCATACCAAACAAGAAGTATTTCCATGAAGATGGCTGCGAGTGTAGCTGCCAAGCATGAAGGAAGCACAACAACTGTATGGGCAAACGTAGCAGGGGCCAGGAACCAGCCTGCAAGGAAGTGGCAAGGTAGTGAGTGGTGCCTCGTTAAAGAGGGGAGTCTGTTAGTCCTATCTAATCTGTGGGGGTAGAAATCCTGCTACCCCACAGAGTTGCGGTATTATAAAAGGAAGGCTATGAGAGACTTTGTAAAACTGTTAATATTCTTCTGAAAACATAATGTATGGGAGGTTTCTGTCAGAAGGTTAAACTCATGGCAATTAAGAATATGTCCTGCTTTCATATCATGAACTTGGAATAAAGGCTGCCAAAGAAACACTTTGCCTTGTAACGTGTATTTAAGCCATGGAACTCATTGCTGCATATAAACAGTACAGATAAATAAAAAGCATACGGGCATTTAAAAACTATTTAAAAATCATGGAAGAATTAGATTTGGAAACATGGCTACAGACCTTCCTCTATGGAAGCCTGTTAGCTGTTGATTGCTGGAAAATGCAATTAAGATGTAACAAAAGAAATACTGTTGTAGGTTAGTCCTCTTATACTCGGTTTCCCCTGCTAGCAATAGTCTTCATCCAGGGGTGCAGGCAGGATGCTGCTTTGAGTCTCCCTTGACCTACCCAGCAGGAATGCCCTCGTGTTTTGGTAGGTGCAGGGTCACTATCCTTGGAGGTGTTTAAAAGACATGTAGACGTAGCACTTAGGGACATGGTTCTGCCATGGACTTAGCAGTGCTAGGTTAATCTTTGAACTTAATGATCTTGAAGGTCTTTTCCAACCTAAATGATTCTGTGATTCTATGATTTGACATAAAAGAGAGGGCTGCATAGCCTCATATACATGAAGTAGGTCTGGAAGGCAAGAACTTGAGAACTCCAACTGTAGTTGTAGCACTTATTTTATGAGTTTTAACCCACACATTTTTAATTACTTTTTAGTCTTCATTTCTTGAACTGCTGGTTTGATAAAGGTCAGGTGGTCTGTTGAATTAATTTGTAAGTCTTGGGGCTTGAAGAACATCATTCCTACCTTTTCCCTTGCTATTAAAACAACTCTTAGCTGTGTTTGCAAAATGCTCTTGTGTTCATCGTTTGATCTTCATTTTCTTTTGTCAAACACATTCACTAAGCTGTAATATTCTGAAATGAATAGCTTTTACTACTGATAACCTTTGATCATGAAAGTTATGTATTGCTCCTAAGATAATTAATAAAAGTTTGATGGTCACACTCACAGAAGTACTTTACTGCATGAGGAAACACTGTTCACCATAAGTGTCTCACAATCTGGCATTACTTTTTGAAGATGTTCTCAGAATAGTTTATTTTGCGATTGTTAGGGAAAAGAAAAGGGAAAAGAAAAAAACAAAAGGAAATGTGTTTATAGTGTGAATACATTATGCTTTTTCAATGAGCATAGCCCCCTGAGAATTTGTACTGCAAGATGAGTGTGTGTGGCTCCATGTGTGTTTGCATGTATTGAAGGTGTTTTTCATTTCTACGATGTAATATGGCTTGAACTGATGCAAGAAGAGGACGTTTCGTTCTACAACTTTATACTACAGGAAGAGCTCAAGAACAACAAAAATAAATTCAAATACTCTCTGTTCTGTTCAATAATGGTCTGTTGCAGGACAGTCAAGTTTCCCACAGAGTAAATACAATCCATATTATGTAAATATGATCCTGTGTACATTCATTTAATTTAACATTGCCATCAGAATAGCACATTTCACACGTGGGAATGCAAAGCCCAGCAAGGGAGCAAATTAACTGCCCGCAAATTGTTTGCTAACTATGAAGTTTTCCAAAAGAAATCTCTAAGGTATATCTTTACCATGGGCACAGTATTAGAACTCTAATACCACATGTTTCCATTTGAACAGATGGCAGTGAAAGGTTTGGCTGAAATGTGTTATTAGTTAACAGAAAAAGACTTACTGATAGACATCAAGGGTACTGTTTAAATTTACTTAGAGGAATGGTGGTTTGGAATCCATTCATACTTGCAGGTATAATTACTTTATAATTACTTATAAGTGGATAGAACCTTGAAAGTCCAATATCTTTTCTGCTCCAGAGACTGTATCTTATCTGCTATTGTAATCATCTCTTTAAAGTGTTAAGCGATGCATTAAGTTCATCTGCTATTGAACTGAGACAAGTTGTAACATCATTTCTGTAATTTAATTTCTAAAAATTCTGAGGAAACGACACATTTTATGAATTCTATGATTTTAAAAAACAAGAAATCCTTGCTTGTTAATGGTACAGTTTGCATTAAGTGTCTAAAAGCTAAAAGAAAACACATGCTTATGTTATTCTTGTTACTTATTTGTGCTTTAATACAGACTGCTGGGTGTTGGAATTCCTACACCCAGAACAGTGACCCCTGACTGAGAGTCTTAGATTCAGCTGGCACATCAAGAAACACAACCTGCCCCTACTTTCTGCTTGACCAGAAGGTGTTCAGTGCGTAGCAGGTTCAGCCCTCGGTCCTCCCTGTCAGATCCATAATGCTTCCCAGCGATGGGAAGGATTGAGTTAAGTGACTTCAGAGTGTCTGAAAGTCCTGTCTGAAGTTAGTGGGACCACTCATATGGACATAGTTAGCCATACATATCAGTGTCTGAAGGACAAGGATGAGGGGTGCTGGGCTAAGCTTGCCATTTCACATTAAAATAGTTGTGGAAAGATGTATTGAGTCAAGTTCTATTGTATATATTTGATGTGGATAGATTACGGTTAAAGTAACTTGCAGTTAAATAAGTATAGGGAATGATACAGGATACATGTCAGAGAGAAAATTTTACAACAAACATGCCAGTAGAAATGTTGCTATATTTCAGTTCTGCACCATGGTCTAAATGACAACTCAACACACATAGAGTAGATGAATGAGTCAGCTTTCATTCCACAGGAAATTTCCCTTTCTTCATGTGCAAATTTCCTTTTTTTTTTTTTTTTGAGAAAAAAATGAGATTTGAGAAGTACATTTATTTCTTAATTTTATTCAAGATGAAAGTTAAATAGAAAAATAACATACTCCTTCTTTCACATGCAAGGTTTTAGTACTATATTAAAGAAAAATCCTGTTGACATCCAGTATGAGATATGCAAATATACTTATCTCTGGCATGGGGAAATTTTTTTGTTAAATTAATTTCAGGAAAAAAACATATAAAATTGTTTATTTGATATTTAGGACAATTCACTTAATTATAGTTGTGATGTAAAATACATTTTCAGTCTTACTGAACTCTGTTACTACTTCTGCTTTTTTTTTTTTTTTTTTTCCTTGAAGATGATTTTCTTTTGACAAAAACCCCAGAATGTCCTGAAAATATAATTCCAATTCTAGGAGAAGTGCTCATGGTCTTGTACATGATTCAACTGTATACGAGTGCCAAATACTAATAAAAATTCTCAGCTGGCATTTTACTCCATCTTAAAATACTTTTACAGTCTTTTTTTGGCCATTGCCAGTGGTAGATGCTGGGAACATGATGTCATAGTCTTCTAAAAAAAAAAGAAAAGAATCATATATAAAGAGTACACATAAGATAAGTTCAGTGTAAGACTTGTAATCCCTTTACTCAATGCTGTTAAGCCTTTTCTAAAGCTTTCATGGGTTTTGGAAACCCACGCATCAGGAAGAACATTTAGCTGTTAGAGACTGTCCAGCACAGAGATCAGAGGTCTAGAAAATGTGATCTCTGAGGAGAGATTGAGAGAAGAGGGTTTGTTTAGTCTAGAGAAGAGAAGACTAAGGGGAGACATGATAACAGTCTTCAAATATGTACAATTGTGCTGCAAAGAATTGGGCAATAATTTGTTCTCCTTGTCCACTTAGGACAGGGCAAGAAATAGTGGTCTTGAAATTAAGCAATATAGAAATAAGTGAGAGAAAAACCTGTATTTGTTGGCAATGAAAGCTTTGGGTGCCTGAAACATCAGTGGAAAAGTCAGTAAAAATGGCGATATATCTTTTATCTTCCAAGTAAGAGTCTCAGATAATTTTCCTATTGAAGTAAGTTGAACTATTGAAACAACAGAATGAGAATCCTAGCTGTAAAAAATTGGAGTCTATTTCAGAAGGAACTGACCAAAGCAGAACCTTTTGGTCATTACAGGTAGCCAATCAAGCTCTTGTTCAGCTACAGCTGGGAAGCAAGTGCTGTTTTCAAACATATGACACACATAATGAAGATGTGGCATATTATGCTAATTCTGCAGTTAGTATTTGCAAAGCTCTTAATTTTTCTTGGGCTTGGGTCAGTTGCCTAAAAAGAGGCACCTAATGCCTTTTGATCCACTAATGCCTGTGTATCTGAGATGTCCATACAGGAGTAGCAGATGTAGCCCTCAATCTAAAGGAGACTTCTTTCCTTCTGGAATTGCAGCTGGAGGCCAGGTATAATACGTAAAGCTTCTATAGCAGTACTAGAATGAAGCAAATGAATCGAGTTCCTGCTGCTTGGAGTTTAAAGGCTTGTCAGCAAACTGGAAAAAGTCTATAAAATGAAGGTCAGAAACATTCAAGGTTTGGAAAACATGTTTTTTAATGGCAATGAAGAAACTGAAACAATTAAGTAGAGAAAGTGAGGGCTACAAGTGTGAAGTGTTTGTAAAGATTCTGATTTCCAATAAGGAACAACTTGTTGAACATTTTGTATGCTAAACTTAACAAGTTCACACTCGAAAGTTAACACTCATTTTTGGCAGTGAGAGTCATTAAACTGGTACAATTTGCATAAAGACATGATGGATTGTCTTATCATTTGAAATTTGTTAAATTAAGAATAGTCTGTTCAAAAGATGTACTGTGTCTAACATAGAAATTATGAACTGGAAAAGAACTGAATTTTTGGGCCTGTATTATACACAATGATAAATGAAATTATATCAACAAGTCTTAATTAGGACCACAGCTAAAATATTTGTCCTCAGCCTTTAGTGAAATTTGAAATACACCTACCGACCTCTGTAGAGCTTTGCAGTTTTGCTGTAGCTGCACGTGTTAACAGCAAAAATTAATCTGAAATCACAACAGTAGATTGTAATAAGTGTTCTTGGTTGTAAATATATGGACTTATGAATTCATATCTGTTGCATTAATTCAACCTCTTTTCCAACATGCTGACTACTTTTCTATTACAACGCCAACTTCAGAGCAAGTTTGTGTAAATTTTGTACAAATGTATGTGGGTAGTTATGACCATCCTTTCTCCTGCAGGCTAAAGTTTTAAAATTGCAGGCCTTTATCTGCTTAAGCATACAAACTCCATTGTTTGTAAACAATGTAAACAAAGTAAAAGGAATAGTTTCAGAGGGCTCAAAAAGTTAGCCAGGGCAAGATTCAGTTTGAGACTAAGAAGGTATATAGATGTGTTAGGTGCTTAAGGGCCCGTTATTGCTTGTGGAGAGCGGGATTGCATCTTACACCCTTTGAGATGCCCTGTGATAACCTGCAAGGCTGCCACTCCAAAAGGGTACAAATACTCTATAAGCTCTGCAACGTATCTGCCAGCCTTGGCATATGTCACATATGTTGGGTATCTACAAAGAGCTTGGGCATCTTTAGTTGCTTGTGTTTAGGTAGCTGAACTTCACTATTGCATAAGTGAAAAAAACCCATACATTCAAAGCAATGACAAACAAGAAGAAATTAAACTGAAATATGAATTTTTAAGCTTCTTATTGTCATCTAATTTTAGTCTTTCACGGTCTTTCAATATTTTTATCCTCCTTGTGAGGCAGAGGAGGATTGTTACCCTCATTTTCAGGAAAAAATACACCACGAACAAAATAATTCCCTCAATGGGAAGTCTCTAGTAAAACAGAAAATCCAACCTTAACCTTCCACTCTCTGGCAGTGAAGAAATATTGCATACTTCAACTTCGCATAACAGTAAATTTATTATAAAGCTAGTCTAAGCCAAATGTTTTTGTGAAAAAAAAAAAATTTAAACTGAATTAACATAACTAAAGAAGTCTGTGACTGTCATATAGGAAATGTGTGACAGAGAAATAGGTATCCTGAGTCCTAGATCTTTCACACCCTTCTGTATTCTCAGTTCTTATAGCTATTTGCCAGGTTCATTTTGAGTATTCTGTATTTAAAGTTTGATATTCAGTCTGTTTAATTTAAAAAAATGGAATATTAAGGGCATGTTCACATAAAGTTAGAAACACACCAGTGCTGGCCTACTCTTGTATCAACAGCACCTCTCCAAACACCAATTTTCTCCTGCTCTTATGTCACAAAACTTCATTTGTAGTTTAGAAAGAGTGCAAGAATAAAGGATAGGATATGAATAAACAAAATTTGCTTTTCTTCTCTCTGTCTCATTTTCTTTGGCTGTACTATAAAGATTTTGATAATGCACTTCCTCAGCAAAGTTCTTTTGATAACTCTGGAGGATCTCCACTGCACCAGAGCTATAAGATATTTTGTACTGGATAGTGACAGCAGATAATTTTGCAGAACTCTAAAGTCTAGAGCAAGTAGGAACTTAAACCATATTTGAGTTACTTTGAAAAAAAAGCCAGATGAAATTGTGTAAAATATAATGGAATCTCTTCATAAATTGCTGCAAAAATGACAAAATAAAATAAAAAAAGAGCAAACCTCCTTGTAAGACGTTAAAAAGAAGCTTCTATGATATTCCTTATAGTCATATAATTAAAGGAAACAGCAGCTACAGCAATATTTTGTCTTTTAATTCCACAGTCTGTTTTCATTCAATCTTCTGTCCCATCTTGATATCCTACAACATATAGCCTGAAGAAATGAAAGATTAAGATATTGATCCTGGATCTTCAATTAGCTTAATTCAGCTTAAAGGCAGGTGCCTTTTTTAATAAGTTTCTTGAGAAAAAAATGCAAACTTTTGAGTTTGCACCACAGTGATGTGGATGCTGTACGGTTCCTTGGGCTGTTTGAGGTCAAGCCTACACCAGTGAAGGCTGAGACAATGAGCAGTTGCCTCTGCAGGGCCAGAGCTGGAGTGAGTTTTGGAGAGGGGAGCAGATGGCTTGCCCTAAAGAGAAGCCTCAGCATAAAGCAGTGTCTGGGCAGCAAGTACGATCTGAGACTGGGCTCCAGATCAAGTTCTCTGATGGTATAGCCATGGCCTGGAAGTCATAACCATGGGGATGAATGGAGAATTTGGCATGTGAGGATTCTCACTCTAGTGCATTTCTTTTTGGCCATAATATTTGCTAATCTCCTTCTTCGCTTAGTGCACTATATAACACTATTCACCTGCCGTGGCCTGCCTTACAATTGACCGAATGTTTGTGATAGCCTTCTGTTTCTAATAGCCACTTGCTGGTCCTTGGCAGATAGCCACAATAAGACTAGAATAGCATAGGCTAGGTGGAACAGAAGAAGATTGTCTTCTTTTAAAACATATGTTTTATAGCCTCAGGAAATTGCTATAAACCATTGCACCTTGGAAAAGGAATAGGGGTTTCTATTTAAAGCAGCCTTTGCAAACAGCCCCTTGACTCGCTGTGTAGCTCGTGCAATCACATGGACAGGACTGGATGGAACTTATTATTTTTAGTAGAATCAGAGAAGACCTGCAAAGCTGGCAAACTAGGTGGGCTTTCCTGATGGCTTGCTGATCTCAAGGCGTGTGTGGATATCTCATAGCTTACACAGCTGTAACGTTCTTTCACACACTCTGGCTGGACTATCACATATGTTGCCACAAAATGTTAAGACATCAAGACTCAAATGTTCTTTTGTTCCTTTTTCCTCTCTGTGTATGCTTTACTCAGTAGCTTTGTTTATTTTCTTAAAATATTTCCTTTTTGTTTGCATTTCTTGGCAAAGGCCTCCTTATGTTTTTATAACTGTAATCTTCTTTTGGTCCCTCTGCCAGCTATATTACCCAAGATTAGCCACAAGTGTGCTCCAAGGGCTTCAGTTCCTCAGAATCACTCGTGATGTTAACAGGACACCAAAAATAGCTTTTCATTTTCCTCTCAGACTAATTCGTTCAGTTCAGGTACAACATTAAAGTACAGAAACATTGCATAGCATTGTTTTCCTTCTTTTTATCTATCTACTCAGTAAATATAAAAGGTGATCTTATGTTGAATAAATGCTGCAAAAGGCAAATTGTCTTTGGTATGGAGTTATTTATATGGTTTTTTATACGGTAGGGAAATGGCTATTGTAGAGCAGAATAAATTCCCTGAAATGCCATTTCTGAATCAGAACTTCCTTAACAGCTGCTGGCATTTCAGCATTTAATGTTAGAAGCCTGTTTTTGGAGAGGTGGACAAGAATGCTGTTCCTGTTCCAATTAGGATTAGCATGTGAGAAAACCATCAATGTCCAGGTGTTCCTAAAAATGTTACAACTTGGCTTTTGTAGGGAAATATCAAATATTAATTTATAATCAGGTCAAAAGAAATAGTCCGATGTACTTTATGATCAATGTTTCTATATAGTCAATGTTGCTTATGATGAGGGAAGAGATCTCTTTTTATGGAAGCCACAATTCCTAAATGGTTAATCCACAGCCATTGTGCAAATAGCTACATTTCTAACCCTGTGCAATTTTTAAAATTTTATTTTACTAGCAGGCTGAAAGTTGTTGGCTTGTCAGAAGCCTCCTTCAAAGAGCGAAATACCAGCACCTCCTGAACTAACAATAAGACATGTTTTACTAGTAGTGATGAAACATCTTCTATAAACACTCCCTACCTTACTGACCATCTTTTCCCAGTATTGATTCACCACTGAAATATTTGTGTCACTTGAGTTCAAGTACATGAAACCAAACCGTTCAGTGCTTGGAGTTGTATGAGTGCCACTAAAAGCAGCATGCACTTCAGCAGTTAGTGAATTAAATAAGCAAAAGCATGCTAATGGTCTCTCTGAGACCAGTACTGCTGACCTTAGAGAGAGAATGATAATAAAATGAAGAATACAAACAAGAGATGGAACCATGGGCCTTTTATGGGTCATATCAATAGAGCATGCAGGGATTCAGAGCTACATGTTATCATTGTCAGACCATCAAAAGAAATGCATTTTCTATTTCTTTACAATTGCTCTATCAGAAACTACTCTGAATAATTTCCCTGAAATATTTGCAAGACCTTATCCCTATTACATTTCTGCTCAATCCAGCAGTTGATAGTTGTAAAAAACTTGAACTAATCTCTTAAAACCAGGAAATAATTCACAGTTAAGAAAAGTTCTTATTTCACGAGAGTCACAATTTGGCCAATAAAATATAGAATGCAAATAAATTATATGGAATTATTTTTATTGACAGGATATTTCAGAGTTGACTGGGATTTAACTTTTCTCCTACCTGGAATTATTTAATATAGTGTTTAATTATAAGGAATAAAATGACCAGTGAACAAAATGTGTTATCTTTAGATAGCAGATATTTGAAACCAAAGAATGCTAGATTCAGATTACAAGTCAGCAATATTTAATTATGTTTTCCCTTTAAAATATCCCTAATTATATGTTTAGCTAGAGGGACATAATCAGAGAATATATGAAAGAGAGAATAATGAATATGGGAAATAAACTATAACCTTTGCAACATAATATGCCTACATAAACCAAGGGGCTTCCCTGTAAATTGCATTTCAGTTTTTTTCTTCTTATTTATTTACACTATATTGTGTATACTGTATCTCATGGTGGAGAGCAAGAATGTGAGCAGCAGTTCAGATCCCCAAGACAGAGTGGGGCTAGTTATGCCCTGTTGGAAGTCTTTTGTTGGTTTGAATAGCATTTCTCCTTTGCTGTGAATATATTGAAAGGATTTTGTAAAACTATTATCCACTTATTCAGGCCTTATAAATAAAAATAAAATAATAAAAAAAAAGACTTGGGCAAAAGCTGGGAAAGAAAAACAGATTACCACTTTCAAAATATGAAAGTATCCTGTGATGTTTTGTCTTGACATGGGCAGATGTTGGCAGTCAAGCTATTTGACCCTGGCACCATTTCACTGAGTATTTATTTTCAGTCACATGAGAGGAGGAATGATGTTGCTGAATTCTTGATGTAGTATTTTAGAAATCATTTCATTTAGGGCAGTATAAACAAACATATGTTACAGTGAGTAGGAGAACTGACTTATTAGGTAACACAAGAAAACAAAAAAAGTAGAGAAATAATGTACTTTCTCTCCTTCTTCCCCCTCCAGAAAACACTAAAATCAGGTGTCTGTGAACATTTATCCAGAAGGATAATTTTACTTTCAAGAAAACTGTCCTATGAATGCTTATGCTTTGTAGTCTGGATGACCATTCATGAACCCAATAGAATAGATTTATGATAGCAGGGAGGGTTTCGTGGGTAGTATCACCATATTTCCATGCTCTTAATGTATTTACTTACAAAGTTATACATATCAAATGAAGACCCAAAATGGCTTTAGATTTTTTTTCCTATTTCTTACTCATCAATATAAGTTTACTATGTTTATCTAAAGTACATATGCAAGTAAGAAAGGTAAGATCAGGAGGAAGTTTATAATATTTTGGTACTTGAGCTATTCAGCCAGACATTAGCAAAGTGAGAAGCAAAGCCTTGGTTCTTTGGAAAATCATCTGCGTATGCTAGCTGGTATAACCTAGGAAAAAAAAGGAAGAAAAGGAAAATAAAAAGTCGCTTTTCCAAAGGTACTAGTAACTAAATGCAGAAAACTTGCACCTTTACTGACAGATGGTAGCCGTTCATTTTTTTGTCTATGTGTATTTTACCACCATCAAATTTTAAAGAAGGCAATAAAGTTAGACTTCAGAAACTAGAAAAGTTAGCTATGACTGTTGCTAGCCATTGCCAGTCATTACTCCAATCTAGCTGTCCGCACGCTCCTGTCTGTTGATCTCCTCTGTCATCTTCTTTTACATAAATTCTACTTTCCACCTCTTCCATCTTCTTATTTCACCTTCTTAATTTTCCATTCTCCAGTCAATATGCTTATTGGGAGGTGCACATCTTTAAAGTATTATGGACCAAAAATACGTGGTTTTTTTCTTCAACATGTAGAACAAAACCAAAGAATGCTAAAGTCCTGTAAGTATCTTTTTCTTACTGCTGTGGGCACTGACATGAAATATTTCCTTTCATGTGCATGTTGAATAAAATACACAAGAAGCAGTGTATTGCTCAGAGCTTACTGCAAATACCTCATAATCTGTGTCTTCCCATATATATTCTTGTATGTTTTATACCTGTTGCTGATTTCATTACTGATATATTGCAGCATCGTGCTGCCACGAAGGGGACTGCTTTAGGGCTATTTAAGGCTAAAACCAAGAATGCTAGAGTTTAGATAGAAAATTCACTCACAGTCATGGGTAATTTATATCTTACACAGCCTGGAGAGTAGGCAGGTTGAGTGACAGTCTTACCAGTGAAGCATTCATTTACTTACACTTATTTATGACTCAGCCATATCTTAGCACAAACCTCCATGTATATACTTTGCATACACCTCCTCTATCTAGCTTCCATGTTTTCAGCAGACTTTAACCATACCTACATTTTCATTTTTTGCACCTGCAATTAATTGTCTAAAGAAATCTCTGTAATAAAAGCCCTGGTGTGGCTGAGAGAGACGCCAGACAAATGTGCGCACAAAATACACTAAAAATTTCGCTTGTGTTTACCTTGGTTGCCCATTAGCAACAGTTACACAATGCTTTGGCTACTTGAGTTTTGAGAAGGAATGTAAAAACACTAGGAAATGAGGGAAATTAAGGGCTCTGCAAACGAGGAATAAATCCAAGTGTATGCTGCTAATTGCTCTTTCTTTTAAAAACATGATTCAACAGTCAGTCCTACACAGCAAAGATACAATAACACAGTTTTCTAAATAGAGTAACAGTAAGAAGAGCTGCTAGAGAAGCTGACTTTTCCTTTAACTACTGTTCTTTAAAAGTGATTCCATTCAACAATGAACAAGGTCGACAAGTCAACGCAAGACCACCCTGCTTGGAGATTTGCTCTCAACACAGAGTTGTGTCGAATCCCTCAGCTGAGAAATGTCAACCAGCACCTTTCATATTTATGGTGACTCATAAACAGGAAACTCAGCCCTGTCCACGACACTGGAGCTTTTTCATATCTTAGATCCTTTTATGAAGGAAAAAGAAACGGGTAAAAAAAAAGAAAAAAAAAAAAGAAAAAAAGAAAAAGAAACAATAAGGCCTCTCAAAACAAAACAAAGAACTTAGCAGGACATTTAAAGCAGCTGTCTTCTATTTTACATGCCAAAATAAATATTGCCAAATTAGTAAGGCATACTGAACAAATTAAGCGCTAAATGCAAATTTATCGACTGAAATACAATGGTAGAGTAGCCAAGGAGTTTGCAATGGTATAGTTCATCTTTGAAAGTAGGTGTTTTGGTTGGCCAGTTGCTGGAGAGTGACATGGGAACAGTAATATAAAAAGAGAGCTTTTCTGTTACACCCAAGATGAACAGTTTATTTTAGAAAGTTCAAATAAACATTTTCTAACATACATTCACTAGTTTCAGAGTGTCTTTTGCTACCAAGAGAGAGATAAAAACTGGTTTTAAAAGTCTCTTATGAAAATACAACATTTCAGAAATGGTAATGTCAGCATGATAAATTATCCAACAAAATTTTGGTGGAGTTTCTCATTTCAGAATAATGAGACAGTCTTGATTCTATTCCCCTGTATTCTTATAAGGACACACATAACCTTTTTATCTCTGATGTGATTTAACCTTAAATTACCACAAAAAGTATCACAAGAGCTGCTATATACATATGTTATAAATGAGTATGAATATATATATACACGTACACACATCCTCAATATCCAGAGTGAAATAACCAGTCTAATACACTAAATCTAGAGCCTGAATAGTTCACACTTGAGATCTCATGAGCCATTTTTGTCAGTGTTCACTCTTCCATAAGTAAATTTCATTGTTAAGGAAAAAGAAGAAAATAAGATATTGTCCATTGGGAAAACCAAAGCTCAAAATTTTGCTTCAGGTCAGTCCAACCCAGACTTTCTTGTGTTTTGGCATTACTGGTTTGTTGGCTTGACACAAAACATTCAGATTTAAAATGAAATGTTTAAGGTCTCCTTTTGATAAAGCTGATAATATATTGCAAGAAACATACTGTGGCCAAGAAGTTGGATCCATGTGGAAAAACCAGAGATTTTTTAAGTAATGAAGCTTGCATAGATCAATAAGGTTCTGGGAGTTATTCAGTTAATGTGGAACACATTTTGAATACCAAACATACTTCTCTATTCAATAAACCAAACAGAAGCATTAAGATTCAGAGATATAAATGTATTTTTCAAAAAAATATATAAAAACATAATATTGATCAATTAATGACTCACAACTAGTTAGAGCCTTTCCCTTGGAGAACAGTTTTAATATTTTAACTTTTCAACCTGAATTTAGGGTGAAACAAGCAGTGAAATATTCAAACGTTTTTTGGAACCAGACTCCATTTTTTTCCTGTTGCAATTTTCCTTTTTGACCCACTATGGCTAAGAGTTCTCAGGTAATAATCCCAACTTTACAGTTTGAGCAAGCTATACGGCAATAATTTTCATTGTAAAACTAAAAGCAAACTAGCAAGATTTCTCCCGTTTCTTCCTTTCCTACCAAACAAATAAGAAAATGTCCAATTGCAAGTAAAAGTGTTTCAGCCATCTTTTCAAATGAGATGGTAGATGCCCACATTTCTATCCTGTAAGTGTAGGTCTCATTGACATCACCTGCATCACATCACCTCATGGCAAGGCCCCAGCCACGCAAGGACTGGTGTTTGGGAGCAGATGGTTTGAAACCAAGTGGCACCTGCTTCTGATACACAAAGGTTTTAGCTTCAGATTTGCTCTCCTATGCTCAGCCATGTACTTTGGGCATCTACAGAGGTGCAGCTGAAACCCTTCCCCAGCAGACTCCAGTGAGTGACTGCTGCTTTGATTATCACAGCAAGAACTTTTGGCAAAATATGTGCCACACAATTAAGAGAAAACAAAGTTGTGAAGTTTACAGTTTGAGTCAGCCCAGTTCAAAACAAACTTATTCCAGCAAAATGTTATTGGTTTCCTTGGCTATAGAGTTCTTCTGGAAAAGAAAAAAAAACCACAAAAATCCCAGTGCAATTTTAAATTCTGACACACTTTGGAGGTTAAATTTTCCCCCCAAAACACTGCAAACATTTTTTTTTTTTTTTGCATTAATTTAAAATAAGAGTGGGTATTTTACTGAAAGCTGACTTTCTGTCCTCTGAAGAGGCCTACATGTTTCCTGATTTGTCATGAAGTTTTGGTCAGAGTGAAAGAGGCAATATTTCCATATGCTGAAAACTTATATGGGCCTTGACAAAGCTGAGACAAGGAGAAGAGAGAAAATAAAAGCTGATACAGGAGTTTTCTGAGAACCGAAAATGAGACAAAACCTAACTCCCGGGCTGGACTGAGAGGGTAAGTTTGCATCACCACAATTTTACGTACTATGGTGGCAGTTAGAGTATAATCTTTAACCCATGTCAGCACTGCTCCTGTTAGGGGAGATGCCTTTCTCCTCATCCCAGGAGGCCAGTCTTGCAAGACAAAATACCAAATTATTTTTCTTTCTCAGATTTATACATGTTTATCTTTTTTAGAATTCATCTGAAGTAAAATGGATCCAGCTTTCTTTCAAATAATACAAAACATATGGGAACAGGGTTGTGTAAGTCACAAGTTGACAAGAACCAAAGCCCTTCAATGATCATCTCAGACCCACATGATATTCTCAAATCTGACAGACCCGTTACGCGAGGAAATCCTTGTAGCCCGCCAGCCAGCTTTGTAGCGACTTCACAACATGGATGGCTGCGAGGAGAGTTATTCCACTTACTTGTTCTTCACGCTGATTTGTGTTACACCATTTTGGAGGGCAGAAATGGGTGAATCACATCTTGTGCTAACACTCTCCCTGTGACACAGACTCCTTTTGCTCCTGGAAAGATAATATCTGTGCAGGACCTACATCAAACTTATTTGCACATATGAACAAGCCCTCAAAATTTGCTAATATCAGTCTCCTCTAGTGCTGAATTAATTGATACATGTTACATCAAAAATTGCCATGGTAGAGGTAGCTTTGATAAAAATGGGGAAAAAAGAGTTGTTTTTTTGAAATTTTTGCTGAAATGGGAATTATAAATTAGAAAGTTTAGAAATCAGAAAATTCAGAAACTGTCTTCATATTGACAGCCATTATTTTCAGCCACACCTCCCTTCTACTTTCTGCTACCTTTAGAGCAAAGCACTTTTTGTAGCAGTTTACCAATACGGAGCACTCTTCATACTCACCACTGAATTTGGCTGCTGGGTATGCTGAAGATGTTTACTTCACCGTGGGGCTGGATGTGCCTCATACAAATTACACTCCACCATACCGTCTTTCTAATGTGAGGGGTATGTCCATGCTGTGTGGATGTGAGCCATCACCCGCTGTTCTGTACCACGCATCTATGGTACAGATGCACCATACAGATGTCATGCAGGTTTTGACTGCCATGCAGTGAGTCCAACTCGCTTGAAGAACTGATATAGGCAACACAGGGGGTGCCACCCATGGTGTTTAGATACCTGAAGAGCTGAAAGCTTTTTCCTGACAGTGATCATCGACACCTGACCTAGAGCACATGCACCTTCCAGGTTTCACAGAGAGCCTCGTATGGGCTGAATGCACCCTACCCTTCAAAAGCTGCAGGCAGCTCTGTCCAAAGCATCTGTGCTTGTTTTCCACGAGCAGTTTAGCATAGCAGAGCTGCAGTCCAGGCTGACTTTATGGCTGTGGAGTAGATAGATGTGCCCAGTGTGCTGTACGGAGGGTAACTCGCAAGCAGGAAGCACCAGTTGGTGTGACAAAGCTGGAGCTGGAAGCAGTTAGACATGTTGCATGATATAAGTAGCTCAAACTACGCAACAGCAGAAGTTCTGCACGTGCCACAGGCAGAGCAGAACCAATTATGTTTTATCAGTCTCAGACTGCTATATTGTCCCCTTCACTTTTTGACATTGATCTAGTAGAACCAGTGTGTATAAAGACACACTTTCATATTCTTTCTTTTTTTTGTAAGTAAAAATATTTCAAAGAACCCCTTCCCATCAGTAATACCATATGGTTCTATTTTACTTAATTGTTACTCTACACAAGAAGACTGGAGATAAAAGTTATTTTCTGCAAAGTCACAGCTGTATTGCCAGCTGCATTACTGGCAAAAGTAGTTATTCTAACATTTTTTTTTTCTTTTTATATTCTTGATATATAGCTTAGATTTATATTGTCTTCATTCGTTTGCGTAAGCTGCAATAATCTAATGCCAGCTATCTACATCAGAGTCACTAATTTAATGAAAATATATTTAACTGTACCAAGCTTCCTAAAACCATATGGAAAAATATCCCTTAATGTACATACACGAAACTTTGGGGAAGACAGTCAAACATAATCTGAGGGCAAAATGTGGTCAACTGGTCTTTTGAAAGAAAAGAAAAGAAAAGAAAAGAAAAGAAAAGAAAAGAAAAGAAAAGGAAAAGAAAAGGTTAGAACCGTACCTATCCCTCCATCCCCCCGTATTGCTAGGAGCCAATTTTTAACAAAGTGTAATTGTGTTAGGTACAATCTGAAGAATACACTATATTCTTTAAAATGCTTAAGGATTAGTGTCTTCAGCTAGGGGGACAATCTTGCTATTGTCTCCAAAGCTCGCAGTCTTGCTGTTTTATCTTAGAGGAAGTTTATTCCTAGATAGCAATCTTCATAACACAGAGTGGAGAATAGAGACATTGACAGTTAGTGGATACAGTTTATTGCTTCTTTATAAAAGCACGATTTAGTAGCAGGAGTGAATATTTGAGTCAGCAAAGACTTGTATTTGCTCCTCTCCGCTAATATGTCAGTTTTTGCTTATTTATAGATCTTAGGAGCTTCTTTCTAACATTCAGCCATAGCCAGTACTTTGTCTGACTGTAGGTTTCCACATGTTTTTTGGAGAGGACACAGTTTAAACTTTAACTTTTATAGTTACATAGGATGTATAAAATGCTTGCACAGTGTGGTTTGTAAGCTGAAATTTGCACAGATCAGAGAAGATAACTGGCACTAGGAAATTCAAGACACATTCACAAACATGTTCATGTGCCAATACATCCCTAAAGTTTTCAGAAGTCACTTTCTAGTGCTCTGTTGGCGGCCTCGGTACTTTCTCTGCCTCTGAAAATCTCTCTCAGTTGGAATAGCATCAAAACAGTTACAATTTCTAATTAGACATTGAAACTGTTGTCATTATTTTGTTGTTTTCTATGAAACATCAGTTACTCTTCTGTTTTTAGAAGAATTACTGTGGTTCTTTGTTATTTTTTTTTCCTGCCTTGCCAAATGCATGTTACCAGAAATAAACAAATAGGATTACCAAAGTGACTTTGTGGGATGACACTCCTCTCTCTCGCACGGTCACTGGACAGAATACCTTGAAATGTGAAAAAAGGGTACTAGCTTTGTTACTTAAGTTAATTAGCAACATTTTTTGAGACATTTGTCTGCTGGAAGTAAATTTACATCAAAAAAATCAGCCACATTATCTCTTATTCCTGATTATTCATTCTTTTATCAAGGTTGACAAATTTAGTTTATTAAATAAAGCACAGTTTAGGAAACTTTATGGTTTTCAGTCAACATTAAGTGCTTTGGCACCTGAATTCTCAGAGCTTCAGAACAACCTGAAGACTCCCAACACTTCATGTGTATTTTTCTATAACACAATATACGGCTCTGAGAAGGCCCAGCTCAAGCTGCAGTCAGGACTGAGCATTATCACCACCTGATGACATTACTTGACTCGTGATGTTAGTTAGCAGTAGTAGTTTTCTACTAGCAAAGAAAAAACATGTGGAATTAGAATCACAGAATCACAGAATGGTTTGGGTTGGAAGGGACCTCAAAGACCATCTACTTCCAACCCCCCTGCCATGGGCAGGGACACCCTCCACTAGACCAGGTTGCCCAAAGCCTCATCCAACCTGGCCTTGAACATTTCCAGGGATGGGGCATCCACAGCTTCTCTGGGCAACCTGTTCCAGTGCCTCACAATAAAGAATTTCTTCCTAACATCTAATCTAAGTCTTTCCTTCTTCAGCTTAAGGCCATTCTCCCTTGTCCTGTCACTCCATGTCCTTGTAAACAGTCCCTCTCCAGCTTTCTTGTAGGCCCCCTTCAGGTACTGGAAGGCTGCTATAAGGTCTCACCAGAGCCTTTCTCTTCTCAGAGAAGAGAGCAGGTTTCTGTGTGTCTCTGCCTCTAAGCCAAAGCCTCTTATCAACCCTGAGCTCCCACAACTGTCCCCTTCTCACCCCAAACCCCCTTCCTGCTCTAAAGGAACACATCTACCGTGAACCCTCCTATCTCCCCATCAGACACCTCTGCACTGCTCCCAGCTCCCTCCTTTGCCCTTTCTTCCCAGGTCCCTGCCAGGTGAGACTTATCATTGTGACCTACATCTACCCTCCTCCTTTCTGCTACACATGCTCTGAAAGCCAAACTTCCTGAGTGCTTCACACTCCCATGGGCCGCCAGCATCTACTCCTGCCAGCCACAAGCCCTTATCAACATTTGCTGGCAGTCTAGGCTGGCACCTAGACATGGGATGAATTAAAGTAAGACCAAGATGGGGGCCTATAGGGATAGGATATGTCTGGGGGTAGGTTAAACCCAATAGCAATTACAGACGTACTTCTGAACAGCAGATAAGAAGTATCCCTGCTTCCTGCAAGCATATCTGAAGTGATGATTTTTTTGCACTTTCCCATATTTTTTTTTAGAAATGACACTTCTAGTAAACTGCTGAAAATGTGCATCTGTCTTTAATAAAGAAGGGGCTTAATTAGCACATCTTTTCTGTTGAATAAGAAAAAAAAGGCAGAGAAGCAGGAGAAAGAGATTTATTTTGGTGCCATTTGAATCATAGCTAGCCTAGCATGCAAAGCCTGAAATAACGCTAAAGCTGAAAGAAATGATGTATAAATGGAAAAGTCATCCCCCATGTTTAACAGCAAACAGTAGATGCAATACACCATGTTCTGGTGCAGAAGAGCAGCTTTCCAGTGGAATTATTCCAGATTTACACTGTTGTGTCTGAAATGAGAAACCATCCCACAGAGCATATGTAACTGTAGGAGTAACATGATATTCTTTTTCCTTGGATGATTTTGTTCAAGCTCTGCTTGAACTGCTACCCACAGCTGGCAGTCAGTAACACGGCCCAGTTGCGTTAAGTGCTGTACAAACATGTAATGAAAGATAGTCCCATACCTGAAGAGCTTGAAATGAGTATTGTATTAGAGGCTGTAGAGGAATATATCAAACACAGAGAGCAGTGAGTTTGTTATTGATAGAATGAAAATAATCATTTTGGCTGTTAGGCCAACTGTTATCATGTTGTTTGAAGGTGTTATGGAAGAGAAGCTTTGAAAGGATCCTAAGATGGATTTGTGAATTCTCCTTCCACATGAGGGTAGCAAGAATAAAGCATCAAGCCGATTTTGCTAGAATTGGGCTAACAGACGGTCTAGGTGGGGATCACCAGGAGGGACAGAAAGAGCACTGCTTGGGGGACAGAGCACTATTGCCAGCTTTCCTTTCACATCAGCTGATGTCGGAGCATGGGCCACAGTGGGTGGGTAATGATGCTGGTTACAGGCTTTCAGCCCCCTCAACTGGTTGTTGTAAAGGTGGAGGTGACAGGTGACCTTTTGCCGGTGTGGAAAGACAAAGAACTAAAGCAGGAACAGGACCTAAAAGTCCATAACTTGAAAGATTAAAAGAGGAAGATGATGTTTCTGAAATAACCAACCAAGAAAATTACATTTGGAACACTGTTTTGAAAGTATTTTAATTGAAACAGGACAGATTTATATAAAAACTACAGAAAAGGAGGGAGTGGAGACTATAAGATCCTAATTTATATTGACAGTTGTCAAACTTGTTTTGATTCTGCCTGATATATACAGGTTATGGGAAAAAAACCTTACAGAACAGAATGAAATGCAAACTAGAGATATCTGAAATAACTGTAAAACTCATGACAGAATCAGATTAATTGTAAGCTGAGAAACAGGGTAAATTAGTACATTTAGAGTTATTGGTGTGGTACCAGAACCTTCAGGCTTAAAAATATTCAACATGGGCAAATGCTGTGTCCAGAAAAAAATTCCAGCTCAGCTACGACTGCTGTTTCACAGTAAGTAGATAGTGCCAAGCTGATTTCTGTAGAAACTAAAAATAAGCCAGGACTAGGCATGTGTTTGTGGGGTTTTTGCTTTAGACATATCAGATTTAAGCTCAAACTGTGTTCTTTTTGGGTGCTTTGAAAAATGTCCTAAGCTTTGAGTTCATGCAGGACGAGGAAAGGATGTGTGGGTTGCTAATAAGAGTATGAGGGTTGAAACTGTGTCTTGGTTTATTTAAATAACCCTCCCTTCATCACTGTGTGTTCCAAGGACGCAGCACGATTCTCAGAAGACAGGTTCATCCTGTGTCTCAATGCAAGTTGAGTGGTAGCACTCATGGTTTGCTTTGTAGCTTGTTGCAGAGCTAGTTTAACTAACTAGACATCTGAATCCAGGGTTCAGTAAATGGGGGAAAAATCTGGGTGTTTATTTAAAAAAAAACAACTTATTATATTCTTTCAAATATCCTACTGCATCTGCTGTCAGAGTATGTGCTGTTTCACTTTGTGAGTGACACTGACTCCCTGTCCTGGGAATGTTATCCTTCACAGCTATCCCTGAGGCAACTCTACCGCATTCCAGTGCCACAGCCAGCCAAAGGAATGAAAACTATTTTCATTTAATCTAAAACTTTCAGAAATTCTTAGCAGCTATATATTACCCCCATTTATGCTACTCAGTGACTGTCAATATTTTAGATTACCATTTAGAAGCTTTATCAGAGTTGTCCATGTTAGAAATTTGATATATTTTTTTCATTTTATTAAGAAGCACTTCAAGAAAGCACAGCCTTGACTTGTAGGCATGTTAATGCACTGCTCTCCATTCAAAGTGTGTCCTAATTTGCTGGTCTATAGTAAATGTTGAAAAATGCTATACAATAACATCTGTTATTACACAATAGTTCTCTATTTGCTTCCAGGGAGCTTACACTAACCCAGCATTGCATAATTTTTTCTTCACATAAAACAATGAGAGCGTATGCTGGCCTGTAAAAGACTGTATGGCCTCAAGTAATAAATACCGCTCAAAGACACTCAGCACAAAAACTCATTGTTAGAGCAGTTTTGCCAGAGAAGTTGCACTGTGGCTCAGTCCAATGAAGAGTAGCTATCTTGCTGCTGAAAGATTTAAATTGTCTCAGAAATATTTCAAAAGAATTCACATATCAAGCAAGTGATTAAAGTTAGATATGGGCAGTTTATGTGATTTGAGAGTGACAGGTGCAGTGCTGGGTGCACAGTGTAAGCACAGAGCTGGGGCTGTGATTACATCCCTGACCTTTCTAACAAAATCATACTGTCCTAAAAAACGGGGATAACTCTTTGCTCAGTCTGCACAAACTGCTTTTGGAGCTTGTATGCCTATGTGATCATCTTCTCTTTTGTCCTGAATGCACATGACATGCAGTTTGTTGCCAGAGCAGTTGTAACTTTTTTTCAAACCATTAAAAATGTGATAAATGGTGGTTTGTAGGTGAAAGAAAAAAAAAAAGCATTTTGATTTCTTTCAAATTTTTCATTTATCAATGAAAAGTCAAAGAGGGAAACCTCGTTTAACTTTCCAGGAACTCAAACAGGCTTAATGTTTTTTTTGTGCGTGTAGAAACTTGTGACCAGTGACAGCACACATCACTGTGTCCAAGCAAAAGCCTTTTGCTGCTATAGTCTCTGTAAAGAATTTGTTACTATTGTTAGTTGCTTAACATTTGAAATTAGACGCCTTCTGGACAATACACATAAATAAAGAGAGCCAGATGGGTTCCATCTGGCCAAATATAGATGTTTACATCTAAACTGGTCCCTATAAACTCCCGCTGGAGTCAGTGGCAAGAAAAGAGCACTTTCAGGCTTTGATTTATCTCAGGTTAAATTAGATACCTAGAACTAGTCATCTGAATAGCCATTCTTATAGCTCCTATTTCTCTCCACAGATTTCAAAGGGAGTTTAGGGAAACATCCACACTGTAGATACCAAAGTAGAAAGTTCAGGAAGGTGAGTCCTATCCCTCTTATCACAAAAAATGTAATGCCTTAAGCAGTTACTATGGTCTTAGCATAGATCTGTCTATAACTCTTTTAAAAGAGTACATTCAAAAATGTAAAAAAAAAAAAAAAAAAAGAGAGAGAGAGGTTAGCTATTTATATACTTAACTGGTTTACTTTTGGCAGTGTATGAAAGCTAACACATATAAGTAAAGTCCATTATACCCTCATGAAGCTACTTTTTTTCATAGGATTGCTGTTGGTGCAACCCTGTGGATATTCCAAAGGGTGACAAGGAGTAAAAATCAGTACAGAAGTAGCCTTGACAGTGTCATAGTAAAGGATATGCTTTATAATGCACGTTTCCCCTCCTACTTTCTCTGTTAATGATTATTGGTGTAGCGTGCTTTGTATGGGAAAAGCAGAGTTATTATTGGTGGTTCTTCCCTCCTCTACGTTTTAATACTGGCCTCATACAGACTGTTGTGGGCCAAGACCAGTAATTCTCTGTCAATGCTTTTAATGAGGAGCAGGAAATAGGGAGATATTTTTGGTCCTTTTCTTTTGGAATGAGCATCCCCAAAAGAATACGATGTAACATTACTCAACTCCAAAGTGAGTAATTCCAGTGGTTCAACAAGAGCATCCTAGTCCAACTTTCAGGGCATGGTGCCTTAGCCAAATAAATGGTAACAGTCCAAAGCAATGCAGGCTTCCACTAAGCATTTGGAAGACCTAGCCCATTAGGACATTTTTGTTATGCTTATTTACCTTTTGCAATATCAATGTACTCCTTGCTAAGCTGTAGTAACATGCCCAGCTGAAGTCTGAAACATGCAGCTGCAATTCTTTGCTACTTTTACCTTGTTGTTGTACTACATGCTGACTTACGGTACACACAGAGAAGGAAGAATCACTGTGTTGATTTGCTCTGTATCTTCAGTCTTGAATTTATGAATGAAAATTTTACTATCACCCTGATTATGTGGTTCCTAGTGTCCTGCAAAGACCAGGTTAACATAAAATAGGCTTATGTGAAAACTGAGCTTGATGTCCAGTCTGGAAGGAAAGGGATATCAACAACGGATGATCCCCATAATAGTAGGGCACCCTCTAATGAAATCAAAGAACTCTAGCAAAATGATAAAATAATAGAAAGTTATAAGCTGATATTTAAATATAGGTATGATGTTTAGTCAAATAAAGATACTATCCTAAAAAGGGGAAGGTTGAACAAAGAGAAAAAGGACAGCAAAAATGACAGAAGGCCAGAGAGTTTTTGATATGGCAGAAAGTTGACATGGTGGTATTTGTTCTTCTGCAGATTTGTAATTCTCTTGCTTTTCCTGTCAATAATGGGTGAATCTAAGAAGGTTTTTGCAAAGACTATGATCTTGCTTTAGCAGTCGTGGTTTGTCCAGAGAGTTGATATGTAAAATGGAAGTCTGGCAACCTTATGCATATGTTGCTGAGATATTCAGAAGCTGTAGAAGATGTGGCAGCAAAAGGTAGCATTAGAGCACCAGGGTCTGTAGTCTGTGTGCTTTGATCATGATCTTTTTTTCTCACCCACATATCCTGGCTGTGGTATCTCTGCTGTTAGTTACAACCTTTTCCTCATGAAGCCATACCTCCCAAAAATGAAGGAAAGGTCAAGGACTTGGTACTGTTGAGGCCGGATAGACACATAAGAGGGCTGACCTGACATTAAGTTGGCTTTGAGAAAGATAGGACCCAAAAACTGAATTAAACTCAACAGTTTGATGATCATTCAACTACGAAATCTGTAAGATATTGTGGCACCAGAGTTTATCTTAGGAGGACCAGCTACATACTCCAGAGATGGAGGAGTTCCATGAGAAAGATGCAAGATACTGAACATAGCATAGCTCTTTATTTAGCGGAATAACCAGCCGACTCTCTTGTAGCCACTGCAGAACATTTCCTTGAAGAAAAGCTCTGGGAGTTGGTGTAAGATGGGTGGAGGGGCAGCAAGATTTCCTGTAAAATGTAGATACAATCGAATTATGTTTTGTCACAGAGCAATTTGATAGGATTTTTCTTACTAAAAAAAACCTGTGTGAGTTGTTATTTCCAATTTATTCTTCTGTTCAGTAACAGACTGATTTCATATGATTTAAAAAGGATGATCACAGCTATTTTGTTAGAAGGGGCCAGAAACATTGGAAGAGCACGCAACAGAAGGAAGGCCTTGTGATGATAAAGGACACCCTGAAATTCTTTTTGCACTGGAGAATCTCCACAATAGCACATTCAAAACTGCTAAAGGAGTGATCTTACAGGAAACCATTGTAGCGTTACCTGCCCAGAATTGCCTCATAAAAACTTTTAAGCATTTCAACGTGCTTTATTTTGGATGGCCAGAAAACCTGGAAGATGTGGGAGGGTGCAAAGAGCTCTCTCAAATACCAGAAATTATGTAAATAGCAATCTTGACCCCTGACAGCATACAGTTCCAGAGCAGCAATGCACAGAGAACAAGGAGAGGGATGAAAATAATGGCACAAATGTACAGGATGAAATTATTTTTTGTATCATTCCAGTGAAGTCATTCTTGACTCCTGCAGCAAAATAACAGGCCAGATGAGCTGCTGGCATGTTTTACTTCCAAACGGTGTAAGGAGATGGAGCTTAAAAGGCAAAAAGCTCCAACATCATTTAAGAAAAGACTGAAGAAGACTTTGTTGAAGTCTTCAATTCCTTTTCCATATCTGCTTTGAAGGTAAGAAAAAAGGTAGTCTAAGTCAACAGAAAGTCATATTCTATAGGATGAGACACCATATTCACAATGATATTATGTTGAGATTACCTTGCGCTTACAACAATAGAGAAAATAAATATTTCTCTAGTAATTGGAAGCCAGCAATTACCATAGCACCTGCCCCTACTGCGACCTGGAGAAGTTGAGTTCAATGCTCTTGGTTTTTGCTCCTACCTGACCTGCTCCCTATTTGCTGCATGACCAGTTGTCAAGTGTTATGCAGGTTATGTTCCATTGGCATCCATGGAGATCCAGCCCACAAAGGAAAACAGTGATGACAATTTGGATGTAACATTTTCAACCCAACTTCATCTCAAGCACTCAAAATAGTTTTAATCTGAAGTAACTTCATTTAAAGGATTTGGATCTGAAGTTTAGATTTACCCCATTTTAAAGATTATATCTTATTACATGATTCAGAGGCAGATGGATGGCCTGATTGCAAACTTCCTACTTAGACTTTTCTCCAGGGATTTGGTTCAGGATCATTTCTCATTTTCATATATGCTTGACTGTCAGTTTTTTATTTTTATGAAAATGAACTGATATAACCAAGCCAAAATAATGAAGACATTGCTCATTGTAAATTAAATTTAGAATGCAAAAGTGTCCATGCCAATTAAAAAAAATATTATTTTCAAAGATAGACTTTGCAGCCACAAATTTCAAACCACATTATATTGCTGGAAACTTTTTTTTTTAATGGAAGTGATGACACAACTTTAGATGGCAACATCCTGAATAAAACATTGTAATAAATACTCAAGAATGGTTATTAAGGGAGGGAAAAGACTTGGTATTCATATTACACCATGTAGCCTTTTGTCCCCTAATCTTCAGCCTTACCCAATCTTGAAAGATTTATAGTTTGCTAATTCTATAAGGCAAAAGGACATTCTCCTACCTAGCAAGGTCAGTCAAATCCACTCCAGGCAGTGATCAGTGGATTAACACATGTCACTGAACTCCTTATAACTTTACTGCTGCCAGGACATTTCAGCTAAACACCATGACACTGTGAATGTTGAAATGGACAGCTGGTCTTACCTTCTGGTTGCTGAAGGCATGAGTAAATTAAAACCCCTCGGCAACATGTTTCTTTGGCGTATCCCTCTTTAACAGGGAGTCTGCTCTCATAAGCCTGATAGAGAAATATAAATACTGCTATGTATATACACAGATATATAGTTGGAGGTTTCCAGAGCTCTACAATATTTTTGTTTTGCTCTAGTGGAGTCAAATCAAGTTTCTGACAATCCCCTCAAAATATTAGGAAAAAGTTAGGTTGGAAACAGATACAGAGACTTGCTCCAACTCCAGTCAAGTTAAAGTTTTCCCACTGACTTCTATGGGAATAAATCACACTATTGGAGTGGGTGGTCCCTCCGTCCTGCACAGTGGGACAAATCACCCCCAGATCCTAACTCACCATGTGCTGTGGTTTGGACTCACTGCTGCTTTCAAATTTCACGTTTGGCTGAGCTGTGCAGTGGGAGGAGTGCATTAAAGGATGGGTTCTTAGCAGACTGATGCTTTTGTCTTCCCAACTTGGACCCTGGCACAGTTTAGAACATCCCAAGGTGCTAAAATCCAAAAATTATAAGCAGCAGTAATCAGTCTTCAAGGGCAACACTGGCAGTTGGAAATCAATGAACCGCTGTAGTAGTTACCCACATCCATTCCCTTGCCATTTATTATCTTTGCTGGCTTTATACCAGCTGAGACCCCCCGCCCCCAAGCATATCCTCAGTTAGCCTTTAGAATCACTAGAAAAATACGAGGGAACTGGAACTGAGCTGTTGTCTGCCTTCTGCCATGGTGCCTGGTTTTTCAGTCATGTGTCAAACCTCTGCTCAAGACCAGTAATATTTCAAGGAACGGGTTTTCACTGGTGCTCTGAAAGAACAACTAGGGCCAGCAGCAGCATCCTTCAGATACTGGTAAAAATTTATTTTCCTTTCAGTGTTTCAGTGCACATTAGCAGCTGTCCTTTGCTGGCCATCTTGGCTAAGGTATACTGAAATCATGGAGCTATAAAAATTTACATAAGATGAAAGCTGGATCCAATATTTATTCCTTGTTTGCTGTAGAGTAACTGCATAACCTGTTCTTGAAAAATATATTAAAAGAGAAAGTAAGTGTAACGGTCTTTGTCCAGATCCACAAAGGTAGTGGACTGCCATGACACCTCTGAATTCCTGGAACAATAAGGGTTTTTACCTCACATATGTGCTATTACTTGAAAAGGTGTGTCCAAATATCTGCATAGAATTAAGACTTAAACAACAAATTGCAAGATAAGATTAAACGTACTGCACATCTACAAATATTACCTGTCAACAAATTATCCTTAGTCTTATGTCAAAACACGGCACTTGCCTCTCTGCCTTCCCTGTCAGTAAATTCCAGTAGTCGACTGGAATTATTATATTTTACCCCCCAAAAAAGAAAAAAAGAATTGTTTGGAATTTACTGCCCCTTCATCGAGTCTCTTGTTCTTGCTGTCCTGTCCCACTCAGGGGGTTAGGGTGAGGTTAACTTTTTAATTCTCTGCGCGGTAATCAGGAGTAATGACAATTACTTTAGAGGTTCAAACCAATCATACATTTACTTAAAACTCCGTGGAACTACAAAAGATAGAGGCTTGGCAAAAGTCATAACAATGCTCAAAACTTAGCAGAACTATGAAAGGTAAGGGTTTAGCAAAACATGTGACAATATTACCCTAATGTGCCAAAAATTATGTTAGAGACAATGACAGTGATAGAGAGGAAAAGAAAGAGAGAAAGAAAAGAGAGAGAGAGAGAAAAGATATCACCACCCTTGGACCCAGAGATGTCCTCTGCTCGTAGTTATCTTCAGATGGTGAGTGCGCGCTGAAAACTTATGTTTCCCCTTTTCATAACCCAATGTGCCCACCCCATAGGCAGGGTTCTGTCATCACTGAACAGGCGCAGTATGTGCTCAGGAATGTTCAGAAATGTGCAGAAATGAGTCGGTAGGTTGTGGGCGTCTTGGGGGTCTCACTGCCCCCCCGCTTCAGGGCTGACCAAGTGAGTGGTGACCTTTCACAGGCACATGGCGCACAGGCCACAGATGGTCTTTGTTTACATGTTTCAGCAATAGAGGAGTGGTCTCACAAGACATTATCCTCCCTCGTCACACTCCCTTGTCAGCAGACCATCCCTGCCCATGTCAAGATGGGTGTTTGTGACATTCACGTGGTATCAGGGCCTTACACTTGCATTATATGGTTGTCTGAAATGGAAGAGATGGTTGCACTAAACAATTTTGCTAAAACATTGTAACTCTTCTCCCATGCACTCTCTGCTGCCCCACTTTTTGCAATCTGGTGTACATAAGCCCCACACCACTGTGTAGCTGCGCCCAGGTACGCTGCGCTCAAGGAGGGGAGCTGGCCCACTGCACGGCAAGGCTTGGCTGCCAAGTGTCCACAGGATGGATCGAGTGGACGAAAGATTTCCTCCATCTTTTATGAGCCACCAGACACTGCCTGGTTCAAGACACTTTAATCTTTCCAAGGCTGGAAAACAGACTAGGTTTATTATAAGGTGGATATTTGAGAAATAAACAGCTGTTGGCATCTATAACTTCAGCTCTTTATGCAAGATACATAGACTTCTTTATAGTATGCTTTAGCATACATTTATGTGATGCAGTGTCCTTGCAACTAGCATCTTGTGGAAAAAAGAGCACATGGAAAATTATATCATTACCTAGCTTTTGGAACATACCATGCCTGGTTTATTTTTTTGGTCTATACTTCTCCCTCTTTCCTTACTTTTCAGTTTTGACCCTACATTTGAACCCCACCCCCACCCCATTCCTCGTAACCAGCTACTTCATGTGGCATTTCTTTAGCAGCAATGGGAATTTGACCTCTCTGTAATTCTCACTATTAAGTGTTTTACCAAAGCTGGTAAGTAATGAATTACATGGCTAATATATTCAAGCAATGATGGCGTCATTACTTCTTTGTCTTTGCCTTGGTGTTTCATAAAAAATCAGAAAAATTGTTGTGAAGTATAGGACCTATAATTATGGAAATCCAATGTAGTTTTGATTAAAAATTGTATTACTTTTCAGTGTCTTATGCTTATGTTCCACATTAATGTCTGACAGAAGCTCTAACCTTGTGAATCAGAGTAATGTATCACACTTGTGTGCACCATTTGAAATTTGGTCTGATAATTGAAAATCTCTTTCTTTTATCATTCTGCTAGCTCTCAGTGGACCAAATTTGGCAGTCCTAGCTTCTCTGCATTAGGTCATCAGATTGCCAAATTATGAGCAAAACACCAAAGTATTCTGGTTATTAGTTTTACCAGTGTTAGAGTGCTCAGTACTAATTAAAGCTGATATCGGACTGTGCAGTATATATTATATGCAAAGAATAACATTAAAATGCTATATGTTAGCTACAGATAGTTAAAAAGTATGCATTTTTCATAAATGTTACCTTTCTGTGTGATGTTAGAAGCTGCAGTGGAACAATTAATGAAATAATTTATTTGAAACAACACTCTATGAGGTCCAAACTGTTAGACAATATTTGCCACCATGGTTTTCATTAAAGAAAATCAGCCTTTCTAAGGTTTTGTAAAAAAACTTGAAACCACAACTTTTCAAAACTTGAACACAGCTCTAATTTTTAGTACATTCTTTTTTTTTTTTTTCAGTTATTTAATCAGATCTGCTTGGGATGGGTACTTTTTTTTTTTTTTATCTTTCACTTCTGTTTTTTATTTGACATAAGAAAAATATCTTTTCTCAGTAATGTTGTGAAATGGAGGTGGTGAGATGGCAATTAGGTAGATTTTTCCTGACAGAAGACTGGTAATCCTCATAATTTCCTCCTGCATGGTTCCTTCTCTTTGCTTAACTGCTCTAAGTGACCTAGGTTCTTCTCATCTTCACTTCTCAGCAAGATCCATCAGCAAGATCAACCTTTTTACCTGCCATCCTTTTCCAGATTATTCAGCCCATATTACAAAATTACAGAGGAAAACAGTGATGTTTCTTTTATGAATAATAAACAGTATAATCTGAGAGTTACAATAAAAGCAGAAGTCAGAGACAGAGGAGGTTATAGCTCTTCCATAATGCATGTACCAGAAAGGGGATATACCTCCTCAAAACATTGCTAAGTACTGAGGGTAGAGATATTTAAAGTAGCCCTGGGACCAGGCACACAGAGATGGAGGAGTGCAGCTTTCTGTCTGTGCTTGTGTATAGAGACGCATGGCTAAACTCTTGGGTGCAGCATGTACCCCTTATCCTGGGTCCCAGCATGGCACTTTGAGAAGCGTTTGTGGAGTTTTCTTGGCAAGGCCATGGCCACAGGAGGGCCATGCCAAATAAGAAGCACAAGAACTGTTGTCATCTTTCTTCCTCTACAAGTAATGGCAGAAGTCATGAGGATGAGCTTCATCTCTGTCTCTTGCAGAGTCCAAGGAGTGCTCTACAGGGAAATGTGTCAATTAGGGACAAATCAGACAAATATATGCAGGGGTTGCCATCTAGTCCCAGGTCCAGAAGTTACCAGTGTGGCCCAGCCACTGGATTTGTCCATAATGTTTCAGAAGGAAATATATGTAAAGAAAAATCCATTTAAATAGCAAAACTTGGAAAACTTTGCCATTTTTGCTTCTTCAGAAGAAGCTCAGATTCAGGATACAGGTGTTCTCACAATTTCAACTCAGGCAATCTGTGTCACCCAGAAGTATGACAAGTCCTAGGTATTAAACTGTGTTTGCATAGTTTACTTACAATGGAAACTCTTAGTTGGAAACATATTTTTGTGATGTATTTATACAGTGATGTAGAAGTGTGGAAAATAACAGTTTTGTAGCAATGATTAAAATGTGAACACTTTTGAATTAAACTGAGGCTTTTGGGTTGGTTTTCTTGAGAAACAGCTCTGGTCTCTGCAAGCTTTGTCATCACTGTAATTTAAAACACAGTTCAGAACATAATTATAACAGAAGGTGGTTTATCAGTATATCCTATTCTAACACCAGTCACTAAAAAGCTTGGCATCTGTCAATTTGACATCTAGATCTCTCTTCAGGGAGTGGAGAGGGATGGCATCTCCCCATCTGATTCAGCACATCTATTTTAAGCACCTCTCTTAGGATGTGGTGAATTGCTCCTCAAAGACACCTCTCCGTGAGCTGCAGATGCAGGCTGCACAGCGACACCTCACTGCCCATGATCTCCTCCATTGACAAACTTAGTGCTCACAACAATTTCTAAGGTTTTGCTGACTTACTATTATTTTCAGCCTACATTAAAGATACAAATTAGAGATGTAGCACTGTGCGGTATACTTCAGAAAATCAAAGTAGCAGAGTTTCTCCTGGACAGTGTTTTGGAAATTTCTATGAAGTTGTGGTTTCGGGTTGTGTGGGTTGTTTTGTTTGGTTGTTTTTTTTTAACAAGCAAACAAATAAACAAACATACATAATAACACCTCCCCTCCTCTTTCACCCGGGGGATGGCGGGTATCAAACAAAAATCCCTTATCTTCAAATTTTTTCTTTCTCCTTGGAAAATATGAAAAAAAAAAGTAGTTAATACTGAAGTTATTACACAAGGCTTCATTATTATTTAAAATCCTAAAAATGCTAACATTTTTTCCATAAAAGGAAAAAAGAAAAACTTAAGTTCTTTTGAGGACTTTTTGTTTGTTTGTCACTATCAGTCAGCTATTCAATCCTAAGTAGAGATAAATTCTTACCAGAAATATTGTTCCCAAAATCCATGCCAATACCATGTACCTACAAATATAGCTAAGAATTTTACCCTTCTGTTTTTCAGTGAAGAAATCAATTCTGTAAAAAGTTGACTGCATGCTATATTAACTGAACAAAGAATTGCTTTGCCTAGTGCTGCAAATACTCTCATTGTTGACAGTCCTAAGGCAGGACCAGATTGTTTATGAAATAATCATGATTCACTTCAAATTCCACTTGGTCTTAGTTATCCTGAGGATGCCACAGAATTTTTCTGGTATTATGATAAATCTTACTTGAATTGCATGACAAAACTTTTTTCTGAAAAACCAGTATCCTATACTGTTTATAGGTCAATAACTTACATGATAGATTTCATGTAAAGTCTCACAAACACTGCTGTGTTTTTTGAGCTGCATTATATATTTGGGGAAAAAAAAAAAAAAAGAAAACTGAATAAATGGAACCTGAAAAGTGGACCTGTGATCATTACAGAAGGACAAAGGACAAGATACCCTATTTTGCCCAAGAATTACTGGCTATTATGGTTTCACAAAATTCATGAAGTTCAAGTAAAAGTTTGCGTTCTCCAGACACAATAAAGTTCTTTTAACTATATTTATGATTATGTGATGAGCAGGTCGAGGGAGGTGATTCTGCCCCTCTACTCCACTTTCGTTAGACCCCACCTGGAGTACTGCATCCAGCTCTGGGGGCCCCAGGACAAGAAGGACANTGATTAACTTTTTATATGTGTACTCCTTTTTGAACCATATTAAGCGCTTAACATCACTAGCTTTCAGTAACAGTGCCTTTCAAAAGGAATGGAATAGAATATTATGTATAAGTTTCTGTCAGTTTTAAATTATTATGATTGTTGTAACTCCTAGTTAGTGTCTGTTGGCCATTTACAAAACTACTTCTTAAACTAATTTTGTGCTATTTCCTTTCTTTCAATTACCTTGATCTGGAATGAATTAATTTCCAACTTCTTCCTTCTAATCCCAGTAATTTGGATTCAGGTATATCTTTAGAAGAAGTAAACTCTAAAAATGTAAAGAAGGAAACACATGGAGCAGAGAATTGTTGCTAGCTTTAATGTTGACAAAGTGAATGGAATGAATGTTACTTCTTAACATCTTAGTTGTCTGTGGAACTAAATACCCTCAACTCCCACTTATTTTAATAGTTATGGCAGATTAAAGCAGGAGTTTTTACCTTAGTGGATAATAAGCAGGTGGATGTTGCGGGCAGAGATTTCCCCTTCCTCTTGTGAGTGAGCCCTGAGTTACACATCTGCTTCCCCTTCCTCTAATCTCTAATTTACTTTAAGGGTAGTTGAGGATTTGCAACACAAAGCCGAAAATGTTTGTGTCATGTAATCTTAGCTCCAGCTTCTGAGTTGCTAGTCATTGGGGACCGAAGCTTATGGCTGTTACTTTATTGACCTTAGGAGAAAATGGATGGGATTGTAATGACAAGACTAGATTAGTAGGAGGCAGCTAAAATGAAGCCTATTGCAGATGAAAGCCAATGATCGTGACCTTCATCTGTGCATCTCCAGCTCCCACTACCTTCTGCAGCTGATTCAGAATTTCACGGAGATTTTAATCTGGTATGGTTACCATTTTCAGTTTGAAACTTTCTGTGGAAAAAGTTCACTTGCAATAACTTTTTAACACTTGGACAAAAATCAGATTTTTAAAAATACTTTAAAAACTATTGTATTTTAATATTTCAAAATGGAAACTATCAGCTTTCTCAGTTTCACATAACTTTTGTTTCATAATTTCAGCTACTATTAGGACATAATTAAAATGAACTGTTTAGAGATTATTGAAACAATAAAATCTTTCTACAGATGGGGTGGGACATTCTGAATATTGTTTTCAGTTGTGCTTTTTCACCCTAATTCTCCAAAGGAAAGCCTTTCAATATCTCATTTTGCCTGAAGGACGGGGATGTGGTTTCCTGATTAGTTGTATCCCTTTTCAAACTGGTTTCTAAAAGGTGGTTAGATTTTAAGATTCAGATTTAGTTTTGGTTATTTAGCTTGGATGATTTCTACTAGAAAACAATTCTTGCCTGTTGTTTTTTCTTTCATCGGTTTCCTATGAGAACTCCATTCTTGGACAAAAAGCTAATTGTTTCTATAAAACCATGTCTTAGTTACTTCTTAGCATCTATGATTCTTCCTGGATATTAAGAACACAGCCATGGTTTTGAATTAAATGACACTGGCTTTCATTAACTTGAACTCCCAATGTTAGGATAAAGGGATGGAATGAAGAAACCATTTAGATCAGACAGGCAGTGATTTGCTCTGAAGCCTCTAAGACTTCCCTAACGTGAGGCCCAGGACTGGTTGTTCACTTCTTGGTCCTGGGTAGGACATTTTCCTCTTTTCTGTGTCTGGGGAAATTAGTCTGGCTGAAAATAATTTTAAGCACAGATTTGGAGATATTCTGTAATTAATTCTTCCAGATAATGTAGCTAATATTTGTCTGGTTTCTGACACCTTTCCTTCCTCACCAAGCTGCACTGCCACATACAGTGCTCTCAGCAGTGTGCACCCCAACTGCTCTGGCCTGAATGACTTCATAATAGAAGGAATGAATGAGAAAGGAAATGGCTTCAAGTTGTGCCAGGAGAGGTTTAGGTTGGATATTAGGAAAAAATTCGTCACTGAAAGGGTTTTCAAGCATTGGGACAGACTGCCCAGGGAAGTGGTTGAGTGACCACCCCTGGAGGTATTTAAAAAAGGTGTAGATGTGGTGCTTAGGGACATGGTTTAGTGGTGGATTTTGCAGTTTAGGTTAATGGTTGGGCTTGATGACCATAAAGGTGCTTTCCAACCTAAATGATTCTATGATAATCTATAATCAAGAGAGATCAACAATGCAAATGTGTTGGTCCTGAATCTACAGGAAGTTAAGCACTACTCTTAAACTTGATAATTTAAGAGGGATGTGCTGATCTCTTCTCGCTGGTATCCAGTGATAGGACACATAAGAATGGCTCAAAGCTGAATCAGGGGAGGTTCAGATTTGACATTAGGAAGCATTTCTTTTCCAAAACGCTGGTCAAACACTGGAACAGGCTTGCTAGAGAGGAGGTAGATAACCCAGGCCTGTCCATATTTAAGGATCATTTGGACAATGCGCTTAATAATATGCTTTAACTTTTGTTTGGCTGTTCATGGCTTGATTGGGCATACTCTTTGCTGGGTAAAAAAAATGGCTCAATGGCCAGGTCCAAAGAGGTGTGGTGAATGGAGTTAAATCCAGTTGGTAGCTGGTCACAAGTGGTGTTCCCCAGGGCTCAGTATTTGGGCCAGTTCTCTTTAATATCTTTATCAATGATCTGGATGAGGGGATCGAGTGCACCCTCAGTAAGTTTATAGATGCCACCAAGTTGGGCAGGACTGTTGATCTGCTGGAGGATAGGAAGGCTCTACAGACCAATCTGGACAGGCTGGATTGATAGGCTGAGGCCAATTGTATGACATTCACCAAGGCTTAGTGCCGGGTCCTGCACTTGGGTCACAACAACCCCAGCCAACACTACAGGCTTGGGGAAAAGTGACTTGAAAGCTGCCTGGTGGAAAAGGACCTGGGGGTGCTGGTTGACAACTGGCTGAATATGAGCCAGCAGTGTGCCCAGGTGGCCAAGAAGGCCAATGGCATCCTGGCTTGTATCAGAAATAGTGTGGCCAGCAGGACTAGGGAAATTATCATCCTCATATACTTGGCACTGGTGAGGCTGCACCTCTAGTATTGTGTTCAGTTTTGGGTGCCTCATTACAAGAAGGACATTGAGGTGCTGGAGCGTGTCCAAAGAAGGGCAACAAAGCTAATAAAGGCTCTAGAGAACAGGTCTTATGAGGAGTGGCTGAGGGAACTGGGGTTGTTTAGCCTGGAGAAGAGGAGGATGAGGGGAGACCTTATGGCTCTCTACAACTACCTGATAGGAGGTTGTAGCCAGGTGGGTGTTGGTCTCTTCTCTCAAGTGACAAGTGATAGGACAAGAGGTAACGGCCTCAAGTTGTGCCAGGGGAGGTTTAGATTGGATATTAGGAAAAATTTCTTCACGGAAAGGGTTATCAATCACTGGAAGCAGCTTCCTAGGGAAGTGGTTGAGTCACCATTCCTGGAGGTATTTAAAAGATGCATAGATGTGGCACTTAGGGATACGGCTTAGTGGTGGACTTGGAAGTGTTAGGTTAATGGTTGGACTTGATCTTAAAGGTCTTTTCCAGCCTAAATGATTCTATGATTCTAAGTGGTCAGGCAGTTGGACTAGATGATCATTGCAGGTCCCTGTCAACTGAAATTATTCCATTTGATTTGATTTGATTTGATGCATTTCTAAACCAATATCCTCTGAAGTTCTGATGTTCAATGCAACAGTGATGAGAGTACAACTGATTTCTTTTTCCTCTTCTCCTGATTTCTGACAAGGAGGTTCCACCTCTCCTAGTACACGACCTCGGTCTGAGTTTATACAAGCTTTTCTCACCTCCCATCTGGAATTCAGTAATGAGATATACCTGGGCCCTAAGCCATCTCTCCTAGAAATCTGCAACTCTATGTGGTAGCATAACCGAACAACACAAGCTATATAACTATCCCAGAACATCCTCTCTCCCCAGTGGCTTCCTCTAAGAAATAAATAAAAAAAAAAGTTAGTTGAAACTGTTTTCCCTTGCCTGCAAGATGATTGATGGCCTGGGCTCAGGACAGCTAAGGCAAAATAGAGCATGGTCCAGAGATCCAAATTAGTAAGTCCATGCAAGTGCAGAGTAGGACTTCGTGGACTCACCAGTTTGCATCTGGAAGCAGTATAGCTGCATGTACTTGGCACCATGCCCAAGCTAATATACCCTGCCCTTTGTGTGTGAACGTGACTATTCTGCTTCCAGGCCTGATTTGGCAGTTTATCCAGAACCGCCCTTCTGGTTCTGGGGTTAATGCAGGAGGAGCAAATCTGTCTGCAGCTGGCAGTGCGGACAGGCTTTCAAAGAATCTCTCTGGCACCAGGGTGGGAACCTGGGATGCAAAATCCCCTCCCCAGGCACAGCAAGGCTTTCTACCCAGAAGGTAATGCTTGTCTGTGAAGAGGAGAAAACATTCCTTTCCAGAGTTTGGTCCAAATTTCTGGAACTAATTCTCACAGGAAAAGAAATGTTAAAAAAACCCCCAACACCCCGTGTTGTCCTGTCTATCACGTGCCGTTCACCCGACCCACTTTTCTGCTAGATACATGCAGCACATTTATCACTCAGCTCTTCCACTCTCCCTCCCCAAAACTGTTACCCAAATGCAATGATATGCATACAGTATCTCCTCGCATTGCAGAAGGATAAACTGCATATGACAAATATTAGTTACATGACATCATGCTCTTTAGAAAGGCATTAGGATATGAAGAGGTATAAGATTCTCCCTAGAACTCAATGGAATAGAAAGTATCTATATTTTAGTGTAGTACTTTAGGGCACACAAAAAACAAAATTGCTAAGCCTGTTCCCTGCCAGATCAACCTGGACAGGTTAAACTTTCAGATAAAAATATTGTTATATGAATCTCTGCTCTGTGTTATTGGTTAGAGATTACATTTACTTGTGCCTTATATTGTGCTGAGCACATCATGCTAAACAAACTGTAAAGAATAACTGCAGGCAAATAACGACTTTCTGTTGGGAAGCATCTTTTTCACAGTTTCAAAGTTGCTGATGCATTTCACAGCAGGCTGCTGACTACACAGGAGTAGCATTCTGGTGTTAAAAATACTTGAGGCTGCCCCTACTATTTCTTGCTCATTATCAGCCCTCTTAGCCAGGTCAAGCTTCCCTTGAGGAAAATGGAAATGGGAGCTTTGCCTGAGGTGAGGTCTTCAGAGTTATTCCTGTTGATCGCATTTTTGGCAGGCAGAGAAAAGCTGGGTGAAAGTTCAGGGAGAAGGAAAAGTTTTATTTTGAATTTGAAGCCCAAATAAACTGAGCCAGCACAAAGCAAAACTGAATTAAAAAGCAAAAGCTAAAAAGTAAAGAAGTTCCTTTTTATTCACATGCACTCTGATCTTCGGATAACTTAAATGCAGAACTATGCCTCAGCAGAACTATACCTCAGCCAGGTGTATTTGAAAGATTTGTGAACTTTGTAAAATGTTTGATGAAGCTGGGCTGAATTTCAGGTCTGTAATGAAACATGGAAGCAGGTGAGTTTCATGTGTTTTGGAGCTTTTCTCATAAATAGTTTGCATTGCTCTGATAGTGACAAATTTAGAAAACTACCTTACCAGATGTACACAGGAAAAAAAAAAAAAAAAAAGAAGGATGTAATATGAGGACCAAATAGAAAGCTTGAACACCAAGCTGACTGCTGTGCATTTATGCTCTTCTGAACTGAAACAGAGCTGCACAAGGCTGTGTCCAAGCCGAACACCGTCAGAATATAGTGGATGGTTTCTATGGTAAAGAGGTCCAGCTTAAGAGAGAAAGAAAGAAAGAAAGAAAGAAAGAAAGAAAGAAAGAAAGAAAGAAAGAAAGAAAGAAAGAAAGAAAGAAAGAACAAGAACAATGTGAAGTTCTGAATAAATATTTTTGCAGAATTTTAGCAACCAGAGTCATCAGGGATCACAGTGAAAGTGATTATAAAATGAGGTCTCTTTCCTGAGAGTGTTTAAATGACTGAGTCTGGAATGGCTTAGAGCAGCTGACTATCTGAGCCTTTAATATTTTAATTAATAGTATTTTGTGTTGTAACCAAATTTACCCAAAGAGAACTGATGATTCAAACAGACCCATTTAGAAGAGACTTCATACTTCACAGACCTTATAGTTAATAGTTAGTGTTGGTATGTCATGCTTACTATGTTTGATAGATTTTAATGTGTAATATGGGAAAAAGCCAAATCTCCTATTTATTTATTTAGAGATATGATTAGAAAATATATTTCCAGAAGAAAGTTTTGATGAATGTCTTTTACATTTTCACTGCAAATAGAAAACAAAACAAAAAAACCCTCACCAAAACAAAACAAAATGAAACAAAAAAAAGTTTGGATGAACAGTGAGCATTTCCATCCAGAAACTCCTGCATGCTTTGCAGACCTAAACCATACTATTCGCATGACTCTGAGTTTCCTAACCAGACAATATCTCATGTGATATACCATAATGCTTTATTTTGATGAGCTGACATGGTAAATTATGGAAATATCTAGGTGTGATTTAAAAAGATGATGACACTTCTCTGAAGTGGTAGTTTTGTATGTCTATAAATATCAATATATGTAAGCATAGGCATTTCCAGTATAAATAAAATTTCGTTTCAGACACTTTGGTCCCAGTTCATTCCAGCAAATTTAAGTACTTACTATGGTACAAATGGAATAATTCTAATCCCCTTCTATAGTCAATGGAGAGACTGGACATCTCCAGAGGTCAGTCCCAGGAATATATTAACTTTGAAAGTGCTTTTCTGCTGTCCCTAAGGCATAACATTAGATGAGGTAAGTCAGTAAGTCATGATCTTTCAGTATGGTTGCAAAATCAAAATAGCTCTGTAGAAGTTTCCCCCCATAAAATCAATTTTTAAGTTTTCAGTACTAAAAACTTTAAAGCCAGACACTGACACTTATATTATAGATGAAAAAGACACATATTTTTTAAAAGCCTGTAATTGGACCATCTAAAATTAGAATAAAAGATAAATATGTTAAATATATTATTTACCACAAAGAATTTACCAAGAACTATTCAACATTGCTGCTAGCTCAGAATAAGGATGTAATCCAGTTCAGGGTCAATGGAGGAACTATAGACAAATGCTATGTATTCAAAATAGAGGCTCTGGGAAGAACAGGCTCCTGTGACAAAATATACTGAGGTTTTATTGTGACAAACTCACACTTTCCTTGCCTACATTAAGTTTTATAAGCAAATTAACTTGCAGGAGCAAATAAAAATTGAGATGACTTCATGATTTCCAGGAGGAAAAGAAGCAAAGTGATCTCAACCAGAATGTAGTTAGCTTCAATTGCTTGAAGTAGCCCATCCTCTTTACCACTAGCCATAGCCTGGTTTTATCTGATGGAAGAAGCAGTGTTTCATGGCGGACATGCTTTATATAGTATTTGGCACATCTAATACTGGGCAAAACCTGCTGTTCATCTACTGCTGGGCAACAACATCTTGCCATAAAAGATGTTGGCATATGTCAATAATTCTTCCATGAAATGTTTCTCCAATTCCATATAAGAAATAAAATTCCCATAAGTCATGGACAAGGTATAGTGTAAGTCATGATTCATGACTGCCCCTTATGGGCAGCAAAAAATGTCTCTGCCCTTTTTTTTCAAATCAATACAGATTTCATCTTTTCTTTACATACCATTTGTTAGAAGTCTGATATTTTTGTGATTCATTTCACATTGAATCCATAGCCCTGAGTCACAAGTAAAATATTTGGAGAAAGAATGTGAACAGCCTGTAGGAGCATATTTTGAATAAATAGCAACCTTATGCAAAAAGCCAGATTCTTCTACTCTTATTTTCACTGGTGACTGTCCAGAAAAAAGCTCAATGATATCCATATAGTTACTCCAGATTTACCCAAATCCTACTGAGCAGAATTAGCCCATTACCATAAATCAATGGCTAAATTGTACTTATTTAGAGTGAAAATAAGCTGAGACCTACTTGCTCAACTCATATAAAAGTTTCTAGTAGTCTTGGAAGGAATTTTGTCTGATTAGGGCAGGATTTGATTTTATGTCCATTCCCTGGAGGGTGGCTTCTCTAAGTTGGTCACCTTCTTGCTGCATTAGCAATTTTGAAATTATAGGTAAGAGAAAAACCTTCTAATATTGTGGGAAATGCATTTACGTGGTAAGAAAGTTGCTGATGCATTAACATTTTGCAGAGTATTAACCGCAAAGGAATAGTGTTCTGGTATTAAAAATAATTTGACATTGTCCCTGCTATTTGTTGCTCATTATCAGTACTCATTGCCAGTTCAACATTCCTCAAAAAAATTTAAATCCTACCTTGGGAAAATGAGGTAGGGAATATGTGCAACAGCTGATGACATCATCTGCTAGTAATGGCTATAAATCTTCAGTGAATTTGTAAGTACAATTGTGAAGCTTGGAAGGTGCCAGATTTCACGCCTGCATACTTATAGCTTGCAAATTCATCACGTGCAGAACTTGGGAACATCATTTTCATCCAGAATGTGCTCAACTACACCTTGATGAAGCCAGAAAAGAAGAAAAAAAATGCCAATCTCCACTAGAAAAATAAGGTGTCATATTTTATAGGATGATAATTTTTATTCTATTTCACATTTTTGAGTTACTTCAAATGCTTCATTTATGTCTTCATCTAAATGCCAGTTTGACATTTTAGACCATTTCAGAAATTAGCCTTATGATATAACAGCAAGAAGGTTTCTTGCATACCAAGTGTGGTATAAGTGAGTGTTAACAAAGCACTAATGCCATTTGGACAGGATAATAGCAGCTAGTGTGTCCAAACCTCTTAAAAGTACATTCTAAACTTTTATATTGCCAATTAAGCAGCAAGGTGGAAAATTCTTGTCTTTCTGTTGGCATAGAAAGGGTCTTTCTAAGTTTTTTTTTTTCCTTATAACTTTAAAAAAAGTAAGAGAATACTTGAACTTTACCTTAAAAGGTTTGTATTTAAAGAGATGCTCCTTAAATAACTTTTATGTTGAGGCAAAACAATCACTGGGGAGAAAATTGGCAGAAAGCCTGGTTCTAAAGGGGGTAGATGGTTCAGGGAATTGGTAATGAAATCCTTAGATTTTACCAATCTACGTCTTTCTGATTCCTGTCCAGCTTTGGTCATAGCCACTGAAAGTTCCTACTGGAGACCAGCCCAAGCAGCAAAGGCTCAGGCTCACTTCTGAGCTGCCCACTAATTGCTGGGCAGTTTGGATTTAGGAAGAAAGTTGAAGCTTATCTCAGATTAGTGCTATCTGAAATCTCTCCAGTTATGTATGTGGAAAGATTCGCTGATCACTGTCAGTGCCATGCCCAGTGGACAGGTGCCCATCTTCCCACTGCTATTAAACAAAGAAACTTCAGCGTTTGTTGGATGCTCATTTTTCACAAAGTAGTGTCTCAAAGGGCATGCAGGTTTTTAAGTTTCTGGTGACCCTTCACTCCCTGTCTTGCTGATGGGCTGATGAGGTTATATATAAACTCTTACGGATTTGTGACCAGGCCATATTGTTGTAGCACTATATCCCTACTCTGTGGCATCACCAAGATGTTTCCATGTGTCTACATGAGGAATTCCTCTTGTTTGGGATCAGACTTGGGCAGTAAAACTCAAGTTAGGTTCTCTAGCGCTACTGAGATTTTGTTCAGAGCTTAGGTCCATGAACTAGTCATTTGTGTCTGGAAGCCCAGGTCTTGCTATATCAAAGGTCATTGAATTTTGAAATAAAGTCTCCTTGGATAGAGTTATATATTCACAGTCACATCCTGACCCTGCTAGCCAAAAGTGTTCCAAACTTCTTCTTGCTATTCTTGACCTTATACTCTCCTCCTTCTCCTGAAGTGAGGTGCGAGAGACAGCATATGGAGTTCTCCTTGTCTCCAAGTTGCTGATCCAGCTAAATAGCAGCCCCACAAACAAGCCAACAAAACACCTGACTTTTGTCTTAATGAGTTCACTGATCTGAAACAACACCAAAGTACTCGTACTCTCACAAGAGGACTATGAGTGGACTGCCATTTTTGGGCCATAACTCGGTTTGGGGTATTTAAGTTAATCGGAAGACAACACCCTTACCCAGACAGAGGGAGTGCAGAGATCATTCCTCTGTATTTGCCCATTGTTATTCCCAGAGCTTGTTGTTGCAGGTCGTAAGGGGACTCAGGATGAAAGAATCCATTTCCAACTAAATCCACTTCTCTCGTTCCTGCTCTTGTTCTTTTACGTTATAAATGGAGGATCCATTATATAGTCTTACAATTTAAAAGGAATCTTATTAAAAAAAAAAAAAAAATCAAGCATGTTTCTCCAGTCAGTTACAATCATATAATATTTCTGTCTTTAACTGGACTGCTATAAATGTTCATAATAGGTTCATGGTGCAGATGAATCTGTACTTTGTGATCAATAGTTTTATTATTTTCTTTTGAAAAATATATACAAGATCCGGTTTCCTCCACATATTTAATTGTAAAGCCACATTTCTGCCATCTTTAAACTCCAGAGACTGCAAATGAATAATTCTCTGTCACAGTATAACTCACATTTTAAAGGCCTTATTCCTTTACTATATGTGCACAAATAATAGCTCAGAGTATACAGAAGCATTTTGAATGAGCAATTTTGGGTTGATGATCTAAAAATGTTCTACAGAAACCAGAATTAATTAATTGGTTTAATCAGACAATCAATCTCCTCTAATTCTTACCTGCTCAAACTTACAAATCAAGTATTCCACTATATATAGTATTTACAAGCATATTTCATTCTAGTGTGCAATTTTATTTTCTGTAATGGATCAACTCATAGCTACAGTTCAACCAGCTACAGTACTATACTGGTGTATGTTGTAGAAGGTCCTGTTAATGGTACAGAAATTTGAAAATCTACACTTGGAACAAGTGTGAGAGAACACATACATGAATAAATTAATTCTGACAATGGAAGTCAGAAACAAACCAAGAAGGCATAAACACATTTATTTTGAAACTTAAGTGAATATTTTCAACAATTATAAGTAAAATAATTAACATCTTATACCACATCTTGTGCAACAAACAATCAACATCCATGAATACTGGGTTATGGAAATTCATCCTAAGAACCATGCCACATTGTTTTAGTCATTCCATTATATTTTATGCCTTTGTGTTGGCCTTCCTCCCACTGTTAGTAATCTGCATCCAGGGAATAATCTCCAGGGAACTATAAGTTTGTTTGGAGGGAACTGTTTTTTTCTCACATGTGGACTCTAACTGTTAAAGCTCCAAATAATTCCTCATAACGGTTGTGAGTCTGAGCTAAAAAAGTAATGGTTCTTCTCAAGGGAAGAAGGTATTTCAGCTGAATGAACAGAAACCGATACTGGACAAGCAACTTGAGGTAAGAGCAATCCAGTTCTGCCTGGTTCCAGAAGAACATTAGCAGGAAAACGAAGAGGCAGAAAGCTGAGTTACATCACCTCATCAGCACTATCACTCACTGACTAATTTTCCCAAAGTGCAGAACACAATTTTTAACTGTTTTCAGAAATATCTGATAACTGCCGTGTTTCCTATTATCCATGCTATTGGCCTTATAGGTCTTCCATATTGTTTTCCTTAGGGATACCAGTGAGTCCTGCAACAGTGAGGAGCCTTCCCCACAACCTGGTAGACATTGTTAAAGAAGGATAAAACCATGATCACAGTTGTACAGCACAGGAAATGAGAAAGAAGCAATTAGGAAAAATGAATACTAATGTGCGGTCTTACAACAAAAGTAATCCAAATTTACTTGTGGGAGTTCCCACCAACTACCTGGAGGAGAACCTTACTGGGCTCCTCGAACTCAGTTTCCTTGGATTGTTTTTTTTCCTGAATAATTTTGCAATTGCTGACATCCTTTTTTAAAAGTGTCACAAACCCTCTATTTTTATTTTATTACCTTCTTATTTTTTTAGGTGATAGTTCATGCACACCTGTTTAATTGACCTTTAAATCTGTGACCTCACATAGTTATTTCCATGAAAACATGAAATACACTTCAATATCTTATTTGCTAAAAGATTTCAGTTTATGCATATGATAGTTTTAGGAAAAATTAAAGTAGTTGTATTTCTAAAGTTCTCACACAATTAAAACATCATTTTTGCAATCAACGTGTAATGAAAATAAAAATACTGTTTTTCTGCACTATATGAGTGTCTATACAAGCACATATCTGTGAGATAAATTGTTAGCTTCTGTTTATATAACTAAAAACCTATTTTTAGTGACTCACATTGTAGAAGTATTGAATTAAATGTTTGCTCTATTAATCCCAGAGAGTGACCCATATTATAAAATATCAATGCACTAATAATAAAATATTTTATATTATGTATTTAGATGTAATTTTCTGCACTCACATTTAAGTATTTCTGCAGGTTTGTATATTCGGAATATTATGCTGGAAAGAGTTTGCATAGATTTTCCACTGCTCACTGCAGCCACCAGCAGCCTGAACACATAGAATCATAGAATCATTTAGGTTGGAAAAGACCATCTCACATTTCAGAAGTCCTCGTTGTATTTGCCACTTATTCCACTGAGAATATATATGAGATTACTAAGATAAAAGATGCTAAATTGCTACACATTACTACAATTCCAATATAAAATATTCTTAATAAAATTCCAGAGGGAAGAAAGAGTAGTTCTCTCTCTTTTAAATGAATTATCATATCCAATAAGTCTTTTTTCCCCTCCTATTTCATTGGAAAGATTTACAGCACAGTGTGGTTCTAGCTGCCTGTTGGGCATTGCTGGCTGACTGTAGCATCACAGGACTCCCTAGCCATAGAGGCTGGTTTGCATCCTGATGAGCCAGCCAAGCCTTGGCATCACTGGATTCAGCCAGCCAAGCCTTGGCATCACTGGAGCTTTAACAGGACTGAGTTATTCATCCTCAGTCTCACTTGGAGAGACTTCAGTCAACCTGACAGTTTTGGACCACATAGCTGGGCTCAGATTCTCTGTGGTGCTGAGATATTAGATGCTTAAACTTGTCTGAGACTTGGATCTTTAGACTGTGATGGCACAAAATCAGCATCACCAAACAATTAATCCATTATCAAAATGCCTGGGGAGGGATTTTCATAAAAATTGTTGTGAGGCACCCAGCTCCTGTTGCCTGCTGCACCATGGCATACATGTCAGTATGCTAGCTCATTCATCTGACCTGCTTGTAAAATAGATATCTCATCTGAGATTTTTGACAATTGGTAATTTGAATCTATACTGCTTTTTACAAGGCAAACTATTTTGAGAGATATATTACTTGTAATGGAATTTTCAGACAATGCTACATATGTGTGAGAGTGACTAACTCTCTGCAGCCTGTGATTAAGACATTGGCTTGGGATGGGTAGAGAAGGACTATATGTAGATTCAAGCTAATATTTTGACCATCTGACCAACACAGGAAGGAAGGCAAGACTTGAAGCAGTCTGACCTCCTCGTGAGTTCAGGTTACTTGCAAAGAGGTATGTAAACAAGATGCCGGATTGTGAGGAAATTTGTTGATTCAGGGTAATCCTGGACAGCCTAAGCTCTTGTAAAGGTAGCATAAAAGTGTAAGAAAAGGAGATCAGCACAGTCCCACACTCCTGCCATTTAAGGATGTTCCAATAAAATAGGATGCCAGTCTAGAACTGCTTGTTGTTACCTCTGAAAACTCAAAGTCCTGCTGGAATTCCATAGCAGAATGACTTACACTTAAGTCTTAAAAAATGCAGTATTGGTAACAAGATTCAGATGACTCATTACAAAGTAAAGTTTGAAGCCTTGTGTGAGAGTCACCTGACCAAGTGTAAATGCTTTCTGTCTGTATCTTAGCTAGTCAACCCAAGCTCCCTTTAGACTCAATGGAACAAAATAGGTGTTTTAGCACAAGTCATCTTAGGCATTTTAGATATTGACTTTAGGATAAACTGAGTTGCACTTCAGCAGAGTGTATTTCTCATCACTGACTATAAGGGACCTGAAGTGATAAACTCAGATGTACATGTCTAGACTGTAGATGTTTATAGTTAGGTGACTGAATCCCATTTGTTCATTCTACTGCAGTTAGTAAAGTACAAAATTTATCTACCCTACATGTCATTGTTTCAGTGAGAATGGATAAAGGCACGCCTTGTATTATTTTTTGATCTATCTGCAGATGGCCATTGTTGGAGACAAATGCTTGAGGAGAATGACCCTAGGTCTGAACCAGAAGGGTTGATATTGTGTTCGTCTGTTCCTAATCTCAACTTTGAGAACATTATAAAATGTAAAGGGAAGGAAAAAATAGCTTAAACTTTGAAATGCAACAAAATGACCATCAAAAGAAAGGACCTTAGACTTAAAGCTAGAGAAAAAGCAGGTTTATAAGATAAGGAAAAACTAAACAATTTAGACTGAGTCTCTTATAACCCAGTTCAAATATTTCTGGTGGCTTACACAAAGCTGACCTACCGTGTACTACATAAAGCATGAAGTTTAAAAGGTATGAGGAAAACGCAGTTAAAGGAGCTCATAAATGAGATTGACCCTACCAAAGGTTTGCAAAACACACTAGAATCATAAAAAAGTAGCTTTTAGAAATGCAGTATTTCTAGTTATTTACTACAGTTGCCTACCATAGCAGAAGGGATTATGCTGTCCTTAATTAGGGGGTGTTTAAGAATTTTAATTTGGATTAAACCGGACATTCATTCAGGTGACTGAATTTTTGTATTACAATAAGCTACAATGAAAGAGGAAACAATAAGAAATATAAGGATTTTATATGATGTTCCAGGTAGTTTATAGCACATTAAGTGATCATGTAAATGTCACAGATAACTCACATTGTCATAAGAAAACATAACTTATTCTTTTGTGTTTGAGGCAGGAAGGATGGGAAAACTCAGGTTTCGCTCAGGAACTGACCAGCGTTTTCACTGAAACATTGACATCTCTTGGGCTCCTGGATACATATTGTGAAATTTTGTGTGACTGAGTAAGTCACATCACGTTCTGTACCTAGGCCTGGGAAATACGAAAGGACTGTTGTTTCGGAGAACACAAAAATGTTGTAAAATTTTTATTCTGTTCAACAGAACAAACAAATTTGTAAACCTCCTTGTAAAATGTTACTGCACAAATATTTTCACAAGTAGCCCATATGCCAGGTAAAGAATTATCAGTCTTTGTTGGATTTTACAGTGTCCATTCTTTATTTGAAGACAGGAGAACATATGAAGCTGTATCTTACAATCCATTTAAGGGCTTTAGAGTGAAGAAAAAGTCTGTACCCCCATGTGGAACAAGTTCCATTTAGAAAAAAGCAAAGGCATAGACAGAGACTGTAGTGTGTCCATCAGCACAAACCTCACTGGCAAAGATCTCGCTTGGAATTAAAATCCCATAATTTAACCTCAAGATCATCCATCCTTTTTGGGTGTTGTGGTCCATCTCATTTCTGAATGCCACATTTGGAAAGCAATTTGAAGCAAAACTTCTTCCACTGCTACAATATTCTTTTCTCTAATGAGCTGTCTCTGTTTTGTGCCAGTAACAGCTCTGCTTTGTGGTCAACTAACATACTATTCATAGCTACTATATATCCCTCCTGGGATCCGTTTCTATATTCCCAGTTCTTCTACTGACAAAAGAGTTTTAGGTAGACAAGGAACACTAGATATGGCCCTGTTCCTAAAAGAACCCTGTCAAACAGCCCAGGCAGCACATTTAGGCTTTATGAACAAACATAGAATGTGGATTGAGGAACTGGTAAATAAAAAAGACATAAAAATCCAGTATAGAGTTTATTAAAAAACTAAATATTCTTCCACAGTATAGATGCCCAAATATTTTAACTTACTTTATGGTGGGGGCAGAAATATTCAGTGTACCAGCTGAGAGAAGCATAAAACCAAACAAACTGGTAAAAATGTATGAGCTTTAATCAGTGTAGGCTGATTTGTACTTACATAAAAATGCTCTAAGATTTTAGATTTACAAATTTAAATGACAATTAGACAACTCTATAATAATCATATGCAAATAACAGTATAATTTAGCCACTTACTGAATCAAAATAGTAAAATGACAACTTAACAACCTCCACCCATGTCTCTCTTGATCTTTCATAGCATAGTCCTAACCTTCACCCTAGTCCTGTGAGACAAATGGCTTCTGCAGCATGAGACTAGAAAGTCATAAATTAAGCCTATTTTATACACACTCATGCTTTTTAGCTCAATATCTGCTTTTTGTTTTGACTGCTATACTTAAAAAAGGAAAACCTTTATGAATTTTTTTGCAAGAAATAACTTATTAAAGTGAAATTCTCAATGATATTTAAAGCCTTAAATTTGTCAAAGTTACTACAGGCTGCATTGTGGAAAGTTAGCGCATAAACAACTTTATTCAGATTGAGAAGTAAACTGAACACTGGAGTTTGGAGAAAATTTAACATTTATGTTTAATTTGCAAACAGAATGGAGTCACCTTTGACTGAAGTATGGTTTTGGTGTTCTTCAGAGCAGTCTTGTTACTTGAAGCTCAACTGCACAAATCAACGTATGGTGAGGGACAAAGATATTTTGGTATCCAATTATACATACATTGAAGCAAAGACAAGAACCCTGTTCCTGAAGCAAACCTTTATTTTACTAAATTAAGGTCCATGCTTTTTCCTGGCAGAGTTGCAGGTTTCTAGCCCTCTCTACAGGCACAGTTCTTCAGATATTTCTCCAAGTTAGGCAGCATTAATTGTTCACCTTTCCCCCATTTGGATCTGATAGTTGAGTGTTAATTTGTAATGAATTCCTATATTGTAGAAAGCTGACATGATTATTTCATAAATTGTGCTGATAGAGCTAAAAAAGGCAACAAAACCCACAAACTATCTCTTAGAGATTCAGAAGTAGAACTAAGTGACCCCTTTTCCCTGCGGATCAGCTGGGTGGGCGCCAACACCTACTGTTGGTTGTGGATCTGCTGTGTCCCCTAGGTGAGAAGAGTGCTGTGGGAAAAGAAAAAAAAAAGGTTTATGGAAAAAAACAAGTTAACAAGCACTAATAAGATTCCTATGAGTGCTCAGTCTGCACGTGACTGAGGATGGTATCAGTACTCAACATTACACCAATAACTCATGAAGAACAAGGAAGTTAATTGCCTTTCTGTGTCTGAATTAATCAGCCAAAATAGAAAACAAAACTGGCAGGACGTTGGATGTTTGTGTGCCAGTTTATGGGGCCTCCATAAACCAACACCAAGAGAACACAGCTAACAATTTTACTGATTAAAACAGTAATAACTATTCGGATTTTACATATTTAGCAACTGAAGCTACTAATGTGGGATCCGGCCTGCAAAACCAAATGTGAAGTTAATTAAATATCTAACAAATGTTTGTGAAGCTACAGAAAGAAAAGCATTTGGTTTTCAATTTCCTTTATTATGTCCCCACCCCATGAATCCCCCCCAGGCCCATTTCCTTTTCTTGTTCAAATTGAACAGCGACTTTCCCAAGAAAGTTAAGAGCTGGCGTTTTTTTAAGGGGCTTAAGAGAGTTGGTCGCTTGATTGAAGCTCGATTTCAGTGAGATGCAAACACCTCATTCAACACATTTCTTCTTATGAAAATCAGGCACTGATTAAAGACATATAGTACTGATAATACGAACAATACTTATAAACTATACATATAAAATAAATTAAAAAAAAAAAAAAAAAAAAGAAAAGATTTATCATCACACTGCTCTCTTCAGGGGATCTTTCTTTCCTTCTCATACCACAAAAGCCAAGAACTGATTACAATTTTTGTCCAAGCTCAGTCAGCCCTCCAAATGGAGACCAAATCAGTATTTCTCTTGCACTTGTCCCAAGGACACAGAACAGCCTGTTTTCATTAATGAAGCCACTCTTGAGATACCCCTGGGTAATCAAGTGAAGGTCTGGTTATAATTATAGGCTAGACGCTGGGATGCTTACTTTAATGTAGTGAGCAAGGGTGGCAGTTGCAATGAAAATGTTGGCTGTGACAAGGATTAGGAGTGAGGGTACTTTTTGAGGGTTTCAGCTGGGTTCGTGCTAACTGGATTAAAGCTGTCAGGGATATGCCAGCCCCTGCCTACACGGCAATCTCTTCTTCACTCACTTCTGCTATGTAGCTCATAGTTTCATTTCCTATTAGCAGTTGACACAGTAGAAACACAGAGAATGAACCTTTTCCTGTATTTCTAAAGGTGGTTCTTAACAACAGTGGAGTAGGCAAAAGTTACAGCCTTAAAGCATCGTGGTACAATGACTATCTTCTAATTCAGTTTCCTGCATAATACAGGAATCCAAACAACCATTATTTTCTGGATCTGTTCTTTTAAAGCGTACTCTTAAACTGGTGCTTGGCTCTAGGGAAGACGAGTGTTTTTCCTCGTATACTTTGTAGATATCTCTTCTATGATAGAACTTTAGAGTAACAAGTACGTGCATATTTTAAGCTCTTTTCCCCTCATTTCGAATTCCACAAGACTTCTCTTGGTACACCACCAGTTTTTGCAAATCCCATGCCAACTTTTTTCAGAACAAATAAGAATAAAAACTTAGGGTCAAGTTGTAGCATCAGATAAATATCAACAGAACTGATGTGAAAAGTAGTTTGTGATTTTCAGACCTGAATTGTAGTGGCTGTGGCATCACCATAAAATAGTCTGATTAAATGATTAAATGAAGTTGTATATCTTGACGAGTTCTTTACTACAGTCGTTAGATAGCCTAAATAATTTCATTTCCGGTAACTAATTAAGAGGATTTTTGCAAGCACTGAGTGCTGGTCTGAGTTAGTTGTATGAAAATTAGTGACCAGGACAGTAGGTGAATATTTCTGTAAATCCCATCCTTCAATCCCAGTTTGTACTGCAGTACGTTTTAAAGAGACTCTGTTCAGAGAAAAGTGCAATCAATAAATGGAAGAGCAAAGCTCAAACTCCAAACTGGAGAATCGTTCATTAGTTTAAGTTTTGAAAAACAGGGTTTATAACTTTATTCAGCTGTGGTCATTCTATGATAGAGGTATGTCACTACACAAACAGCTACAACAGACAGGAGGATAGTGATTCTGAGATATAAGGTTTAACTCTGATCACATACCGCAAAGTATCCCAGAGAATTAGTCAGCTCAGAATGTATGGCTTGCAAAAAGCAACATTTTAAGCAGCCTTCTTTTTAAAATCAGCCAGTTAGGCACGAAGAAGTAGATCATGCTAGAAAATTCTCCTGTGTCTGAAGGTGGCTTAAGTGTCTCATTCAAAGGTGCAGATACATGTTCATGCATATGTGTGTGCAGATATATCTAGAGAAAGTAAAACATGTGCCCACGTTCTTTCCTTTCCTTAGCAGACATCCCCTCCCTCCCCCAAAAATGCTGTATCGGCCATATGAAAAGCTAAACTGCAAAGAGGTAGTACTGCTCTCTGCACCACGATTCCTTACTCCCTGTTTAGATTAGCATGAAAAATCCAGAGGGATCTAGCTGATTTCTCTTCTACAGTATCCTTTGCAGACTCACTTCTTCAAGTGCAGGAGAACCCACGGAACAGTAGGGTGCTTCCCAGAAGGGAAGATAAGGCATGATATTTGGTTTCCCATATTTAACTATGGTTTGAAGAAAGATCCTGCCTTCTGGGAGCACAAAGGCAGCGAGGCTTTCCTGAGATGCCTTCCAGGAGTTAATAAACACTTCTGCCACAATCGGGACTCTTCTGCCGGAGGCCCTGTGCAGCCATATAGTAAGAGAAAAAACTCCAAAATCAACCCCAGAGGACTCACGTTCTAAATAGACCAGAAAATGTGTGGGAGGCCTCAAAAAGAGCAGCTCAGTGACTAAACCAGGAATAAAATCTGGGTGTGCTGGCTCCCAGGAACCTCTGCGTTGCTACTAGCACCGAGTGAATTGCTCTGGTCTACCCATTCCCATATGAGTCAGTCAGCTGAAAAATATATGAAGGCCAGAAAGAAAGTAGCCTAAAATCAGCTCTGGGATAAATTAGCTCTTTACATGAAATTATTTCATTTACTATTTCATTGAAGTGAGGAAGCTAGAGACCATGTTGTGGTTCTGCAGCTGAACAGAGTGGCATAAAGTAGAACAACACTTATTTAAAACAAACAAATATAAGATTCTTGCCTGCCATAGATCCTGAATGCTCAGGGATTGGCTCTGCTTGAATGAGGCACCAATGGCTTTCAGCAGAGCTCGGTGATGTACATCCTTCCATAGGGTTGGACACATGCCGTTCTGTTGGATGTACATTGTGTTCCGTGGACACACTAAATCTGTGTTCTCAGTACTTGCATGTGACTCAGAAGGAAAGTATTGATAGTGGATATGGCAGCAGATTGCACATGGCATTGAACCTTACACATTAGGCTTGCTAGGAGATATTGCCACCTATTGTTTTCTATTTTGATTGCATTGCTTTCTTCATAAGTAATTGGGTTTGCTGCATTTTAACAACATTTCAGATAGAAACTTTACGAGATGAAAATCTGTATTTTGTTATTGCAGTTAAATAAACAGATGACTTTCAAGGAGTAAAGGGTCTTTATCTATCCTAGTCGTTTCTTTAGCAAATGTCACTGTAATATTCAAATTTTGCACGGACCTATAGTGTCAAGCTTATCTCAAATTCCATAGTATTTTCCCTCCTTAAGTTCTAGACAGCTTTGAATGTTTTATCTTTCATATGAAAAACCTCTCAGTTAGTTAGAAAAGTGTATAACAATATATGTCTTTGCTTCTCTTAGAAATAATCAGATGTCATATTAAGCTGTTTTGTTTGCTCTGGAGAAAAAAAAAAAAGTCCTCTTTAGTAGGTATAAGAATTTATTTTTCTTTTGGGTAGTTTATTTACTGCACAGATTCCTGACCATCAAAACTTTTCATAGTTTGTCTTGATTTTTCTGATTGTTTTTGGTCAGAAAGAAGCTGGTAAGATGTTTGACTAGCCAATCTATTTAGTTTTAAAATTTGCCTATATTAAATGGAAATCATT
>VXBL01008148.1:254227-343830 GCA_013400195.1 Aramus guarauna
ATTTTTTTTTTTTTTTTTTTTTTACTTTGGACCAAATGAAACATTTCCTTTTAACCATCTATCTCTCATTGTTTTTTTATCTTTTTAATATGAAAATCTAACAATTTTATTCTCAGATGAAATCAAAACTGTTCTTCACAGTATTTTTTTTCTGTTAATGAAAAATTTAATTATGTGCCTGACTTAATGATCTACTTCCTCTGATCCTTGTTGTATGACTAGTTGCAAATTTATTGCACTGCATCTGTCTTGAAGTGGCTTGAAGACTCAAATACAGATATGGATATAGCGATATAAGGGTATGGAAAATCAAAATTAAAGTCCTGATACAACTTGGAAGCTGCTGGATGAACAGGAATGTTACCCGCAGAGGAATTTCCCTATCAGTTATTCAAACCACTGTCCCAGCCTTTATGAGTGGCATTTTGGTCTGTCTGTACAGTTCCCAAAGAGGGGGATGTGATATCAGAGCTTTTCCATCAAGGCATTGAACACAGGCTATCAGAAGAAAACGTGGCAGCTAGTTGCACATGCTCTTCCAGCTGAGCATCCTGTTTTGTGTCACCATGAAGCCAAGCTGTGGCACACTGATACTGAGAAAGGACGAGAGTCTCAAGGGTCACAGCAGAACATAGGCTTTGTGAAATGGCACAGTGGGAAGTGATTTAAATAAATCCCAAACAACAACAGCAACAATAAAATCTTTTGCAGAGAAAGAGACAGAAAAAGACCGAACAACAGTCCACTGTGTTCTTGATAAAACCGTTAAGTGCAGTTGTAGCCATAGCCAAGCACAACAACAGGACTAGGACACATGAATTCAGAAATACACAGTGCTTTGTTAGAGATGACTGGACAAATTAGTTCTGAGCATTAGACAGAGACCACACGGTATTTATTATCTCAACATTTAAATTCATTTTGAGGTTAGTCAAAATCTTGTTCATTATTTAATCCTGTAGTGCTATTGCAATTCTCTTTTAAGGGCAGTTGTTCCTGAGCCCTATTCATTACCAGGTTCAAGAAGACTGTTATATGATTTCAGAATTATTTATAGCTGAATTTTTGAAACTTACATTAAATTAATAGGGAAGTCAAGATTTTAAGCTTTATGTAGAAGAAAGATGTTAAACAAAAGAATTGTACTGCTTGTGGAAAGGAACAAGGAAAGAAATTTAGATTAAATCAGCACAGAATCACTGGACCAGCTTTTTGTAAATCCACAGAATCAGTGGATGCTTCATATCCTAGCATCTTCAGACCATGTATTTCTGGAAAGAATGCATTAGTTAAACGTAAAAATTGTGTTTGATGTACTGAAATGTAAGTTAAAGTTATAATTTAGTGGTATAGCAAAGTTAGATTGGCTGATTTAATGGTTCCTCTGCCCTAAAATTCTCCAGACCAGAAACAGCATCCCAGAAAAGGAAGAAAACTTTACAGGAGGTTTTCTTAATTTTTGTCATATTCATCTCAGAACACTTTGAAAGCGTAACATAATAGTAGCTGAAGTCAGAGGCAATAAACTTGCATGAGTTCATATCACTTGGGAATGGCATTCAGCCATTTTCCTACAGCTTTCCATGATAAATGTTCTAAGGCTTTGTTTTTAAAAGTCACAAATGGGTGGATACTTTGGTGACTTTTTTGTTTTTAAACATTGATTTAAATTTAATTTTCTGGATACTTAAATGAAATTTAAACCTCATTAGACTTGCAGTTTTATGTTTGTAGGAATGTTAAGTGAAATTTTATAGTTTACTAGATTCTAGATAGAGTTTATTTTTTATTTTATTATCTTTTTCTCAGGATCAACAATTGGTAGATAGTTTCCTTGGTATTCTGTGATGCTGGTGATCTAGTTTGTACCATGCAGATGCTCATCAGTTCTACTACACCTCATAGATCTTTTTTTCTCCACCTTGTGATCTAATCTGGCATAGAAGTAAGTAAATCATGAAATAAATAAATAAAATTAAAACAAATTAACATCCTACTAGCTGCTGAATTGCCTCAGAGGAGACAAAATTTTAATGAACTCACACTACTAAGTAGATATTAAAATGTGTAAAGTATTGTTTTTTCTAGTTTGACCAACTCAATAATATCACTAAATTTAACTGAAAATATCATTAATAAGAAAATAAGATCTCATAGTCATAGTATAAAGCAGGCTGGAAGGGGCCTCAAGAGTTCTCTGGCACTTGCTCACAGCAGGATCAGCTATGAGATCAGACCAAGTTGCTCAGGACTTTATCCAGTCAGGTCTTCAAAACCTCCAAGGATGGAGCCTACACAACCTCTCCAGGTAACCTGCTTCTGAACTAACTGGGATTAAAGCAGATGTGACTAGTTTTACATATCTTAACATATTAAGGAAATAAAATAAAGGTAAATTTGTTTAGTGTGGTGGGTGTATTTCATACTGAAAGGAATAACTTTTTCTATTTCCAACAGATAAAAGAAAGTGAGGGCTAAATTCACCTGATCTTCTCCTACCCAACAGCAGAGGACTACAGAATACAGCTGAGGTATCTGATACTGCCTCAATTCTCTAATTTGTTTCAAGGCATCAGAAGCCATCTCTTACAACTTCCAGAAGAATACCTTATCTTACACAACTACAGGCTACAGGGGTGGAAGGAAGCCAAACTGTTTTGAAACTGGAAGTGAGTAGATTTGAACTGAAGTCACCAGCAAGCAGCTGGGTATCTTCATTACTAAGTAAACTTCACTGAAGGTGAAATCACTCATGATGGAACTAAATCACTGTGTGTTTAAATGATCATGAAGACAGAGAACAAGAGTATGAAAGTTACTTAGCGGCCCAGCAATTAGCCATGCACCCAGGAAGTCCTCATCTGTGCTCTGGAACACATTTAATTACTCTTTGCCATCTAGAACTGTCTCATCGCCAGGAGGAATATGTCTCACAATAACCAATAGGTTATCTTAGATGGTATGATAGTATGATTAAAAATTCCAGATGCAGGGAACTGAAACAAATTATTTTGTAACCATGCCAAAATCTCTTGTCTCTCACATTTTGATAAAAAGGTGGCACTTTAGTCTCCTCTGACATCTTTATTCTTCCATGTATGTGTACTGCATATGTATGATAGAAATAGCAGTCTTCAGTAAATTCATAACAAACCTAACTAACTAGAAATTCTACATTGCTCCAGCCTGAACCATTTCCCACTCTCTTCACAAACACTTGGCCTTGGGCTTATCCTTGGTATACCCCCTATCAAATCTAACGTCGAATTGTTCAGTCAACTTCCACCATCACTTCACTAATGGTGCCAGTTCTTATCATCATCTCACAAACGCCTCTGCACCCTCTCCCACTTCCCCTCATGCTTGGGAAGAAATTCTCATCCATATTTTCAGTCAGGTTATTGTTGCTTTTCCTATCTGTCTTAAAACCAGCTTCTGGTGAGACACTAACACTGCGGATATTTAGGTCTACTGAGACTATACATTGTTTAATTGTACCTTGTATGTCAGGTCTCTAATGCTGTTTAGGATTTACTACACATAACTGTAATAGAACTAATAAGTAGTAACAGATCTTATGTTGAGACTGAGAAGGGTAAGTTTTCTCTTACAGAAATGTGAATCCCTGTTTATCCCTGGATTTTTTTATATCACAGCTTAGCTAAAGGACTATTTAAGGTCAAAACTTAATTCTCCAGATGTTGCTTGGCCAGGGAAGAATAATTTCTGAAAGTGGCATAAAAATTCCAAAGGATGTGTACTGTCAGAAATACACTTTAGACAGGTAGGCTAAAACGCAAATAAGAATGTGACCATGAATTACCAAAATTATGGCTCTTCTGAGACAGTTCACTGACTCAAGTGGATGTTGTTTAAAGTCAAACTGATTTCAAACACTTGGATATGTCTATATAATTTTATTTTGTAAGAAGTTTTATGCAAAACATATTTTGAAATGTTGACCTAATTTGGGTGAAAAGGAAACACTGAAAAGTTGGGATTTCCTCCTTTCTAATTGTTTAAGGTTAGAAATATCTGGCATACATGTTTCATAGGGGCTGAGTGAATCTGGGAAGAGGATGCAGAAGCACAGCCAGAAAGGTCTTGAAATCCTGTTCCATAGCAGATAAATCCAATGATATTTAACAAGGAGGTTCTTGTAGGACCAAAGCTGTGCCTCTCAGCCTAGACTAAGTACAACGCAAATGGGTGAATGAAATGTAGAGGAACAATGCAGCACCTGCATCAGGCTTCAGTCATTCAGGTACCACAAGTCATGTCACAAATGAAATAATATCTTTTTGTTAAAAAAAAAAAAAAAAGAAAAAAGAAAAAAGAAAAAGAAAAAAGAAAAAAGAAAAAAATATGGGACCATCTATTTTCTTAGCCACTAGGTCACGTTTTACCATTGCTTCACAATCTTTGGATTGGACAACAAACATCCAAGATCTAGGCAGTCTTATGGGAACAATATAGTCACCCCCCTCAGCAAGTGAAGAGGACATCTAACAAGATCACACAACTACTCTTCTACAGGGCAAAATTTTCTTCCTCATGCATCTCCAGTTTCAGGCTGCTTTGGAGGCTATGTCCTTTGCTCTTCTGCAGCTCTGAAAAAATGAATATTAATAAAGAAGGCCACCGGGGAAATCTCAGAGTTTCTTGGGCCTTCTCTACCCTCACTGCTGCTTTTAAGCAATTGGAGATTTGGCAAAAGCTGAGGTTTACTGTATGGATGGCTCAAATGACCTCTAGTGATGGAAAATGCTTAAGATTTAGTTTTTCTGTGTCAGATCAAAGAATAAACATCGATGGCTATGCAAAGTTTGAAGTCAGTTTAAAGTAAGTTTTAAAATATGACTTCAGTCTGGTTTTGTGCTTTAGTAAATATTTTAAAATGTTTATACAAAATCCTTGTATCTGGACTGTAGGAAGACTTTTAGATTGAGACAGTCTATGGCAAAAACAACCTAATCATAATACAATGGACTTCTTGAGAATGCTGTTTCCACTATTTTTGTCTGTATCTTAATTTGAGCCAGGATTTTACCAGTTAGTCAAAGTAAATTTTACTTACTTACTCCATTTTAGCATTTCTCCCACTAACTTTCTGAAACCCCAAAAGTGACTTATTTCTGAGGCAAGGATCCCCTTCCCTCTAACTAGATGAAAGTTTTGGTTGCTTTCCAAGTGGGGAAAAATGCAAGTGCGCTTCCTGTTAGAGATTCACGGAATACTGTTAGAGATTAAAGAGAAAACAGTATTACCCAGTATCCTCTCTATAGTGCTGGGTTTTTTTCCAAAGAAATCATCACATGGAACACACACCACCCACCCAGCCCCCCCCTCAACTAAGATGTATTTTAAACATCTGATTATACATAAATTGATATTTCAAGCAATTTTTACAGAATCTTAATATATTTCTGTAGAAAAGTTGATTCCAGTTCTTTTAAATGCTACAGGGCCATTTCATTGGGCAACTATTCATCTTACAGAGTATAAAATGTCTTCACTTAAAATATATTGTAGAAAAATAGATTAAAACTATCTGTGCCTATTTTCCCTCAAAGCCATAAAGAATTTTGAAGATTCAATTCATTTAGCCTTTTTACTAGTCTTCATCCTTTGACATATTACAGACAGGCAAATTATTTCATAATATAATGGGTATGCTAAAATAAAATAGCCCACCAGCAGCCTGGCCATGAAACAGTCCCACAGGTTGTTCTAGACCTGGCCCAGAAATGACTTTATTAGAACCAGCCAAGCAAATGTGCCAGCTCATTTTCTAACTGCTGGAAAATTTAATCCCAGAACTGGCATGTGGGTGTTGCAGCTGCCCAGTTTGTCTCAGAGAGGCCAGATTTAGAGTCAGCAGAGGAATAAACCAAGGGACATCACTTCTATCCCACACCACACTGAACCCTCTAGAGGCAGCCAAGATGATACTGTTATGCTTAGTTATTAATGATTGAATACATGTTTATTTCAACACTTTGTGTGATCAGCCAGTGATTTCAGCACTCATTCCTGAAAAGACCATAATAATGGAACTTACCAGAAGATTAATGCTTCATCTGTGCAGAATGCACACAGCTGAAAAGTAGAGGTTTCCTGACACCATCTCTGGTAACCATGTATTGCAGAATTAACTGCAGTGAGGGGCAGAGCTCAAAAGTTGAGGTCTGGATCCAGACTTTACCAAAGTTCAGGTATGTGGGTTTGATCCAGCCTGTCCAAAATAAAGCTCCCCATTAACATCACGTTTCTAAAAGCATTTCTGCAAAGCTCAGAGCAGCTCAGATGCAGGGATTGACTTCTGTGCCATTTTCATTCAGTTACAGTTTATGGATCATTGTTTTAAACCTGGGTGTACATTTTTGATACTATATAAATAATAACAGTGACACAACAAGCTGCAAAAACATGTAATTTATAATGTTATTATGAGTCAAAGATAAAATATAAAAACTGGGCTTAAACTACAGTATTCTGATCCAAACTGAGATTCTCCACTGTTTCAGTGGTTTTCATTGTCCACAAGCACAAAACAAATGGATATATTAACTTTACTGCTTCATCCAAGCGTGTGTCATCCTGCAAAATGCAAGAAAAGATACAAAGAGGGGAAAATGGTCTGCAAGATGTAGCAATTGCAAATCAGCACACATTATTTGAAATTTGTGATCTGTGGCCAAACACTTCAACAGCCGTGACCACAGTCTATCAGATATAGGTGTTTTCCCCAGCAAAAAGTGTCAGATGTTTGTAATTTGCTTTTAAGATTATATAGCAGTTATAAAATCTGCAAGAAAGGGATCAGTGTTTAGATATGGTATCATGGCAAGTACATCTGTTCGGTGAGGTTTCAATGCAGGCACCCAGCACAGACTTGGCTTCTGTTCCTTTCCAAATTTATTAAGATGCTGTTGCAGAGTGTTTGCATAGTTTTGTTTAGCTGGTGTTCACTGGCATAACTCAGCTGAGACACTGATCCCAAATAATATGTTTGTATTCAGGCAGGAAGGCAGTCTTCTTTGCAAAACCAGCTAATTAAATTAAGGTCGCTGCAATGACATCCACAACTGAATAATCTGCCTTTTTACTCTTAGACATGGTGCCTTCCTGCTAGTACAAAGTCTCACTGATAAGACTAGCAGAGGTGGATGGAGCTGTGTTGCAAAGGTAAGTAATGAGTTTGAGATCTTCCATTTTCTGTAAGAAAATAGATGCCTTTGAAGAAAGGTAAATACTCACTTTGTGATAAAAGGAGTTACTCAAAATCATGCTCACTTTTACATATTTTTACCATGATATCAAGCACAGAATACAACTTCTTAATTCTCTGAATAAGGTGCATGGAAATTTTTGATATATGAGTCTCTGCAAACTTAGAATAGTTGCAATATCTTAAATATTGAACAATATAAAATTATTACTTTCCATTGCATTTTGTTCAGCACACTCTGGATGTTATTGAGTTACGTATGGCACACTATGCTGTATTAATATTTCATATATATGATCTAATATGCGTAGCACCCCTAGGTTGGAAAAATGAGCTATTCAGAAAGAAGGCATAATTCAGACATTATTGCCTACTGGTGGTCATTTTTCCTTTGCTGGGGACATCATTGCTAACTACAAAGTCCAGCCACCCTGGGCCAAACACTTTTCCCTTTATTCAGTTTGCTTTCAGTTCCCTCTCAAGAAATGTCACTTGAAATGATGGAAGAATGTTACTATATGATTTTATAGTCTACACAGTGCTTTAGCTGGGCATTTTGGCACTCATGGCAATTTTTTTCAGGTGTGAATCAAATTATTCCATTCTTGTCCTTGTGCTTTCTGCATTTGCTTTCCTTGGGTTTCTTCTAACCACTACAGTTGCTGCTGAAGAACTGAAGTATCTGTTCCTAACTAGCAACGTTAGCTGGTGGTGATTAAGCTGTCCTTCCTTTGAATGGGCACCCTAACAAAATTTCCTGCCCTCCTTCCTCAATTGTTAGGTCTTCCAGTCTTTTTGTATTTTTTCTGAGTAGTCTTTTTCTCTCAAGAGACCCTTGAATTACTCATTAGGATCTCTAGTATAGCTCTGAGGACGATGCAAACCTCTCAGCCAGAAGCAGAACTGGCAGTCAGCTCAGATAATTGTAAATGAAATTTTTCACTATATTTTCATTTCCATCCTTCGCATTCACACCTTAACACTCAGAGCATTCTTGGGCACAAATCCTGATGTACCTAAATAAGTATGTGTTTAAATTATTTTGTGTTTATTTTTATTCTTGCACCACCTCTCCACTTCATTTTTTCCATTATTTTAGTGGCTTACAATGCTTCATACTCCATGCCATGTATATCACTGGATAAATGTTTTTATATTATTCACTTCTGAGCCCAGTGTTACACGGGAAACAAATACAAAGTGCCCCAGCACATACACTAGGAAACAGGTATGACATTCTCTGGTATGGCAGGGAGGCCAAGAGCAGCACAAAAGGAAGATATTCACTTTAGTGTTAGCAACACTAGCATGAAATAGTCCTCGCAGGCATAAAACCCAAAGGCCTATTTCTATTTCACTTACAGCATTTTTGTTCCATTGTGTAGCCATTCACTTCAGTTATGTCTCAACTTACACTGACGGAAGGCAAAAGACATTTGGGCTTTAAAATGTATTTGGTCCCATTTTTATGAATTGAAAACAGAGATTCCTTTGCTGATTAATTTTCATAGAATAATAAAATAATTCACATTGAAAAGGACCTCCTGAGGTTTCTAGTTCAGTGTCCTGCCCAGAGTAGGGTTAAATGTGAGGTCAGGCAAGTTTCTCAGGACTTTTCCCAGCTGTATGTAGAAAACCTACAAGAATGGAGCCTGCACAACCTCTCTGGGCAGACTGCCCCAGTGCTGGACCATCCTCATGGTCAAAATGCTTTTCTTTATAGCTAGTCAAAAACTCTCATGTTTCAGTTTATAACCATTGCATTTCATCCTCACACCACACACTTTAGTGAGGTGCCTGATCTTTCTGCAGGTATGGGCAGGCTGCTGTTAGGTCCCCCAAAGCCATTTCTTCTCTAAAAGGAGCAGGCTCAGCTTCCTCAGCTTCTCCTCCTAAGGCAAGTTCTCCAGCCCTGACCATCTTGGTGGCTCTCAACTGTTGTACTCTCTCAAGTTTATTGATGTATTTTAATCTAGGGGGCACAAAACTGGATGCAGAATTCCAGATGTGGTCTAATGAGTGCCAAATAAGAGAATAATCACTTCCCTCAACCTATTGGCTATGCTCCTGTTGCCCAGTAAGCTGTTAACCTTCATCACTGCCAGGGTGCATTAAGCACTCCTGGAAAGCAAGTTCCACTAAGAAGCCTGATGGATTTTTATCCCACTGAGTTGCATGCACTAAATTGCTCTATAGAGGGGCCTAGCTCTCCCCATTCGCTATATAGGGAGCCTAGAGGGATTAGCACTGTGTGCCTAAAGCTAGTGCATGTGAATTAGTCCTATAGGTTTGATAAAACAGGCGTACTGTGAAACCTTTTCAGATATGATTTAAAAAATTTAACAACCACCTTTAAAATATTGTATGCTACAAAAGGTCACTACAGCAACAAAATTATATTCTAGTGAGGACTATAAATTTGAATAAAGATAATTTCAGAACAAATTTCCAAGGAAGAGGAAAACCCCAGTTCAAGCTGAAAGAATGGAAAAAGGACATATTTAGTAAATAATTCTTCATGGTTAAAACTGAATTCCTACTAAATAAAAGGCCATGAAAGAGTATTCTGATGAAATACAAGTTGAAGGAAGAGAAGATTCTGTCCTTAGGAAAGGAAGGGTAGAGAGGATGTGAAACAAGCTAAGACATTGGAGCACCTAAGGTTAGTTTTTAATTTACTCTGGGATGAGGCATTTTTATTTCTACACTTTTGTAGATGCTTCAAAGCCTGTCATGGAGAACTTAAACTTTTTCCTTGGTAAAAAGAAAAACCTTTATTTCTATTTAATCTTGTCTAGGATGTAAAACTATTTTGGGATAATTTAGAAAGGATGAAGTTTAAATCTTTAAGGAAAGTCACCAGTTCAGACAAAATAGATTCAGGCAAGCCCATTTTGATGTCCATAACTCAAGGAAAGGTTGGGGAATTTTAGCTCTCAGCTTGTGTACCCTGCCAACATGACAGAACTTTGAAGTTCCAATAAAAGGACAGAAGATCCTCCTGGAAAGTACTATCCTGTGTTCCTCTTGGAAGAGAAGAAAGTAGTGAGGTAATCCACAATTTGAGGAAAACCTTTTGTTTTTACTTGTTTATTCTGCAGAATGCTAAACATTGATTTGGGGTTCTTCCCGGTGTGCCCTTCTCTGCAGGTCCAAACAGAAGCCTACTGATGTGAGGAACATTCCTACTGTTTTTGAAGGATTGAGAACAAACTTTTCCTAACTTTCCTAATAATAAAAAATTATTTATTAATCTACTGACAATCACAATATTGCAGGTATTTTTCTGTCAGAAACATAAATGAGTTGGGAGAATTTTTTTTACTTTGGGTTGATTTGGAGCAGAAGGTATTTCAAGGTGGAGTGCTCCCTCTTTTTGACATTAGTGTCTATTTTTCTTGCAATAGGCCAGCCTGCCTAACAATTAACTAAGCATATTTGGTGGCTGGGTTATGTTATTTTCAAAAGTATTCTGAAGAAATGTGATGTCACGTGGCAGTGATATGTTGTCCAATTCAATCTGATCATGAAGGGAGAAACTCCACGGAATTTCTTCTTTAACAAACACTGGAAATGAAGTTCTTGTGTAATTCACTCTCCCATTTAAAGTGTCAGAACCATGACAATGGTAGCTAGCAGCCGTGACATTACCTCAAAAGCTTTCTCAAGAAAAATAACACCGTATGTGAGACTGAACAGAGAAGGAGGAACTGAGTTTTCAGGTTTCTTGTCTGTATTTGGTTGGCTGGCTTCAATTAACACATTAAACTTTGTAATGCCTTTATGTCTTCCTTTTTTAAATGGGGATAATTACGAGTTCTTCATCATATCTATGAAGATCTCTGAAGATCTGCTTATGAGAGAAGGTCTTATCAGTTTAAGGTATTATAACAACATAGCTGATTAATGGAACTATGCCTGCAGGGGAGGGGCTAGCAGAGGAGGAAGAGGGTGAAAATAGAAACCATACTTTTGTCAGATTCAAGGAGCTAGTGAAGAATGAAGACAAAATGCTACATTGCTTTGTAGAAAATTAAGGATCACAGCTACATCTATCACCATAAATGGCTTGCTTGAATTGCTTGCATTCTCTGTCTGAGCTGCAATATTTCATTCAACTAACCATTCGTTAAACACACATCCTGAAAGCAAATAACTTTAATGTAAATAATTTGTGAAGCATTGTTCCATCTGTTGAAAATGTGCAGTAGTAGTTTCGACCCTTGTCTAAACCAGGCAAGCTACTTTCAGGCAAGTTTGGGAGGTAAATGAACTGTCTGGCTGCTTTTCTTGGCAACATCTCTTATTAGTGGGAGGTGGCAGTAAAGAGAACATGAGGAAGACTGAAAGTGTTTACTTAAAACTTTAGCCAAATGGCTAGGGAGAGTTAAGATAAATCATAACTGTCAATGATGACAACTTTAGACTGCTACTAGTTCACTCCTGTTTATGCAGTTTTAAATGTTGCACTTAGAAATGTTTAGGAGCAGACTGAATTTTTATTGACAGATGCCATAAGTTGTTTAGATGTAAATATTTTGGACTTGGTTCTAACAGTGACATGGAAGATTTGCAGGAAGAAGGCTGTAAAGCTTCACACAACACTTGAGAGATAATATTTTTAAGAGTGTCTCCAAAGTATGCATCTGTGACTCATATTTCCCCAAAGAATAAGGTCCATAGATCAATGCAGGCTTATTACACTTTCTCACACAAAAAAAGCCAAAATAAAATGTTACAGCAATTGGCCATATGGGATTATTGAACTGAGTAAGTTTCATTCCTTTTTTTCCCACTCTTGTCTTGAGCACCTTTCCCCCCACCCTCTTTTTTTTTTTNGTGGCTCAGATACTAAAATCTAAATAGCAGTTAAGACGTCAGAGTAACCTAGCAAAAGGCCAGAAGTTCAGCCAGTAACCTCAGGATTTTTTCTTAAAAGATTGAGTCGTGCTGACCAATGCTATGAAATACAGTACTATGTGAAAGATCAGGGTGAATTGATCAGGGATTTAGATCAATTTAGATTTTGCTTTTAATTGTTGCAGATGTGGCTTCTTCTAATACACTTATGTTAAAGTAAAGAGCACATCTAGATGCTTTTTTGTTTATACAGTTCTATAAGATTTGCTTTGTAGGCTGTGATATTGCAATATTTGTTCCAGGAGGAAAAATAGCCCAAGAATTAGAATAGTGTAACCCTGGGTTCAAATCCCTTCTCTGTTTAGAAATGGAAGTATCAGTGAGAGACTTATCCTCCAAATATCTTCTTTTTTTAAAATACACAGAGTTTAGCACAAAGGTACTTCCCCATGGATTGTTCATGTACTCCTATTTGGATGGACCAAAATGGATCTTCTTAGTGGAGTTATGTGGCAAACAAACAGCTACAATCTGGGGTTTGATAAATTCATTCTCCTCTGGAGTGGCAGTTAGACTCCTGTAGGTTAAGCTAGGAGGTTGGGCTACATGTCTTGTATGGATATCTCAAAGGATCTGCAACACCCAGCTTCAAGCAACTGAATCACTCCTTGGCTATATTTATAAAAAGAGTGGAATTTAATTTCCTTCAGACAGCTAAACTTTGGAGAGCTGCAGTGTAGGTGTCTGCCTGTGAGCTCCGCTTTTAGTCAGTGGAGATCCAGACACAGAGTCAGTTTCCTAAATGTAGGCACACAGTGGCATTTCTGGTGTATTTTTCTTGGCCTGCAGCTACCTTTCCATAAAATGTGGATCTTCCAGAGGTTCTCTGTCATATCTGCCAGCACCATGTGAGTATTTCAGGTACATTCAGGCAGTCAAGATGTTGACAGATACATATTTTAAACAAGTAAATTGAGCAAATGATTTGCAGTCAATAAATGAAAAGGAATCTAAAGACCTTTCATACTCCTGCTAGAGCTACGCTGTGTCTTACATAGTGCATTAACTACACTGATGATGGATTCAGTCCATTTGCCTGAACATCCTATACACCCCGACCAGAGAAACCTTTACCAGAGGATCCAACTAATGGAGAGAAATGAGGACTCCTGGATATGAGTCATTTCTTCTCAATGATTCCTAAAATAGGTTAAGATGAGTTGCACAACAGGGGAGCCTATTTCTCAGTAAACCACGGAAACAGTCTAAGGTGACTAGACCAGCCAAAACATCTTCAATGCATTTATCTAAAGGCAGGGGTCTTTAGAACTCCATTGTGAATTCAGTTATCTCATGCCGTATGAGATACAGCAGATTGCTTAAGACATCTGCAAAGGACTGGTAGACATAGCACAAAATCTACAAGAGTTCAGCATCCTTCTGTGGGGGATTTTACCTAGAGGTCAATTAGGGCATCCCAAATCTTCTCAAATGACATTGGAAACCTATGTCTAGCAGCTGAATTGAGCCGTCTAAGCAAAACCAATGTTTTTTCATGAAGAATCCTCTGCGGGCTGATGAGAGGTAACAGGAGTGTAGATTCAAGCTCAGTTTGACTTGACATGTTAGTGTCAATGACAATACTGATTTAACAAACCAAAGGTTTATTCTGACCATCATGTCTGCAGCTGGTTTATAAGAAAAGGAAATGTGCTGAATCTGAAAGTAGTGCCGATGGTTCCAAAAAAGCAGAGATGTAATTGAACTGATAATAATTCTTTACCTTAGCAACTGACTGGCTTTGATGTAAAAACCAAGGTTAAAGAAACTGACAGTTTCAAGGTTAAAACATGAAAAATCCATAAGTCTTTTAAAAATAAGCTCTGTGAAAGGATTTTTAAGAACAGAAATTTTCCTATATACACTTGGAAAAATGAAGAGTTCAAATATTCTTCAAAACTTGGCTTCATGTTAAGTGTCTGATATTCACAAAATAACCAGTTTTAAACATTATAAAAATAATTTTTATCCCAGAAATAACTTCCTTTATAAATGATGGCAAATCAAAAATTATCACAAAATTTGGAAATCCAAGTTGGAATGGAACTGATTTAACTCATGGCCTAGATGTCCACTGACAACAAAACAATAGCCTACAGTATTTAATCTATCTTTCAAAGGTATAAAGATTGCTGAACACATTTTGAGAACTTCTGCTGTAAAGACTTTATTGGCATCACAATACTCAGTATTAATCTGTAAAGATGAATCTGTTCAAACTTTATGGAGCAGCAGTGGAAATCTTTGAAGAACTGGGGACCCTTAAATAGAAATCTGGGGGAAAAAAAGGCACTAAGATTCATGAAACACTTGGGGTTGCTTTCCAGTAGAGTACTGGAAAGCTTGCTTTATTCAGTTAACATACCACAAATGAAATGAATGGATAATACAGTACAGCTCTGCACAAAGTTGAAAAGGGCATTCTCAAAGAACTGCAGTCCCATCACTATGGTATTTAATATGGAATATAGTAAAGGACATGTTATAAAAGTAAATACATAGTGCTAAACTAACAGAGATAACAAGAATGATTTAGAAAGAAAAGGTCTTGGCTAACTTGATGTTTCAGGAGGCTGCAGACAAAGCTGATAAAACACAGCATAATTTATTTGGATCTTCAGAACATTTTGACAAAGTTCCATACTACTGGTCTCTGTTTAAGCTAAAAGTTGCCAGGATCTAGGGAAGTACATGGGAGTGGATAAAGCGCTGATGGAAAAACAGAAAACAGAGAAGCTATGTTAGATTGTGGAAAACTAGATTTACTGGGGCCCGACAGGGGTCAACATTTAGGCCTCTACTGTTCATGATCTATAAAAATGATATAGGCTAGTAAAATACGCTGACAGCACAATGTGGAAGGAGCCGTGAACCTACAACGTAAAGCTAGAAAAATTCAAAAGTGTTTTTGCTTAGCTTGCTTGTTTTCATTGCTCAAAAAGCACTAATAATCTCTTTCGTGCTAGCTCGTCAACACAAATGCATTTTAAGAATGCCTAAGCTATAAGGTAAATAAAGACAGGCCAGAGGAAAAAGAAAAGTCTTTTGGCTCATATGCAAATACTACATTAGCGTGCCTAAAAGTCCTGCACAGCTTGGGGCAGTGCCAAAATTCAAAGATATAACCTCAGGTATAACATGAGTGAATTCCCTATTTTTATGTCCTTGGTTTAAAGAGTTCATGACTCAGTAGCATTAATACAGGGGTGGCAAACAGAGCTCAGAAGCTATAGGGATAGCCTCAATGAGAAGAAGAAAATTCAAAACTGTACTCTTGGTTCTTCAAGATTTTTTCATGATCCTTTAAAAATTTTAAGACTTACTGTAACCCTAAGTTTGATTTCAGTGGTAGATTATTAGCAACATTAGTTTTGCAAAAAGTAAGTTCATTGTTACTACTGCTTGATCCTTTTCAGGCAAAGCAGAAAGACTAGGTAGACTTACATGCAGTTCCTGACACAGACTTCTCTGTCCTTATAGGCAACAGAAATAAGTTTTCTGAAATGATTATACTAATGCTTTCTTTTTTCCAATCCACAAATTGGTTAGATTTCTATAGTTTTGGGGCAGGGATCATCTCTAGTGGAACATAAATTTTTAAGTTAGTGGAGATTTCTACATTTGTAGACCCTTAAAGTTTGGTTCAGAATTCTGGTCCTTTTAGTTGATAAATGAAAATTCTTTAAATAAAGGACTTTGGAACAGTACTGGCATTGGTGGTTTCTGCATTTTTCTAGGTATAATACTATTCTCTGAAGCTAAATGTTACCATGGAATAAGCAAATTACTTTTGTTAATAAATTATTTACAGCAAAATGAGAATCCATCAGACAAGTAGATTGGAAGCTGGAATGTAGCAGGCACTGCTCAAAAGTTTTTCTTTCAAATGTCTTTGCATGAAGAATTTACATTTTCCTTGTAGCCCTTCTTTTTGACAAGCAGCTGTTCTCCTAATAATAGCAGTTGCTGAAAACAGTTTTCAATACTGTGACACTGTAGTGCTTTTTTCATAAGCTTCCACTCTCTGTGGGCTTCGCAAATCTTCACGTGCTGCAAAACCCCATAGTAATGTGAGTGGTCCCATTAGATGTATAAACAGCATATGCCATCCAGGAAGGGAACCCAGCCTACATATGAAAACAGGAATGTGGGGCAATGATTTAGCACTTTAAGACTGAAGTATTTAAAATTGCAACCAAAATATGCTAGGCTTGTTTTTGATTAAATGTTTTCATAGGAAAAACACATTTCCTGACTCACTCTATATTTAAGTCTTTGCTGAGATTCATCTGTTAATTAATGTTTCTACATAGCTCATCTTCCATACTCAATCAAAAAAAAAATCTAACTCCAGCCCAAAGTAAATGCAGTTTTCTTAGGATAATGTGCTCAAGTTCAGATAAATAGAATGTGGCAATACATAAATAAAAATGTGAAAGTAAATCTTACTACTATATTTGATAAGAAGGAACATGGCTATATTATTAGACTTACTAGTATGTGTTAGGCCTACTGTTCAGACCTGCTTAGTTTGTGCCTAAATAGTTACACTCTTGTTTCCCCACCCCACAAGCACAGTGGCTTCATCCGTGCCACTTTTTGGATATAATCTCTAACCCATGTTGTCCCCTGATCTGTATTGCCTGGGAGAGTAGTAGTTGGCACATAGGAGCATACTAAGGGTTTCTCAGTATAGATTATGGTATACCAATGCTCAAGCCAGTATCCTGTCCCTTCTTAGTTTACTTGTACAGAGGTAACTCACTGGAACAAAATTTTCCCATGTACTCATGGTCAGTAGTATCTTGGTTAAGTAGTTCCAAGACAATGGAACTATCAGCAAGGAAGTCTACTATGTTGCTAATTGTGAATAGAAATCCATAGAACTGGTTCTGCATAAATGCGATATTAAAATATATACTTAAAAAATGAACTTCAGCATGAGAAAAATTAATTTCCTCAGCCCAGCTATGGTAAACATGTTCTCTCTGAAATACCATGCTGAAGTGATGTGTATAATATTTTCAAATGAGAAGCATACATTTTAGATTGTGAAATACCACAACAAAGAGCTATCTAATAATATTTTTACTGGGTATGGAGAACTGAAAAAGATTCAGACCATGATTAGCAGAGCCAGATCCAGAAAGAGAATCAAATAAGGTTCTAATTAAATTTAAAAGGCTGAATATTATCTTGTAAAAGCTTGTGATGAAGGGGAAACAGCATAAACAGAATAGACAGCAACCACATCAGGTGTCATAGATGCCAAATCTTTCAAAGTCTAAATGACATCCAAAATAAATCTATTTTTAATAGAAATTTAATTCCTAATACGCCTGCCAATATTTCGGGGTAAGAGAGGCGTAGTCTCCTCTGAACTGTATGTAGATGAAAGAAGGACAGCTGAGGTGTGTGGGAATTACATGATCTTGTTTGGGTGAATAAAAAGCTGATGTCAGTGGAAGGGACGGCCAGTTGGATCCATTAGCTTTATAACACTGGACAGTTTCCTCCATCTTTGGTGTGATGACCTAAACCAATACTTCCAAAACTTTTTCCATTACAAGCCAGGAACCCTAGTTTTTTAATTCCACAGACCAAGAGAAGGTCTCAAAGTCTGGGCTGGAAACTGCTAACCTAATAGTCTCAGGAAAGTCTGATACTTTTCATTTAATTAAAAGAATAATTTAGGTAAAACCTCTGAAACAACTAAAGCAAGAAATTAGAAAAAGACAGACAAATTTTCAGGTATGGAAAGGATTATTCATGCCTGAAACTGAGGTTTTGTATCTTAGACCTAATCAGGGACCAGTGTGCCAAAGGGTTTGTGTGGTTTTATAGCTATATCAATTGGTCTAAGGAAAGGTCATCTACAAATCTTACCTTGCTTATATCCTGTCATGCATTTTATTAATATTAATTTGTCCCAAACCATTCAAGTCTGTGTGTTATGACTATCACTGTCACTGATGCCTAGCAAAGATGACATGCTTGCAAAAGGAATTCAGGTATGTATGTGCAGGATCTTCCTGTTGTGCCACATTTCTTCTCCATTACTTTAACAATCTTAATCATCTTCAAGTAAACTCAGTGCACCACAAAATTTTGTGGTGAGAGAAATGACATGATATATAGTACATGGTTTGAATCTTTAAGGAACTGGAAGGAGTCAAGGATACTCACATTCTCACAGGGTGAAGCCTTAAGTTTGAACAAATCTGCTTCATGTTTCATGTTACAGGATTTGCAATTTGGTTTTGACATACTAAGAATGCAGAAGGAAACCTTTGTAACTGTTTAAAGAACAATAAAGGAGGGAATAAACCTGCTTTTAAGAGCAAAGATTGAGTTATACACAAGCCTTCTGCCAAGTCAAAGCAGCTTGTCAAGCCTACTTCTCTGCAGCCCTGCTTTTGAGTCCCTCTTCCTATTTCAATGTCATTTCTTCTGTTACACAGGAGAGTTGGTTCTACTGGTGGGACTCTTTCCTGAACAAACTCTTTTGGCCACAGTTTTGATGATGACAACATGACATAACAAGCTTATCGATTTAACTTTGAGGTAGATGGACAAAAAAATCTTGAATCTTCCACTAATAATCTTAGTTATTAGTTCAGAACAGCATTTTCTCCCATCAGTAAAAATGAAATTACACTCACTCAAAGCAAGAACTTGGAAAAAACTTGTTCACAAACCTGAAAACATCAGTCAGATGCTGGAATAATTTCTTTTGCCCCAATTCATGTGTGATTCTTTCATCTTAATAACAAAGACAGGCAGAAAAATAGGATAATTATATGTGTTCTTTGAAAATACTTTCCAATATCTCAAAGACAACTGCTAGTTATACGAAATCTAAGATCATAAAGCAATAAATACTGAATAATAATATTAAGTGACTAGTGTCTTAAAGCTGAACTTTATTCAATTACATCGGTATGAAACTTGAATAATATAATGTTTTTCTTCTTCTGCCTCTTGTCTTCCATCTAAGCAGAGAACATTCTCAAGTGAGATCTACCTCTCCCTTTATGCATTACCCAGTAGTCATAAGTATGGACTTCAGACTTGGGTGAACACTTTGTGTATACAACTGGAAGACAAACACATGCATAAATATAACAATGATACAACATTCCATTTAAAAAAAAATAAAAAAATCTTACACCACCATGCTCCCTCTGTCCATTAAAAATTATAGTCATAGAATCATAGAATGGTTTGGGTTGGAAGGGACCTCAAAGATCATCTACTTCCAACCCCTCTGACATGGGCAGGGACACCCTCCACTAGACCAGGTTGCCCAAAGCCCCATCCAGCCTGGCCTTGAACACTTCCAGGGAGGGAGCATCCACAGTCTCTCTGGGCAACCTGTTCCAATGTCTTACCATCCTCATAGTAAAAAACTTCTTCCTTATATGTAATCTAACTCTACCCTCTTTCAGTTTAAAACCATTGGTTTAAATCATTAAATTGGCATTACGTATCCTTAACTAACCTGCTCAGGTGAGCCACTGGATCTTTCTTCAGCCTGAGGAACCCATCATAGTTTTTAGATTTCGCAGGCGAAAACTAACATTACTGAGAATTCCGACCTGGGACAGCTGAGCTGTCTTTTCAAGTCTACAGCAAGGCCATGGAAAATGGGTAAGAAAAGCAGTCCCTTTTCTCCACAGAGAAAGCTCTTCAGCTGACTGTTGAGACTAGCTTAAACCTCATGAGACTGAAGATGTTATATTTATCTTATGTATTAACAGGCATACTGAGGCCAACCTGGTTTTAGGCATTCTCACGATCGAGGTAACAGTTTTCTTATGTTACTAACTCAAAGATTAAAATAACAGCTTAGAAAGGTACCATGCTGTTCACTTTAGGAATCTAACCTGAGTTCAGTAACCAAAATTTATGAGAGTAAATTCTGTGTCTGGTCACAAGAGAAAGCAGGGTACCCCCAAGGAGGATTCACAGTAATAATTTAGATGGTTGAAGTTAAGGTAGAATGAATGTCACCCCTTGAAGCAAAACACAACCCTTTATGGAGCATTTAAGACATTCGGTCCTTTCTAAAGAATAATAAAACAGAAATATGAGCTGTGAAAGGATTTGTTTATTTATTTGAGGCTGACAATGGATTTTTCAAGTGCAAGTATTTCTTAACCTGTGATACTTGGTACTTGAGCCAGGTTATCTTATGGCATAGCAGAAATCCCAGGTCTTCCTTTTCTAAGAAAAACACCTGTACAATCCAACTGCTACAATAGTCAAGATGATACTGATAGTCATAAGTTATCATCTATTATTTCTGTTCACTTGAGCATATAAAATTGCAGGAATATTCAAATTTAAAGTGATATATCTTTAAAATCAGTGACGAGAGAAATGTCACATCATTTTCCATTATATAGTTGTATGGGCCAGTGTAATATTCAGTGCCAAATATCTTTATTTATTCTATAATGCACTTAACCACTAGAATCTTTTCAGATAAATGTGGATAATATGAAACATCTCTACCCAAGTAAAATTTCACCTCAAGGCTGCCCATCTTTAAGATACTGAACATTTCCTACCTCTTTCATGACTATGCTAAATCAGCTGAAATTCTTGTGTAGGCTTCGGATCCAACAGGAGGCAGTTCAGAGATACAGAAGTTAACAGGTAATAGCTGTTAATTGCTTTGCTGGTATCGACTTGAAAAGTGGCAGAAAATGTACTGTTTAAGATGATATTTACCTGAAAGCTATTGCAGCTTTCAGTAGCAACATGCAAAGAATGCAATTAACAGCACTATATTCTTGTATCAACTGATTGCATTTAGGTGACTGAAAACAAATGCCTTCAATATATGCTCCTTTGGCAAGATTACAGTAGTTCGATTATCTTACTGCCATTGACTGGGAAAAAAAAAGCATACTGTCATTGAAGGAAGGCTAACAGTCGTTGAGTTCTCTTACCTTCTCTTTTGAGTTTGAAGAACAAACTTATTGCTTGGACTTGTCTTTGCAATATAAGATCAGAGTAGCTTTTGTGCTTTATCCATTAAATATTTCTGTTGAAGATAAAATACTGTGAATATCTGCAGAAGCACCATGTTTTTATCTCTCTTACAAGTATTTTGGAATCTGTATATGAATACTTCACTCTTGTCCAATTAAATTGCAATCAGTGTCTTATTTCTTGGTGTGTATTGGTGTATATTGTAATATTGGTGTATATTATTTATCATACATTTAGCATTCTTAAAGCTCCTCGCAGTATTTTGTTTTAATTTTGTTAAAACCCAAACTCATTAATTGTCGATCACATAACCCTTTTTTTTTGCACTTCTGAGACTCATGTTATAACCATTTCATCTGTTGCCACCTGCAGTGTAGGCAGTGACCCCCAAGAAAGAAACAAGAAAAGATGATTCTTATCCCTTAAGCACATATTATCCAGTCATTATTAGAAAAGGGGTGTGTTTGTCAAAACTAGAAGCCCAGAACATGTTCAGGACCCATTCCAACTTGTTTCTGATGCTCCTGTGGTCGGTCTGGACTCACATCCCACAAACATTGCAGCAGGGACATTTTTTAGAAAGGTCAGTGAGCTGTTATACAACTCCACAATAGAAGATATAGAAGAAATGGTTGGGCCATGCATAATGTGAGGAACCAGCCATTTTGAAAATAAGCATGACTTATAGTGAGCCTTGAAGTGGAGATAGACTTGAGGTTTTCTCTTCACTATGCTGGCTGGGTTACCTCAAAGATTTCTTTGATAGTACTCCAATGTGTGCAGCCAGTGAATTTTGCCTCAAGCTGCCTTTGAAGGCTTCTTCCTACTTGGATCAAGATGTCAAAATGTCCTCAGTTCTTTTGACTCAGCTCCTGATTTAAACAGCACTTGGCATATCTCCAGAATGTGATTAACTCCTGCTTCTTTTTTTGACTGTATTTTGCGCTATGAGTTACCAATACCTGGGCCACTCTCTGTACTTTTACACAGTGGCTTGCACCTATAGCAAGCAGTGAAAGCAGCAGGAAGTCAGTTTTGTGGACAGCTGGATTTTACTGGATTCTATAGCTATTGAAATCAAATCTAAAAATTATTTTTAATTTTTTGAGTTTAGTCAAAGTTCATGTTATGCTTGCAGTTTAGAGAAAATTCCAGATGTGAAATGAGTCAAAGCTGTCCTTTTGATCTGTCTTGTCAAGAGATCTTCCCTGTGACATCCTACCTAATTGTCACATATAGACTCGGTCTCTGGTTCAAAGGACGCTCTCTCCTTCTTTTCTTCCTGAAGCCTTATTAGGTGAATGAAGCTACATACTGAGCCCATCTCAATCACAAAAGTACTCTTCTCATGTGAGAAGCACAGAATATAACACAAAAGTGACCTCCTGGATCAGTAGTCTGCTATCAAACACCATGTCATACAGCTTCATTAAGCTTATCAGTTTTCAGTTCAAAAATAACTGAACTTGGTGTCTCCCTGGACTCTTACTGAAACATAATGCATGATAAGGTGAGGAAACAATGCCTTAATTAGACCTGTAGTTCACTACAATTTTGAATATCTTCCCCTCTGGACAAACCCTGTAGGACTGACCAAACTTTCAAACTTGGAGGAAAGATTGTAAGAAAAACAGGGTTTTTCAAAACCTCAGGATTACTCACCAAGAGGATCTCTCTTCCACTGACCCCACATTGCATTACAATGCCATTGTATGCTACTGTAAATGCTGTTTTCCAGATGAGATACAAAATCAGATTTTTACTAGCTATGGTCATTAACGCAGCCTTGTCACTGCTGGAAGATAATTCCAGTTTGGACAGTCACATTCCTTTTGGGTATGGGGTAAATTAAAACAGTCTCAAACTAGGATTATTCTGTGCTGATATGTTTGGTTTATGTTTCATGTCACAAATCAAACAAGATAAAATATATCCTTAAATAGTGTTTGGAACATGATACTATCGATAGGTCTCTTGGGAAGTCCTCTGGGGAATATCTGTTTAGACAAAGTCTTTTTGGGGACAAAGCTTATAAAGAATTTATCCTAGAGAAAAAAGTTTTGCTACTCCTGTCTTTCTGAGATACCAGGAATTTTTCCAATTGTGAATGCATAGATGAAACTACAACTTTTTTTTTGCTTGTGATAAGCACACTCCTTCAAGAAACTTATGTTTTCTCAGTTCCTCTGATTCTACTATGCTTTCCTAAAATATTTCTTATCATGTGCAGGAAAATTTTGCTTGCATAAAACATCTTGCAGTCCTCCCAGAATGCATTTCAACAGTGAATGAGGGCTCTCTGTATGTTTAAAGCCAGATTCCCTCAGCTACATTTGGAATTTCCTCCCAAACCACAAAAAGAGAAACAACTAACAAATGACATTTATGGCACAATGTATAACATACACCAGATATATATGACATTTTTTTATTTGGATTTTTCTAGCTAAACAGAAGCAAACAAATGTTTTATGAAATTCTCTATGGTTGCTATGGTTATTTCTATCTTAATACCCACAGCCAAAAGGATTATCTCAGGTCAAGACCTTAGCCCAGTGAATGCCCTTATTTAAACAGTAAGGTCATTTAGGGAAAAAAATAAAGACCAAAAGACAATAATATTTAATAATAATTGCTGTATTCTTGGCTGAATTTCTTTGCAGCTGAACACCATTCTTCTGGTCTGAGTGCTACTTTCCTCTAACCTTCCAGAACAACATGTGTGCTGGTTCCAGGTACGTTCCTTGTGTTCAGGCTCTCCATCACTCCTTCTTGAAATGTAAGAATTTGTACTCTAGCTGTCCTAGTTTTCAGGAACCCTTGACCCAGGTTTGACCTGGAACTTCACTGCCCTTTCTCCAGGTTTGAATAGTTGCAGGCATTTGGGGCAACAATTTAAGCACTCAGAAACTACCCTGTACAGACAGTGCAAAAATGGGGACCATGAAAGACAGTCAGACATTGAAACCAGGAAACAAAGGACATTTATAAATATATATTGGTAGCTTTCCATATAATCAAGGTACTTCTGTCACAATCTGTATCATGCTACAGGGCTGGCATCAGAATCCCCTGTCTGTATTCTAATACAATAGCATCTTATTGCTTGAATGGAAATATGGGATACAATTTTTAGATTAGTTTAAAACCAGCTAAAATTCTAGTGGGGATTTCATTAAGCCCTAATTCTAAGTTCTGCTAATTGGTTAAACACTAATTCCAATTTAAACCACTCAAAACCAAGCAAGAATGTGTTTCTGAAGTTCCTATTAGGTCCTTTTAGTGTTTTGGTCACAAAAGTACTCCAGAAAAATCTACCCTTTTATTTGTACAGTAAAAAATCAGTCAGAATCCAGCTGCCACTTGCACCAAAAGCAATTATTTTAGTTGGGAATGTAAAGGAATGGACTTGAAACCAAAATCCAGTTAAATAAACTTCTTGATGTTGGGAAATTCCCTTCCTGCCACTTTGATATTGGTCATATGCTTGGTGACTTGCTGTACCTGAAAAAGAAAACCAACAGGAAAAACAAAGGGAACGAGTTTGTAATTAGCTGATATACAAGCTCTAAAAGATTACTGGGGAGGGGAAAGGGGGTTTTATTATTTTTTTTTTAAAGGAAAAAGACAAATGAGGAACAGATATTGCAAAACAGTTTAGCTTCCTACACGGTGCAATCTCTCAGCGAGTTCATCTTCTTTTTATGTCACTTGAGTGAGGCAGAGCCTTTGTGTGGAAGAGTTTCCAAGGCGAGAAGCAGAGCGGCAAGGAGGAGTAACACTTGTGTTCAAATTGAATCCAGTGGCATTTCAGGAAAAAATAACGTCAAGCACAGTTGTGGCAGTGATTAAGAAAATAATAACCCTCGCCCCAAGTCACGGCACATGCTTCCCATATGTTTCCCCTGGGCATTTGCCAAATATAGCAGGATCTGGTTACATTTCTGTAGAGCAATTCAAGGCCTGAAGAAGCCTTCCTGCACTCGATAGGGTTGGGGTGGGGTAGGGTATTGAAATGGGTGCCTGCTTCTTGTTTGGTTTCCCTCTGAAAGGAGAAGCATTACAGAAAGCTGGCAAAAAGAACTCCCAACCACTTTCTGTCAGAAAGTGTATTTCTGTTAGAGGTGAAAAGCTGGAGGAAAAAATGTCCTCTTCTCTGAAATTTGGCCTTAAAAAGGTAGAAAAAGGGAGAGTGTACTTCAATATGTTCGTTCGGCTCTCGAGTGCACTTTTGAATCGAATCCCCCATTTGTTCCCACTTACCACACTCCGGTTCACATCACGGAGCGGTCTCTGAGCGAGAGAACTGGATTCCTTTCAGATTGAATTCAACTGGAAGATGTGCTCCAGAAGCACAGCTAATGCACTCCAAACAGTTACGAATGTTTAAACCATGGGAACAGACTAAAGCTAGTGTGAAGCAAAAAAACCCCGAAAACGTGTATAGTACAGATGTCAGGTCCTCAACACCCGACAGCTTCTCACTGCAGACCCGCTCCTGGGCTGCATGACTTGCTCATGTGGACACAGCCAAAGCCTCCCGCTCCAGCTTTCCAGAACAAGCTGTTTTGATTTTAGACTGACTCTTTGCTTGATTTGTTTTTAATATATAGTATATTATATAATACAAAACTCAAAACTGTAATACAATGCTTTGACTGACCTCAAACCATTTTCATTGTCTTTCACGAAGTTCTTTGAAATAACTAGGTTTCTTTCCAAATGTGAATGAGGACAAATTGTGAAATCTGAAAATCCTTTGCGATTCTAAATTCCTGTCTTCCATACAGCTGCACAAGAGACCTAGATCTCCTTGTAAATTAATACCTTTGTACTTTAACCCTCTGAAACGTTCAGGCCCTGTTCGATCTGAGGGCCAGACTGCAGTGTGTAATTATAAACTATGGGTGGAAGCTGCTCCTCCCTTTGGTATTCTCCAGAGAATACCAGAGGGCTGACCATACATTACCGATTTCCTCCCTCCTCCAGCCCCCAGACTGTTCTGCCCCCATAGAGCTAGCAGCTCTTGCACAGCTAAACCTGCAGGTTGCTGCCTTTAAATTGGCAGCCTAAGCTGAGTATTTATGAAGGGAAATGCCTAATGCCTATCTCACACCAAGAAAAGATGACTGCTTCAGCCATGAATCCTGCTCTTCACTAGGCAGCATGTTCCCAAAACTGTTTTAATTAAAATATTAAAAAAAAAAAAAGAAAAGAAAAAAAAGAGGTTTCTTACAATGGCAAAACAATGCTTTAAAGATTTGAGAGTGCTCTAATTGCCTACATTGCTGTCTCTTTAAGCCAAGGAATGGGCCCATGCTCACATCTGGTAGTCAAAACTAAATGGAACCAGCTGAGAGAATACCCACTAGAAATTAAATTGTACAGAACATGGCTAAGCCAGAAGGACTTAAGTGAAAGGCTTTTTTTATTAACTCCCTTGCTTTGCACTCATGCCTTTTGTTTACTTTGTTTATTTTTGTAATAAGCAAAAACAAATGAAAATGTCCCAGTTGTTAGCATTTAGCAAAATGTGTCCACTGTGCATTTAGGAGAGCATTTTCCATCCCATTTTACAATAAGGACGTCATTCATGGCCAGCAGTATGTCTATGGAATGTTGGCCTGCAGCTTTATGAATTGATTTTAAAATGTAATGGAAATATACTGTATGTGCACAGTAGCCAACTCTTCCAATGTTAATAACTGGGACATTTTCATTTGGCTTTTGTTTATTAAAAAACGAATGGGAGGCCTAATCCTAGGAATAGCCATTTGACTGCTCGTGTTGAAACCGACCATAACTGGCTGCTTATAGAGCTTTCTTTAGCGTGGCCTGGCTCAGGCCACACGCAGCTTCCTTTGGTTGGTTCATAAACTGCCAAACCATGCAGGGACATGGGATGTTGTCTTGCTCTCATTTTGCTACAAACACATTCTCTGCTCAAAGCTTTTTGTCAAGTTGGTAGTTTCTCCCCTTTTTGCCAAAATTTCTAAACAAGGTTTGTCACTAAATTGGAAGTTGCGCGCAACAGCCCGGTTCAACCCCTCTCCATCTCTAGAACAATTCTAACCAAGGTCAATAGAAACTATAAAACTGAGTATCCAAAGACAGAACCTTGCTCTACAGATACATAAGAAAGTCTTTTATTAACAAGACCTCTGTAAGATGTTACCATTCATTGATAATTGAGGTACTTAATCATCCAAAATATTGAAGAGGGAAAAAATAACAGATTATGAATACTTACCACCAATAACAGACAGATATGTAATTAGAAATAGCTAACAATCCCCTTAAGACTATCTTATTGCTTCCAAGTTTAAAGAGACAATCTGTCAAAAGCATTGTAGGAAAAAATGTTACTATAAAGGAAATATAAAGAAGGAAATTTACCACTGATATTACTTCTGGAATGGGAGCTAATTCTATGTGATACCTGATAGAATTATGCCCCAGTATCCACAGTCTACAATATAGCTAAAATTTCTTTCAAAGAAAAGATACAAGAACTACAGGGATGTGGGAAGCTAAATATTCCCACTGTGACTTTGATGTGAATTCACCCTTTTCTGAATAGGATGTGAATCACTGAAGGTATCAATGATTTTTAATGCAATCCTTCCAAATGTTTACATTGTTCAGATATTTGTTCCTCATATTCAGGCATAATTTTTTGAAAAACTGTGAACCTTTAAACCATCTTACAAACATAACCTAATTAGCTGATATTCTCCATTGTGCACTTTTTGTATGTGGTAAGTATTAACACTGAGAGAAGATGCTTGCTTATATTTTCTCCTTATTACTGATGTTTATTTAAAACACTGTTGTTCTTCAAAGACATCATAGATATAGGTCATGACCTGCTTGCAATATGCCCTGTACAGACCTAGGCAAACAGGAGAGTCCTGTCCTTGTGAGCGCAGCATGGCTTTAACAAAAGTGGAAAAAGTGTTTTGATTGAACAAGTTAGTGAGTAACATGCATTCAATACATCAGATTCATTGCATTGAACATACTATCCAGTATTGGGACCCTTCAAGTTTCACAAAGGCCCTAGTGCAAAATGTTACCTCTTTTTAACTAATTTTAATTGGGCTAGGGCTAGGAGAATGTAGTGGGTGGTATAAAAATGTAAACAACTATTCTTATTGGTGGATTTTAACTGGCAGAAAAACTTTTTTGCATTGCAGAAAAAGTGATACAAAAGTAGAGTCTAATGAATACAGACAACAGACTGCAAAGGACCTCTCGGTGATCCTCTGAGCGTCACAGGGAACTTGGATATATAATCTTTTCCATATGTAACACACTGGTAGTTGCTCTGAGAGGACCTACAGAAGAATACACTTGTCCTTTGGAGAAAGTTTAGCTCTGCTTCTTAAAAAAAACCCAAACAAACAAAACACCATGTTTGAGTCCAGTGGAACAACTTCATAGGAAATCCCAGCAGTGGAACAGCAGCTCTCAACCTCCGGAGACTTTGCAAAAGCTCACTTTGAGCTACCTCACCTCAGGCCTCACAGTCTTGAGACTATTGTAAAACAAAACATCTGATGAGGGGGATCTAACTCCATCAGCTACAGCACCTCTGCTGTCCCAGTGGTGCAGCACAGCATGAAGAAAATGAGAAAATAGCACAAGCTCCCAGTCCAAGATGGAGTTTTAAAACGGTGCTCTAAAGCCTTGTTCGCAACAGACAATGCTTGAAACATACAGTGCTGCATGCGGAGGTGGGGGACAAAATCCCTTTGCCCTACAGGCAAAGGTTTGCTGGAGCTAGGATGTACTGCTCTAATAGTGTTGAGGGAAGACAGTGACCCATCACATGCTCATTTTGCTGGTGATGCTGATGCTTAATGCAGAATACTTGGCCTAGTGACTTTGCAGTCTTCATGAGATTAATTCTCTTGGGCGGAAAGTGGGGAATTTGCAACATTTAGGCATTGTTCTATTCTTTTCTTCTTTGAAAAGAATACAGATATCTCAGAGCACTTCTCTTCCTTACTATTGCTGTGGCTCTATGCCAGCAAAAAATAGTGCTTCAGCCTCTCATTGTGATCCTGCGCCAAGTACAGCAATATGAAGGAAGCATCAACATAATCAGCACAATGTAGCGTCTCTGAGCCAGCAGGGATATGTCACAGCTTTATGTAGAATTCCCTATCTTTTTATTTTATTATAGAGACCACAGACTGGGATATTATGGGTCACCTAAAGGTCATGTTACAAAAAGCAGCTTCTTTTTGGAAAGATGAGCCCCTTTTTAGTACGCTATTAGATTATTTTCCTTCTCTCAGTTGACTGCATGAAGGTGCAGAATTAATATTTGTTTTCTGAATTCCTTAAAAAATCTTCTCTTCTTCTTGTACTTTTTCCCCTTTGGCACCTGTTTGGAAAGAGGAACTTCTGCAGTTTAGACAAGATTTATCTCCCTGGCCCCACAAATATACCAGTTGTAGGCTACCCTGTTAACTGATGCACCCAGTGAAAAGCAGCAAGGCTTGGACTCCTATGTGCCTAAACTACACGTATATATCAGATTTGTGCTTTCAAGTCATGCTTGTACATGTGAAATTGTCATGCTTACTGTAACACTTAAATTCCATCATAAATCATTTCTTATTGCAATAGTTCCCTTTTGTTTGTCTCTCCTTTCCACACCTCAAGGACGCTCATGCCCTAATACTGCATGAAATGACATGGACATAGTCTCTTGTCTCCATGAAAATTCAGTGGAATTTAGTTACTGGCATTTCTTGTATTCATAGAATTCTCTGTGCAAGATCTGGAGCTACGATCACTAGGGTCTGAGTTGGTGACCAGGACTGCTGCCTCAGCTACACTGGATGGATGTCAGAGGTACGATGATGTTCTGTGTTTCTGAACTAATATGGATGATACAGTCACACCACTGTAGTGCTATGGTTCTAATTTTACCTTGTACCAAATGACAATGCAGCTACTTGTGTCTACAGCACAAGTCTTAGGAGGAGCAGCTGAGGGAACTGGGGTTGTTTAGCCTGGAGAAAAGGAGGTTGAGGGGAGACCTTACTGCTTTTTACAACTATCTGAAAGGAGGTCGTAGTCAGGTGGGGGTTGGTCTCTTCTCCCAAGTGACTCACACACAGACTTCCAGAGCATTGCAATAACCAAATTGGTGAAGTATGGACTTTACAAATGGGTGGTCATGTAGGTGAAATTTGGTTGAACCACTATGCTCAAGCCACCACTAGTTGGTGCAACTTACCTTGTCGTGGTGTGGTGGCTTGTGTGCCTTGTCAGGCCAGACTAAAATGTTGCACCCTGGCCCTCCAGGTTGGGGGTTTTGTTTTGGGCTAACAACCCAATCATGTAAAAAACAAAATCTGTTGCAGAAATTGCAACAACACTATCCCACCAGGTTCTGTGGCATAGTGTTGTTACAGCCCTATGCTCCCTGAGGAGTAACAAGGACCAAACAACAACAACTATGCTCAAGGGGTTGTGATTGGTGGAACAAAGTCCAGCGGGTGGTGGTTACTAGTGGTGTTCTGCAGGGTTCAATATTGGGTGCAGAAATGTTTAATGCCTTGACTATTGAGCTGAACATTGGGATGGACTACACCTTCAGGTAACTGCCAGTCTGTATTCAATTGGGAGGAGCTACTGACACACTGACAGGTAGAGCTGCTAGTCAGAAGTCCCTCAACAGGTTGTAGAGTGCTCTGACTAGACCCCCAAGAAGTTCGAAAAAGGCAAATTAAAAATCCTGCATCTGGGATGAGTTAACCCCATGCAACAGTGCAGGCTGGAGGCCAATTGAATAGAAAGCAGCTTTGCAGAAAAGGAGCTGGGGGTCCTGGTGGACAGCAGGTTGAACATGAGCCAGTGGTACTCATGTGCTCATTCCCTACTGGGAATGGTCTCTGCATCATGCTAATTTCTGAACCATGTTTGGGCATTGTTTTGGAGAATATTAGTTGGCAAGTGCCTGAAACATGCCAAGGACACTTCACAATTTAACAATACAGATGATTATGTGCCAGTGCCTGGGAATGATTCCTGGCAGCATTCAGTTTATTAGTGTAGACCTAAACTTTAAGTCTGCAGGTTGAGAGAGAAGCAGAGTGTCAACAGGAGATTCCCATCCCACAGGTGGAGATGGAAGAAAGGAGTGTATTTCAAGGATTCTTTTGACTCAGAATCCCTTGTACAAAAGGTTTAATAGTAATGCTCACATTGAGGTGTAGTGATAGCTTCTTTGGCATTGGCATCATGAAAGAGTCAGACAGTACCACACAGCACCAATCTGAATCAGGGGCAGGTCTACACTTCCTCAAGGTTTCATTCCTGCGTCTTCCTCTCTACTGACCATAGGCATCAAATGCTCCCTTAGCTCTAGTCTGTTCCTGTTCAAGCACATTTTGTGTCACTTTTTTTTGGTCCAGCCTACAAATCATGTGTAGGTGGTTTCTGAAAAACTGCTTGTTTTGCCCAAGATTTCCAGATGTGTAACATACCTTTTATTAATGAAAGGTCCTGGCACTACAGTACAAGTATTTACATGTGGGTCATGAGTGGGAACAGTATTGTAGCACTTTTCATCAAGGATCGCTGCACGCCTGGAAGTCTTGGATATGACCATTTGCACCATGAAACTCAGTCGTGGGACAGACAAGGTTTTCCAAACAGCCTCAGACTTAATACATTTTCACAATAAATCTAATGCTTTCGGGAAGTATTGGACTTAGCCTACACATGGCAAAAGCTGCTGTCATCTGGGAAATCCCCGTACTGCACAGTGACCCCTCCTTCTTCTACCCAAGGAGGCAGCTGGGGCAAGCTGCCCCTCTTACTCCCCTGCGGGTGGCCCTGACTACTTTCCCTTTCTTCTGTTTTTGGGAGTAAGGCTGCTTTGTTCTGAAACATATGACTGTAATTGTACGCAAGTGCCCATGGACTATTACAATATATATTAATTTAAACAGGAATGAGATTAGGTTTACAAGCTATCCCCTCCCCCATTACATATTTGTTACAATTTCCTGCTATTGTTGTAGATTTCTTTTACAAAGCAATAGAAAACTTTGATGTAGAATTAACTGAACCTGCTTTACATATTCAGTTTTTGTTGGCAGTAGTTTTATGCTCCTGGCTTTGGTCTCAATGCACTACGTACACCAAATGGGAATTTTCAAACATTAATGTATACATTTTAAATAAGGAAGAAAATATAAACTCTAAGCCCACCTACTGCTTGCATGGCAAGATTTAATAGGGTGATTTCTTAGCATGCAGGAGCATGGACTTAATTATAAAAGTACTGTAAATCCACTAGTGCTCTACAGTTGGTTTTACATGCACACACATGCACACACATTTATGTATGTACAGGAGCTTCTATAGCGAGGAAGAAAGAATTAAATTTATGCCAGATGCTTGCCCTCAGAGAAACCAATAAGAAAAGCCTGTATAGGTGTATGCAATTGAGATGGTTAGAAAGATGTTTTATCTTTTATAAAATTTTCAAAATTTCTGAACTTAAAAATCAATTTTTTTCCTTTCTTCACAGCTTCCTGCTTTCCTACATTCCTTCTTGTCTGCCTGCCCATTATGTACCTTCTTAGCTCCCTACCTTCCTATTTTTCTTCTAATGGAGTAAATCAAGAAAGAAATTAAGAACCACAGAAAATAGTAAAAAAACCCCAAACCAAACCAAAAAACAAACCCACCTTTTCTGTTTCTTTTTTTTTGATAAAGTGTGCAAAAAAGTTTATTTCTTAAAGTATTAAGTTTAGAAAATTCTTCACATTTGCAGAGAAAAAAGTATAGAAATGCATTCACAGTTGTGCAGGTTTGTTGACTGAACAAAGGAAAAATAGGGATGGGGAAAAAAATCAGTTTCCAAAAAAAAAAAAAAAATAGAGTGAATTTTCTTTCCCCCCTTCACTTTCATTAATTGTTTATTGATATTCTCATGCTTTCTTTAGGAATGGTGGAAAATTCAAACCTCAAAATCCAGAGAAAAGGTTTGCAACATCTAATTTTTTCCCAATAGATTTTTTTTTCCAGCTGAAAACTTCCATTGAAATTATTCTTTATGGAAAGATTAACCCTAAAGATCATCAGACTAATTTTTAAGCAGGTATAAATTCAGATACTGATGATGAATTTAGAGACAGAATTGCTGGATGATGCTCAAGTTTGGTTGCTGGTTTTGTAAAATGACGGTCTCTCTTTTTGCTGGTGTCTCTCTTTCTCAGCAGGGAGAGAAATAATGTCTTAGATCCATTCACTCTAACTGTAAATTCTCTTACATTCCTGTATCAGGATTTTAGCTTTCCTAAACTACCTTTGTAATAGACACAGACACGTGAGCACTAGCACAAGATGATCCAGATCTGAGACTGACTGTGGTTTGCTGTCGTAATAATTACTATACTTATTAGAACTTTTATTTAGCGTCTTTGCAAACAAACAAACAAAGAAAAAACCTCCAACACCCCAAAAGCCTACTACAGTAGCATTTCTTTTCAGGAAGAAGAGCTCAAAAATGATGGAGTTTGTTAAAAATAAAGTAACTAGTCTAAGTCTTGCAGATAATAATTAGCTCCTAACTGTACAACCCTAATTTTACTTATGCTACATCATGCTCTAGACCAGCTATTACTAGATGGTTTGAAGACAGAGACCTTGAAGATATTTCTGCAGATACCTGCTTTTACCTAAGTAGAGGTTAGAAACGCAGTGCACAGGCAAAAATTATGAGAAAATTATGTGAGGCTGAAGTGGAAAAAAATGATAATCTAAAATCATTATATTTCCATATCTTGATAATACATGTTGTTCTGATCACTTATCTCAGAAAGGACAGAGGATGTCTAGAGTAGACACAGACAGGGAGAACGAGGATGATCATGTCTATGAATGTGCTGACCTAGGTTCACTATCTGGGTACAAATTCACTTCCTTAAAATGGCATAAGCAGAAGTGTTTGGAAGATATATTACAACCTTTTTATTTCTTGTTTTTCTTTCCAAATTTTTCCCAGAGAAATAATTGACACAACTGTTTTTCCCACCTTTTGCTTTTTTGAAATGTAGCATACTGAAATTGCATTAAGAAGGGGGTCTTATGAGAATAGGAATAATTTTCATTTTTTGCTACCAAAAAGCTTGAAATGAGAAGTTTTAAAATATTTGACTTGGAAATACTTTACTTATTTCAAAAATGATGTAATGTTCCTTACATAATGCAGAAAAGATTTTCATCAATTTGTTTCAGGCTCTCACATTGCTGTATATTGCATTATTAAAGCTGTGTAACACCGAAATAAAGTTTCACATAAAAGTTTATTCATAATATTCCTTTCTTGTATTTTGTTCCTTGTTCAGTTTGTGAGGGTTTTGGAAGGAAGGGAGGGTATGAGGGAGAGGTAAAGGGAAAAAACCAGGCATTTCTATAGAGCAGTTCACCTCATCCCATAGCTGGCGTTCAAAATAGCACAGTCTGCCAGCGGTGACCACTCCTCTACTGGCTACAAAGGCAGCTGGAGGACTGGCCCAGAGGTACATCTCTGAGCTGCTGATGTCTAAAGGTGGGCCAGCCAAATCCTACCCACTGGTCTGCGGTAGGGGAACAAGAAGGAGCCCAGGCTCCCTCTCACACTTCTATTTGTAGGACCATGGTTAAGGATGAGCTGACAAGACCCTGCAGGGCACTGGTCTAATTGGCTCGATAACATGTGGCATTTCAAACAGAAAAGTGCTGCTACGCAGGTATAAAACTCACATAGGCATGATTAAACACGTTGAAGATGCAGACCTACCCATCCTTTCCTCGCAGATAGGAGAGGAAATGCGAGGGAGGACTCGTGCATAGATTGAACTCAGAGCCAGGCGCAGGTTTGCTCCACATGTAACTGCCCTGACTGGGAGCGGTGATCAGTAACTGCGAGGTGGTTGAGCTGGATTGTGTCCCTGTAAAACTATGGAAACGCTGCTTTGTGGGCCTCTTGTTCCCTGAATAAGCATGCAGCTGACATGCCTTTGAAGTACATGCAGCTGCACATATTTACCCCTTTTCTGCCTGATATGCAACAGGAGATTTATATTTCTCTGCTAACTCTGTGCTTTTCTTCTCCCACAGCTCTCATCTCTAATTGTTTGGCTATTAATTAATAATATACTACACAGGATTAGGTAATCAGGAAAATTGGCATAATTTACAGCAGCATTTACTACATTTATCTTTGTTTTTAGACTTAAATTTCATGTTTCATTCCAAGGTTTTACAGGCACAATTTTATTTCCATGCCTTTGCTAATGAAGACTGTTTGTGGCCAAAATACAGGATAAAATAAAACTTTATGATCTTAGCTGCAAGTTGGTGTAAGGTCATTAGATTTGGCAGTCAAGCTATACTTACTTGGAGTTCGATACCCAGTGATTGTTTCCAATTTGATCCACTTGGGCATTTGTAACAATAAATGTTAAGCTTTCAGATTTTACAATAGTGTAAGTTTCAGAGAAGCATTGAGACTAAATATAGTTTCAGGTTTTGTCTCCCTTGAATGAATTTTTTTTTTTTTTTTTTTTTTTTTTGTTTTTTTTTTTTTGTTCCTTCACTTCTTCCTGCTAGTGAAGCTGTCTTGCTGGGGAATAAAGAAGGAAGCTTTGGCTTCATAGAATGACACCATTTTGAGCTCCACAGCTAAACTGACCTGAATCAGATTTGTGTGTACATCTACATAAGGGAACTTGTACACTTCAAAATTAGGTCTAATAATTCAAAAAGTTGCATTACTTTCCTCAAATAAGCATTGAACCATTATTTCAACATGGTGTTAGGAAATGAAGGATGATATAATCTTTCAGAGTAGTAAGAATCAGATCACTTCTGTTTTCTAACAGATATATTTGTGGTTTGTTTTTTTTTTTTTGTAAAGTGAGAGAGTTTGGGTTCTTGGCTTCTATACTTTTCTTCCAGTCCCCGTACTTCCAGCTTTTTCCTTCCACTACTGACTAGATAGTCTTTCCTCCTTTAGATTTAAAGCCTTGACATTTTCTTTCGATTTTGACTCTCTTCCTGATACATAGGATTCATAGTTATATTTTATTGATTTAATCTTTGAAGATCTGATGACTCCATTTCTTCTCTATTATACCATTGTCTAGAATTTCACTATTGACTTTTGACACACATCTTGTTCTCTGTTGGTCCGTATAAAACACTGGACAAAGCAGCTGTCAGTAATTAGCTGGCTGTCTAAACACAGATGCCATCTCTATGCATGGTAAGCACGAGACTTTAAACATAGAAGGAGTTTTTGCGCGCATAATTGCACCTGTTTTTATAATACTACTATTTTCAAATAAAATGTTTCAAAAATTAAGTCAGTGACTGCTGAGTTCAGATAAATCAGAGCTAGCTCTCAACAACTCCTAACACGATTGTTGTAACACCAGAACCACCTCTTTGAAACCCAGCTCAATTTTCACTAATGAACAGTAGTGTAACCAAAATATTGTTTTCCCCTTATGTTACTCCAGTATGCGTTATTTGTGTGGGTCCAAATTTAGCCAGTAAGAAAGTATGTGGACTTATTAATAAGCTGGCCTTTTAATGCTATAATATCTGCCATAGAATTAATGTATGAGCTATTCTTGCGAGCAGTATCTTGTCACCCACAATAGTTACCATGGCTTGCATATTTTAAAAGTAGTTCATTAATGAGTAGCCTGACAGTAAAGTTTTAAAAGTTACTCTATGGTACAATTAAAAAGAACAATTCAGATCTTCAAACTCAGGAAGCGAGAGAAGCATTTATTTTGTAGTGAACATCTGAAAACCCAAGAACATACAGCTGAACAGAACAGGAGCACGTGTTTACCACTGTGTCTATAAAAGTCTTGACCTGGCTGTATACTCATGTTCAAACTGCCATGTGATCTTTTTAGGCACATCATCATGCAAGCCTGAAAATGCGGGTTAGATATTTCAATCTGTTATCAGTAACTGCCTTCTAATTCGGTATTTAATACAGATATTTATTTAAGGGGCAAGTCCCGCCTATGAATAGGCAAGACAGAAACCTGCAAAAGAGTTGGGAAAGTTCTAAAAAAAAAATAAAAAAATTACTCCTTTGATTCGAGAATGAGCCCATTCTCCAGTGATCAGATTAACTTGCCAGCTGACCACAGCTTTGAAGGCTAACGGCATACTTCGTACATACTGTGAACCATTGACTTCATCACATAGAAGTTTAGTAGTTCTGAATAAACTTAAAAAGTGAATCATGAGCTCTGTGTTGACATGAGCTGCTTTCTCTAAACAACTTTTAAAGCTCCTTACCAGGCTTTTACTTTTGAGAAATGGTATGTTTGGGGGATTCCAGAAGTTCCTCAACCATTATTCTGTACACTCCCTAGTTTAAAATATTCCTATATAAAAGAATTCAGGGTTCAGTGAGCATGACAAAACATAAGTATGACTCTGAATTTAGTGACTAGGGATCTCACACTTGTAAGGGGAGTTCTTAAAGCCAGTCCTTGTTTTAAAGGATTGGATAAAATACAGACACATCCTTGGCATGAACGCAGGAAATGAGGCGGGTCCTCAAACCATTAAATTATGTGATTGTGTATCAACCTATAATCTCTTTTTGGCCTAATGACCCTTTGTATGAAGAAGAACTTGAGAAGGAAAAGATGAGAGAACTCGCTCAACCCACAGATCTATTTCCATCCTTTTTCAGTCTCCCTATTTCAAGTCTTCTGGTGGGAGACAAAAGCCATGAGTTCAGATGTCCAAAAGACTAAAGAAAGAGCTGAAATAGCATCTAACAGCCTAGCTGAATGCTGTGTATGATCAAGAAGTGCAGTTTTATGTAGTAATTGCCAAGAACAAAAGTCATGGATGTTTCTGTTTTCCTTGAGCAGCCTGATAACTCCTTCTCTGTGACTGAAATGTGCTTCATATAAAACCTCCAATTCTCTCACATATCAAAATAAGGATTAAAAAAAAAAAGTAGTTGGCTCTAATTTTTATGGTTTTTTAGATCCTTGGTGAAGGGCAGGAGAATTGAAAGAGCTAGGCCGCTGGGTCTTTAACACAGAATGATAACCTTAGGGCACTGGTAGCCTTTAAGAGCATGTGAACAGACTGTCAGCAGACAGTGGTGGCCACCAACAGCAAACTTCGAACCCCCCCTTGACCCCTCAGACTCCTCTGTGTCAGAGGGACTCTGACCTCATTGGTGTCAGTGGTAAAATCCTTCATGACTTTAGCTGGGCCAGGATTTTGCACATATTTTAACTGCCAAAAGCCATAGCTGTACATGGCCTTTACCTCTGTGTACACAACACTGCAGTGAAGGCGCTAGGCTAAAACTCAGGGGATGCAGGGTCAGTTCCCAGCTCTGCAAATGGTTTCCCCCTACAAATGGTTTCCCCTGAAATGTCTGGCAAGGCACTTTATCTATGTTGTTTTCTCCCATTTTGTCATCATTTATCTGTTCTCATAAATTCTCTAGAGGCAGTCTTTCTCTGTGTATATTCACATCGTCTCATGCTTTGTCTCTTGTTTTGATTGAAATTTTTATTTGTAATACAAATAATGTTCATTTAAAATTCAGCTTTACTAAATCATCCATTCCAATGCCATAATACTTTAACTACTTCTGTTTTCAGGTCACTAGAGCATCTTGCAATCATTACATATGCACACTGCCTAACTTTTGACATTTAGTCTGACCAGTTAGGCCTTAGAAAGCCAAAACAGTTAGCAGTTGTCTCTGGTCTCTTGATTCATGTGAAGTCACTTAGATGTCTCTTAACCTTGCTCCTCCTCCTGTGGTTTTGGTACCACCATGTGGAAATACTCATGGAACTCCTGTTTTACTTGAGACCTCTCTAAGCTTTGTGAACACAAACTAACAAATACATACACATATATATGTATGTATTTTAACAGTCATGTTTGACCAAACCGCTTTCCAAATGGAGGTATTTGTGAGATAAGGATATAAGGTTCATACAGCATTGGGTTTGCAGATGCCAATAATTCAGTTTCAGGGTTTGCCTGTATAGCAAGATTAATCTACAGGATGGAGAAAATTAAAAAAAAAAAAAACCAACCACAGATAATCAAGTCAACCATAGAATTGCAATGAGAATCTCATATACACCTCTCAAGACAGGTTCTTCACATGTTGAATACAGATGAAATTTGACCTATTTTTCCTACCTGAGATGTCAAAGGAAGACTATCCATTGATGAGCATTGGCTGATATTTAGTGCACATGCTTGCTTTCCCCTACTAGTCTAAATGCTTCCATTAGGTTCAGTGTGAAGAGCAATCCTGAAGACAACAATGAAATCTGAGCTACAGAAACAGCAGGAAATATTTGCAAGCTGTGCGAGGTCCAGCAGTGATACTTAAACAAAACATCACGTTTTTCAGGAGAACGCTGCATGCTGATCAGTTATGAACGAGACCCCCTCCCCTTTCTGTCAGAGAGGTGGCAGTGTTCATCTTGAAGGGGAAGATGAACTTCTTATTCAAAGGAGTATATAGAGAACTCAACTGAAAAAAAAAAAAANAAAAAACAAAAAAAAAAAAAAAAAAAAAAAAAAAAAGCTAAATAAAAAAGCACTTTGAAAAGCTTCCCTGTACTAAAAGAACAGATGGAGGCATCTGAGAAAGAGTGTGAGGGAGGAGGGAGGGAGAAACAGAGGAGAAGGTTATTCACAATGCCTGACTTCAGGCATCCAGTTCAGGCTTCTAACAGACAACTGAGATGGCTAGGCTCCTGCAGAGGTCCCTTTGGGGTCTATTTTCAATTAGTTTAGAGGAATTGGCTTCCTAGTTTAGGGTAGTTAGGCTATGTGACTCTCCAAAACTATTATCTTTTAAGAGCATCACTAGGAGGCTTTTATTGTCTATGATATTTACTTGCATCATAAATCCAAATAACGACAGTGGGTTTGAGAAATGGGGAATGAAAAGGGAATAATGTGCTGGGGAGCTATTGGGGGGAACTGGGGGTGCTTGAGTACTCAGCTGAAGCTTGTGTCCTGGTACAGCTGGTGTTCATAGTGCAGGCTTGCAAGTTAATAGATTCTTGGTGTGTAAGTCTAGTCCTGAGAAAGGGCTGAAATCCTTGCTGAACAGGCGCTACAGACATACCCATGGAGCCTCAAGTATTGTAAGATCGGCATCAGTGCAGCTCTCCCTCTGTGCACTGAAACGTGGGGACTTGGAGGGAGTGGGAGGGCGTCCCAGGCTCTGCAGCTCAAAACATTCGTGTTTCCCAGTGAAGAAGCACAGATTTTGCCTGGGGTGTTTTGTTAAGACTGGAAGCTTTCCTCCACTGCCAGTCCCACAGGATTTAAGTGCAGTCTCAGACTTGTCTTTTCTCTGCCCCGTTCTTCCTGCCAGCAGTTATTCCTCACTCAGACCAAGTCTAACTTTTCAAAATCCGTTTGCCAGTGGATATTTGCAGGATATCCTTCAGGCTTGGGGAAGGCAGGGTAGTTGTTCTGCACCCTCCACTTTCTCCTTGGTTCATTGGCTGTTTCAAACACGCTATTGACTTTGGGACAACTGTAAGGTTCTTGCTAACTTGTTACTGTCAGTAAGCTCCCAGGCTCGACCTCTTGTGTCGGTGGCGTGGTTATAAAACAGGACATATTAGAAATAGGTTAGAGTATCACAGGTTTCTATCAATCAGGACACGACTACTTCTTTTTTAAAATGCAAAAATTTTGTGTGGGAGTTTACCACATCAACATGAAATCAAAAGGAGCTTTTACAAGAGCAATTTACTACTTCAAGCATGTTGCAAAAATATGGCAGTAAAGATAAAAAAAAGAGACTAATCCAAGATGGTGCAATAGCTTTCATCATCCAGTCTCGTAAATGTCTAATCCCACTCTCCATCAGACCATGTTTATTTTCATATAAATTCCTTTAAATTGTAGTGTTGCTCTTTTCTTAAACATGACTAATAGTTTTATGCTACCCTTGTGAGCCCGGTTTTCATCATAGCATGTTTTCACACCATGTGACCAAGTTGATGTGGCTAGGGTAGAAAAGGAGGTATTGTAATACATTTTTATGGCATGTGCATGATTCTATTAGATATCCCTTCCCTATGTTTCCCAATTTTTCTTAGTGCAGAAGCATATTTTTCATTTGGTTTCCCTTTTTGAAGGTTGCATTTTCTCCTGGATGTGTACCAGAGATTTGGCTATTTGAGTAAGAGGAAATAATTTAATGGACAGCAATCGTGTTCCTGGCCTCCTGTCTGGACATTAGGTTTCTACATAGTTCAAAAGTGAGTAGAGTGCATTTATGACAGTTGCAGCTAATTTTTTAAGAGCAACTGTGATAAAATTATTCTCCAGCCCAGAGCATGAAATAGGATGTAGCTGTGGTCTCCCAGATTCAGTCCAGGAGGGTAGGTGGGCTTCTGAGTAATTATTTTCTCTCTTAATAATCTCCAGATTTAGAAAACCTGCCATAACCTGAAAATGGTTTGGGTACATCACTGCAAATTGTTCACCTCATCATGCTTCCTGGCCAGTTTTAGGAGTATGTTGCTGGGATTGCAAATCTTTGCTTCTCTCGTCTGTCCTACCCTGCACAAGGAGGACATTAACAGTTTAAAAAAAAGGAGTAGGAATTGCTGAGTGCAAATATCGTGAACCAGACAGCAGAAAAACCTTCTTCCCTCTTTTTTCCCAGAGAAAGGACTCAGTTTAATGCAAAGTTTACATCTTTTGTTGGACAGTTAGCATAGCACATTAACAGCAAAATGCCAGTATTGTGATTATGCCTTTTTTATAAGGAAAAAAAAAAGTTATTTTAACTCTTAGTTTTGATCATAAAACTCAAAAATCTTTCTAAATATACTCCCATTATATCATGAATGTGATAAAAAAAAATACAGTTTTGCATTCCTCTCAGGATCTCTCGGTTCTTCACTGTGATTGCATTGAAGCAGGGCTTTATGTGGAATAAAACAAGAAGATAACTTCTATTCATAAAGCTGCACGGATGTACTCGTGCTTGGGGAATGAAGCAGAGGATTGACCTCTTGGCAGAGTTCCCCATAATTCCAAAGTGCATGCTTTTAATTCATGAATAAATATGCATGTATTTGTGTATGAATGTGTGTATATATAATTGTGTATGAAAGACAGAGCATAGTAGCCTAAGTAATAAAATTATGCACACCACATTGGGATGAATACTAAGTTGTGTGCTATCTTATCAGAACTCTGCACTAAGTACATTTTAATCACATTTTTTTCAGGGCTGTATATTTCACATACAGCTTTCAAAGGGTACACAAGATTTTAGTAAGAAATTTCAACGTTTTTATTACATTCATATGGGAAGCATAACTTCACATTCCTACATGTTTACTGCACTTTCCATAATACCCCAGTTGTCAGGAAAAAACAGGAAAATACTAAAAGAAAAACAGTTTAGATTAAAAGACTGAGCCCCCCTATGGATATTCTCAGATCCATGAAATTCTTTCTTCTGGGGATTTCTCTGATGGATGTGAAGGCTCATCGCCTGCCCACAGCACTTGCAGGAAACCCCACACCTTGAACAGGATGACCTCAAAGAAGCTGCTGAGTTTTCTGACCCTTTTTTCAGGCCGTTTTCTCCTGGTGTCAGAGCTGCACTGTGTGAACATTAAAGATTTCATGGTGCTCTTCAAAAGGGAGCCAGTTCTGAACTCCTTAACAGCAGTCTCCTCTGCCTCAGGAATTAAAGACAGTAGGAATTGACCTCAAAACGGGACTTCTACCCAGAGCTGATGAGAATTTTCTTTCCCCCATCCCTGTCATTTTACATACCACATACTAGTTGGTTGTCCCTCTTCCTTATGACCCCAAAGGCAATTTCGTTTTATCTGTGTTTTAAACTTGCAGTTTTCCCAGCATTTTGGGTCTATTCGTAGGTAGCTCACAATAATTACACTGAGTTTGACTCTCAATTACATTAAAGCCCCTTTACATTTTGTTTATAAGGCCCCTTTACACTGCTCGAATAATATAAGTGGACCTCAGTGCAAATGAAAATCATCCCCTCATTTCTGTGTTTTCCTTCAAAGCGTTGCGTTTGTTCCACTACACAAAATAAAACAGAACAGCCATGACAAAAAATGTGATCCGTCTCCTCCCTTAGCAAGGAATGTCCTGAGAACTGGTGCTACCAAAGTTTTATTATCGCTCACAAAACAGATCTTAGAACCATTTACTAGATACAATAGATCATTAAAAAAATAAACTGAACTACACTTGTCCAAATAAATACACAAAGTACATTTTGTGATCCATTACCTCATTTTTATTGCATTTATTCACTATATTGCTGCTTTGCAGTTCAGTAATTTGTGACAGGTTTTCCAGTCATTAGTGACAATTAACAAAAATGAATCACAAAAATGATAGAACAACAACAGAAAGGGAAATCTATTTTTAAAATGTTTTATCCAAAAGAGTGCTCCGTGATCCATTAGGTCTATTACTAACAACCCATTCTTTTGGAATAATGATGTCCTTTAGATGTGATAAAATTACTGCACATGACCAATAATAGGAAAAGAAAGGAAGGAGGAAAAGCAGATGCCACACAGTTACTCAGCTTTGCAGTGGGAAGAGCTTTCTGTTAGAAATGTCTCTACATCTTTCTGTGAGAAGTTGAGTGGTTTTTTGTAAGGCATAATTTGTTTCCTAAGAATTTTTTTTTTTTTTTTAAAGAGGATACACAAAATCCTAAAAGTATTATTTTGAAAACTAAAATACTATTTGAAAGAGACTGTTGTGTCTCTTGCAAATTGAGATCCTGGGTGTCTGATGTTGCCCCTGTTCTTTAATGGTGCTTGGCTGAAATCTTCCAGAAATCCTCATGTCCAGGTGTGCCAGCAATATACCCTGCCTCCAGGGACATGGAGAGAACTGCCCTGTGGGAGATTTAGATAGTCCAAATGGCCTGAAACTGTGAGGAAAAAAAAGAAGCTTCAGACACATTTTCCACAGTATTTCTGTAACACTCATTTCCAGACGAAGCTGATATTTCACTGAAAAAGTAAAGTTTTCTCTTAAAAATAATCAAAATTATATAATTTTTAAATGTGTATATCGGTGTCCATTTTAAAGGACTCAAACCCACTTTCCAGCCACCCTGCTTCATAGTTACTACCTATCAATAGGAAATGAATCGCTATTCTCAGTAGGAATTGATTGAGAAAAAGAGCAAGTGTCTGGAGGACTAGGTTTTAAGGGAAAGCCTTGGAAATTCATTTTGGTTTTTGTGAAAAGCAGCAATGACCTTTCAAACTCTTCACTTGCCTCTGGTGTTACTGGTTGGAAAAAAAACAGAACTTACTTTGCCTGTGTTAAATAAGGCGTACATACTAGATTCATCCCACTTCAGGTATGCAGTTGTGTCATTTAAATAACAGCCAAGGCTTATTTTGTGTCTAAAGGCAAGAGATACACTTGTCTAGAAGACTGTTCAATTTTAGTTGATTTGATTCAGCCTTTCAGATCCCCATCTCTTTCTATTGATACCTAATTTAGGTGTCTCCTGCAAGTGCCTGAAGCCAAGTGTGCAGAATATCCATATCTATGAGTATTACATCAGGAATTAAGTTTTCAAATCTAAGAAAACAAGTTTTATTAACCATTCTGTTAGTACTCCAAAGCAGAATGTTTCATACAACATTTGTTCAATTTTTAATGAGTAATGTATTCTTTGCTTTAGAGTGGCAAGTAAGAGCAAGGGCTTTGGACCACTAGCTTCATCCCATTAGAAACCGAAAAATCCAGTCTGAACAGGTGGCTGCTGCATATGCATGGATCAGTTGTGTATGAGTAACACATCTGATGAGCAGAGAATATGTTGGAATAGGGGTGATCAGTCTCGTAGGCAGTGGGAACTCTGTGGGACACTCATCTCCCATTTGCAGCTTCTTCAGCGAGACACAAATCAACCATGTCCAGCCTTACAAATGGTATTATACAGCTTCATGAAGACTGTTTGGAAAGCTCATTGAAAGAATATGCATGACTTAGTTGTGGTACATTTGGTTTTGCAAGATTACGGTTTATGCTGTCATTTGTGGCATTGTCTCTCTTTTTATTGTTCTATTTTCGTGTTTTCAATAGAGCATTCTCTTTAATTATAGTGCAGTATGCCCTTTCAGTAAGAAAAGAATTTAAATAAACTTGTGAAAAAAGCAAAGGACTGGAAAACAGGAGACCAATTCAATTGTTCCCAACTCTGGCACAATCCTTCCTGAGATTTTAGAAGATTCACTTCCTTATCTCTGGAGCTTATTTCCCCTGCCTGTACAACCAAAGTACTACTTCTCCCTGTGTATATTCTCCCACCACAGAAAGGATAAGAAAGAGAATGAATCACCTGTGACAGATATTATTGCTCTTACTCTCTGTGTCACTGGAGTGCATTCTGATAAACCCAATATATTTTAGTCTAATTGTTGCATCATATTAATAAACTAAAGAGTGTCAAAGCTCAGTCACTGTCCCAGGGACTGGATGGTGAAGGCTGCTTGCAACTTTTAAGTTATTTTAGCCTCCACAATAAGATGACTGCATCCTACTGTTTATTGTGAATAATACCTGGTACAAGATAGACTGTAAACTCTCCGAGAGCCATTCAGGAGAGAGTTAGTTTGCTCGGGCTGTTCAAACCACTCAAAAGCAGAGATGATCAAGATCCAGCTTCACTGACTGCATTTGTGCTTTGATGCTGTATTAGTATAGGCGAAGCCATTGAGAAAGGGTGGGATGGGATAGGACAGGATGGAAGGAGAGGGAGGAGAGGAGAGGAGAGGAACCTTGTGGACAACCCATTGTTTACCCATACCCGTATTGCTGGAGGGTACAAATCTCTGCAGAGTTCCTTAGGACTTCAGCGAATCCAACTTACTGATAAATAAGAAAATGTTCATGGTGTATAAAACAAGTTTTTCTTCCTGCAGCAGTGATTGCTGCTACTGAGAAAACAAAGTTTACTATCAGAGATTACTGTGCTCAAATGAAAATGCGGACACAGGTGCCTTAATGCTTGAGCTGGGATAAGTTTTACATAGCTGTAAAATGAGCTTCAGCTTTTATGTTACTGTCTTTTTCTTTACAATAATAATCTCTTCACTTTTACAAGCTCTATATTATTTTTAGGTAAGAAAACACTATAAAGTTCATGTTTTATTGTTCCTTGCAGTTATATAAATTACATTTGGCCAAAATAAATGTAATTCCTACTGTGCGAACTGAGAAGCTAGAATGTTGATTTTCCTCAAGTTATAAACAATGTGAAGATATGTTATACTGGGTCACAATTTTCCACTGTACAGCAAAATATATAACTCACTTTTAATAACAAAACTGCATATATCATTAAAGTTTCCTACTCCATGGAGCACATATTATGTTTCTCTGCACAGCAAGGGATATCCTTTCTATGTACCACAATTTCTAAAATATTGTTTGACTGAATGAAAAATATTTTAGTGATTCATTAGTAAAACAGCTGTCATTTTGAAAAATTATTCAAATTAGTCTGTATTTTTATTAGTAGTATTGAATTCTTTTTGCAGGCTTTTTTTTTCTTTTCTTTGTAGATCTAATATTACAGTACATGTTTGTACCTCTTTCATCTTCTTGTTGCCATGGTTTTTGGACAGGGAACTTTGGAGAATTATTTATTATTTTGATTTCTCTGGTGGCTGTCGGAAGTTAGAGGCACCTCCTAAAATTTAACATGCCTAGTTAGGAAATCCACAATGTTCATTACGATACTTTGATTCATTAAGTTTCTAATTATGGGTTTTCCAAACCATAGACTTTCCCAAAAGATTATTGACAGGATTTTCTAAAGCACTCTGCTTTGACCTAACACTGCTGCCATTCACATCCATGGTAAAATACACGATGATGTCAGTGGAACTACTTAGGCCACTACTGAGCACCTTTGAATATCCTCTCTTAGAAGTGCTACATGACTATGCCATAAAACTTCATCTAAATCCTTCTTTGAACCACAGCACCTCTGTCTACAAATCCCTGAGGTCATTAAAAGTCTTTGAGAAGAAATGGTAATTGCAGCATACCTGGAAGGTTAGTAAACCCACACTCTGAGAGGACAAGAAAGAAAACCTGAGAATCTTGTCCTCTTCCCAAAAAAATGCTTACAGCAGCTAGATGGCATCAAGAAGCTCCATCATAGAGTTATAGAAAAATTTAGGTTGGAAGGGACCTCTGGAGGCCACAAATCCAACTTCCTGCTCAAAAGTGTGCTAACTTCAAAGTAAGATCACATTTCTAAGGGTCTTATCCCACCAGGTTTTGAAAATCTCCGAGGATGGAGATTCCGTTCCCTCTTTGGGCAACCTGTTCCAGCCCTTAACTCCTCCTGTGAATAATTTTTTCCCCAATGCCTAGTTTCATTTGTGTCACTTTTAATGACTGCTTCTTTCTCTTTAACTAACACCTCTCTTGAACACATAGAGAAGAACAAGGAAATTACAGAGTTCCTCTAATAAAATGAAATATTTAGGGCAGGAAAGCTTAGTAACAACATATTGACTCCCACAAGACCCTATAATGCCAAATGAGACATCTAAAGTATAGACAATAAACTGACTGCACAATGTAGCCTTCAACAATGCATTTGGCACTTCTGTGACCATCTGTGTGCAGCCCAACAAACTTTGAGCTGCTGCATTAGTATGGGATTCATCTCCCAAGATTTCAGATTGTAAAAACTGAATGTCTTATTTAAATTAGGCATTGAGGATCCTTCCTTGATGGGAGAAGAGAGAGAGAATGTCACTTAATTTTGTGGTAGACTCCTGTCAAAATGCAACATCTGGACCTGGTGAATGAATGATCTTACAGGTTCAGTTCACTATTGAGATGAATTCAACACAGGAAAAACAAAACAAAACAAAAATCAAGTAACAAAGAAAAAATAATGGCCTGAGGTTCATATCTTTATACCAAATATATACTGTGGTGCCTCAAAATACACCCTGGGTTATGGGATGAGTTTCTGCCACTCCATCCTACAGTGTAAAGAAGACGGTTGTCTTTGTGAAGCCACTACTCAACAGCTGTCCTACACTGATCTTCTACAGTCCAGCAGCAAATACTCTCTGGAGGTGGTGAGCTGGTGCCTTCTTAGCAGAGCCCTTCTCCTCCTTCTGTCATAACCCTTTCCTGTGCGAGGACCCACTCTTCCCCATGCCCCTTATGATAGCTCTTGGTCCATAAAGGCTCCAGGAGTTGTGAACACGAAGGAGAAGGCAAAACAAGCCAGGAAGTTTAATGCAACATGTCAGCTTGTTTCGTAAGAATGGGATAGTTGTGCAAGTTGTGTATATAAGGACAATGACACATGCAGATGAAGGAAAAAGAACTGTTTATCTAAGTTACTGTAAGGGAAGATAAATATTTTAGTTAAAAGAAAAGAGAAAGAAATGTAGATTGTTTGTCATTTCAAGTGTTTCTTTTTTTTTGTGACTTCTGTGAATTGTGGGTATAAGATGGTCATCCAGTCAGTTTGGCTATCTCAGCAAAGGTTCTTGGCTATTACCCTAAAGGCAAAAGGTGCAGTGCTGGTGTCCACAATGCTCAGAGCTAGTACAATCTATCATGGACTGGCAATGCTCCTGCTACAGAGCACATCATCTTGTGCTCTGCATGACACCTCTTTAGTCCTGAGACACTTACTGTTTATTTTTGTCTTATTCGGGGCAGGGGAAACCCCACACCAAAACCCCAAACCTATCCTAGATGCCCACATCATTTTTGTGTCTGGGGGAATAAACTGGTTTACTTTAGAGAGATTCCAGGAGCAAACTCATCTAATGAAGTGTTAATGGGAGATGGGGGAACAGACTGAGGACCTAAGGTATTCAGCGACATCAGTTCTGTGTTACTCTCCACACACATAATCATAAAGGTAGGCTAAGACTGGAAGTGGAGTGAATGTCTCATAAGAATAGATAGAAGTATTGTTGTGAGAAAACTTTACAATATATATGATCCATCTGTGGGTGCAGTTCTTATGGAGATCAGAGAAGAAATAGCATATGTAGGTCACGAAATTTCAATGTGAGATAAGCTAGTATTCAATAGTGAAGCTAATACAAATCATAGAAAAATGCAGGGATCAATCCTACAGGATCCTGCCTGCAGGAAGGAGATAGCAGGGGAAATGCATTCCCTGGCTGAACTACGAAGTACTTGGAGCCAAAGGAAAATTGGGGAGGTGGGAGAAATATCACTTGCTTCTCTCCATTATTTAATGTTTTTCTTGTAAGGAATAGAAAAACACAAATATAGACCTGATTCCCTACTGTTCCTCAGCAGGTGTCTTTTTTAAATTAAAAAAGTTGAATTTTATTCTTTCTTGGCACAGGTGTGAGCCATATTTGAGGAAACAGAGAGGAGACAATCACTTAAAAGCGATTCTTTTTCACACTTGTCTCTTCAAGCTGGATGTCTACATGGTAGAATTAGTCTTCAATCTAGTAGTATGAGAGCTTGAGAAATGTGCAATGTAGGGACAGTTTGCTATAGACCATCTCCAAAGCTCAGCTGAGCTTCATTAGATCCCCCAGGAACTCTCTTCCTTGCTGAGAAGAAAAATTGAAGGAAATGCTTGTGTTTCTTGAATTACTTTGGATTACAGCAATTTGCCCCTTTCTTTTCTTGAATGAGTTTGCTCTGCATGTTGGGATTTTACTACCTATATTCATCATAATCATAAAGCTAGTAGAAAAGGAAATATTTCCTTTTTTTAGCACTGTGGTTTTCAGGAGGAAAGATAATTTCATTATTATTATTATTAATGCAATATTTCTCTCAGTCTTGACACTCTGCTAGTCTCCAAACATGGCAGTTTTGATGAATGAGATCATGGCTTACTGAAAGACATATCAATGCTCACAAGGCTGCAGCAGAGGCACTGAGTTGGGAAGAAATCTCTGTATATCACCTGCCTTTCCTCTCTGACCCAAAGCAGGATCCACTCCACTTCAACAGTCTCTTAGGGAACCTATTAAACCCTTTGTGGGTCTTCTGATTCATTACTGCTATCGTACATCTGCATTGCACATTCAGTAAACACATGCAGTCCCTGCACACCTTTTGTTACTCTTCAGGGACTGGCTTGCAGCTGGATGGAGAAACCTCTGAAGAATACTTGTGAACTCCAGGGGATCTGCCAAGAAAGGGCAGGCTGAGGAGCTTCAATTACAAACTCTTCAGGGTATGAGAATCTAGTATGTATGGCAAGTGGTTAGTACATTTAGAACCATTGTACAATATGATATTTCAAGGAATCTGAATGCTAAGTGCTAACACAGGATGCACTCAGCACATAAACGTGCTTTAACCCAACTTCATGTTTTAGTATTTTATTTCTGCAGTAAGGCTATAGTAAGGTCTGGTTTGAGGGATCAAATCCAGGTCCCTCTTATTGCACAATTTTTTCCAAACACTTCAGCTAAAAGTTATGGCATTTTTCTCCTGCTATGGTTCCTGAGATGCTATTCACTAACTCTTCTGATAGTCAGAAAATGATAAGCCTAAATTCTTTGCCAATTTTAATACATTTATTTTTTGTTCAAATAATATTGTTTATGGTAAGATTTTCCATTCATACATGTTTATAGACAGATATAATTTCCATTTTCAGCCTTCAATTCATCAAGCTGCATGAGTAATATTTAATGCTTTACCATTCCTCTGCTACCCCAGTACAATCTGGCTTCAGGGATGGCACTTCTACAGGGCTGTAAGCAGGGGTAGAAACTGAGAGCTGCTCACTTTGAATTTATCATCTCTGTTGCATGACCTTTGCTATAGTTTGAGTCAAATTCACATAAGACAAAGCTCATATGAGCCCTTTGCAAAAAAATCAATGGATCAATGGTATTTTGGACCCTGCAAGAAAAAAGCTGGTAGAATCAACAGGCGCCTGCTCTGATATCTTTAGCAAGGAGTTTTGTTATATCATGTTGGTGGTGACATGTCCAGTCCTCAGTGCAGACTGGCTGTTGGTAGTGGGAATGAGGGAACTTTAGGAAATAACTGATCCACTTTTGTCTGTAGTTGAAATGCTGGTAGAAACAGCTATTAAGTGAGGAAGGGGGACAGCAGTACTAATGGGAACTTGTTTTGGCACCCAGCTCAAAGAGAGTTATAGATTACAGGTTGAAAATGACATAAAGTCATGCTATCTATTTTTGCTCATTGTGCCTTCCAGAGAGATGTTGTACAGCCTTGCTATGTAGCATCACTCTGTCCAGACATTTGTTCGATAGAGTTTTTGGAAAGGGCTGATTGTAGGCTTCCCACAATGATAAAGGGGTGGGAAGGAGTTTCAGAAGGCAGCTGGCTGGCTCAGTGCATGTGGAAATGATTACTTTAATGGTGCTTTTATTTTATAGAATTATTAACGATGCTGGGGGGGAGGCTAGATGCCTTGGAAAGGAATCTTCTTAAATTATCGTAAATGTAAATGAAGAAATTAAATAAATCCATATATTTGTCATCTCCCTTACCAGATCAGATAGCACCACAGTAGACAAAGCCACACCAATTACAGCTTAGACACGCGATCAAGTTGCTGCCACTTAACTAGTATCATGCATCAACTGAGCTGTGGTATAAGCTGCAACCACAGCTCCACCCCCAGTAACTCATACCTTCGCCACATCCATGGTGCGGGGTAGCAGGCAGCAGAATGGAGGTCCACGCTGACTACAGGATGATGGCTTTTCCCTGCAGCCTTTTGCTGCTGTAGCCTTGGCTCAGCTTCCTGTTCTCCACCTGCTTTTCTCCTGCCTCTTCCCCCTGCTAGTGTGCTGGCTTAATAATAACCACAAAGAGTTGCTGCAGTTCCACCCAGGTAAGAAGCAGGTTAAGCTGACATATTTCTTATACCATGCCAAGCTGCCTCAAATTGTAGTGCAGGTGCTGTCCAGGGTTTTTGTCTTTAGAGACTGTCCTCTTGATAACAGGACAAGGGGTTAAGGAGTATCCTGCACTGGCAATAGTTTAGCTTGGACTTCTGTATGCTCTAAAGTTGTGTCCTTTCCAGCTCTGTCCCATCCCTCTAGGTCTAGCAAGGGATAGTTGTGTTTGAGCAAGCTCTGTAGGCCAAGTTCTCATGCCATAGTCTTTGGACAAGAATAGGTTTTGACACACAGGTGGTAGAAAGGGGTCTTAGATGTACTATCAAACTGTATAAGATATATACTGATCTTCATGCGTAAACCAGTATGTGGCTTTAAGTTTTAGTGCTATAAATCAAAAGAAAAATAAAACAGAGGAAGAGACATTTAGGTTGAAGCTAAAGTATTAATTAATTCAACATTCACTGAAATAATAAAAAAAACCCCACAATTGTATGCTAGTCAGAATCTACCTTGCTGGAAACAAGACTAGGTTAATAAATCCCACAAAAATAGCCACCCCAACTATGACTTGAACTGGGATTACATCACCACCAAACACAGCTGTTTGAAAAAAAGTTATTTTAAAATAATTTATGCCAATGTACATTCGCTGACCAACAGTTTTAATCCAGAAAGGAAAGAAACATTTTTCTTTTACACAGACATAATTTCTTTTATAAAGTGGAGACCGTAAATGAAAAAGGATAAAGAATTCAATTTAGTCATAGAATAAGCAAGAGGGGAAAAAAGGATAGCATTTTTTTTTCCCAACTTTTCTGTTTTCTGACCTATAGCTCTGTTTCAGTTCATGCATGATTTTTTTCACAGCATGCACAACCTCCTCTCAACTATATTCATCCTGCAGAGATGAAGATGACATCAGCTACTAGAAGAAAGTTAGAAAGTTTCCTGTGAGGCAGATTATAGAATCATAGAATCATTTAGGTTGGAAAAAACCTTTAAGATCATCAAGTGCAACTGTTAACCTAGTACTGCCAAGTCCACCACCAAACCATGTCCCTAAGTGCCACATCTACACATCTTTTAAATACCTCCAGGAATGGTGACTGAACCACTTACTTGGGAAGCCTGTTCCAGTGATTGATAACCCTTTCAGTGAAGAAATTTTTCCTAATATCCAATGTAAACCTTCCCTGACACAACTTGAGACCATTTTGCCTTGTCCTATCACTTGTTACTTGAGAGGAGAGACTCACCTCACTGCAACCTCCTTTCAGGTAGCTGTAGAGAGAGATAAGGTCTCCCCTCAGCCTCCTCTTCTCCAGATGGAAAAAACACCACTTCCCTCAGCCGCTCCTCGTAAGACTTGTGCTTTGGACCCTTCACCAGCTTCGCTGCCCTCCTCTGGACACGCTCCAGTGCCATTATAACCTTGAATCACATTGTATATTTTCACCATATTACAGACCTCTGGGTTTTGTATTTGATTATACACTTTAAAATGTTGTGAACTGCCTGAAGAAAGTTGCAAGGACTGGTCTAGAAAAGCCACTATTAAATATTCTTCTTCATTATATTTGATACCAAGGCCATGAATAATGACTTACCCTAGATTTCAGTAACCAATCACCATAATATTTACTGGCAATGACTCCGTGAAACTTGTTGCTATAGTAACTTAATCTTGGGCATAATCCAGGTCCCAGAGGAGGTGTCTGTTATCACAAAAGCCACTGTAGCTGCAGTCTTGGAAGAGAGAGACCAGGGACTGTACAGGCTGAGTTTCTAAACTACTGTCTCACCCACTCAGGCCACTTGAGACTAGTAGTAAGGCTGAATCACCCCATAATAAGCATATGTTGGAAACCTCTCCTTTCCTCTGTGCTTTCTACAGAAGGTACACATTTCTCATTGCTCCTGCTAGAGAACAGACCTACCGAGAAAGCAAGAACCCGTCTGCATAACTCAGTCAGAAGAGAGATATCCCAACCATCACATCCTTTTGCCTCTCTTTTCTTGACTCCCTCTCAAAACTACTATTTGATATTATTTTATTGATTCTTTAAAAAATAAAATAGAGAGAAATTTTGTTTCTGTTTTTGTTTTGTCTTTCCTCCTCAGAATATTTCCAGGAAGCTTCCCTCAAAAGTAGAGCTGGAGCAATTTTTCTGCCCCTATGTGCCAGTCCTGGGGTTGGATTGCCAGGTGCGTGTGGGGATTTGTCAACAGTCTTCCACAAACACATGAGCAGCCACTTGCTCCATTTCTGGCCAAAGCCAGGTCCTGCAGGAGGGGATGGATGGAGGCACGACATGTGGGGGACACTGAAGCTGACTTCTCTGGCCCTGAACCTTCCTTCCAGAAGCCTGTCTGGGCTTGCTGATCAGCTGAACTCTCTGTGCAGGCATCCTGAGGTGGGTAATAAGGAAGATATTGTTTCAGTTTTTCCATGTAAAAATAAATCACTTGTTATTTTAGCACAGTGCGATGTTTCCCAAGGGACATGTTGATTTTATGAAGTGGGACTTTCCAACAGGAAAGTTGACTGACTGACCTACTCCCAGATTTACAAGGCTGAATTAGAAAAATGCCACTGCATTTCAGCTGTGACGCATACCAAACAGACTGTGTACATAAGGGACCTAATTCCCAAATTTCACCCAAATAAAGTTATTTTTTTTTCCAGAATTTCCTTCTTGCTGTCAGCCTGCGGGTGTTGGAAGGAAAGTATAGCATTCAATTCAGGTTGAGAAGTCCTGAGAGGGTGACACCAAGGTGTTTGCAGGAGCAAGCACTCTGGACTACACAACAAAATTGGACAATCAAAGATCCTTTTCGTCCGTATTTTGCCTACCTGTGGGACTTCCCTCCTCTCCAGCCTCCTAAGTAAGCACTTCAGGTCATCTTGATGTTTAAATAATATTGTCCTACAAGTGTAACGTGATGTAATATAAGTGTTAGCATCATCCCGAAGTTTTAACCTGATGTAGTCTAATATGGAAGATTTGGCCTGTGTTGGAAATGTTCCTTCTGCTCATGAGCAGAAGTGTTTGCTCTGGTTCCCTAGCTATAACCTAAACTTGGCTTCAAAGGGAGAAAGCTGACCTTCTGTGTAGTGCCTATTGGACATTGCCAAGTTACCCTGAAGACACTAAAAACAATTTGCAGTTAGCTTAGAGTGACAAGTTTAACATTCACTTATCAAGTACAGCAATTTATTTTTACAATGTTGCAAAATGGCTTGGGACCAGCTAATTTCACTTGGAGGAACAAACACTGCCACAGCCAGAAGGCACAAAATGTGCAACAATAATCCTTAAGGCAACACACTGTAATTTGCCTTCTTCTGTTTAATGCCATGTCAAACAGAAGGATTTCTACACATTTCAGATGGTGACTGTGTTGCCTTCCCTTGGTTTGAGTTTAAAAAAAAAAAAGAAAAAAAGAAAAAAAAAAAAGAAAAGAAAAGAAAAAGAAATTGATTTACTTCAGAGAGCAGTGATAGATGAAGGATATGACATGCACTGAGCATGCCTAGTTCCTTGCTCATGCCAAAAAATTCCCAGAAGGATAAATCTCGTTTCCTGCCTTACTTCACAGAATTTAACTTTTTAAACAAGTCATGTTCTGTGGTTTGGATTCTGTGTTTATATCAGGGTTTGTTTCCAGGCTCATGGACAATAATAGTACAAGGGTCTGAAAAATCTGAACATTTTCATGTGGAGAGAAATCTTGGTGTTTTAATCTCACTTTCACTCTTATTATTTGCATTAATTCTTATAAACCAGCCCTTACAGATAAGTTGCAATAAAACCTGATATTTTCCAGGTATAAGCTGGAAAATATGCGAACTTGAGCTTTCATTTAAGTCAAACTTATTTCCATGATTTCAGGCTGTACTTATATATTCGTACTGTAGACTTTATTTATTTTAGAAAATATGGAGCTGGAAATTAAGACTTAATTTTAAAAATATGTTCAGTGTTTAAACTGACTTGTGCATTTTATACATACATACACACACATGCATATATAAACCCTTTGTGATCTACTGATTATGCTGGATTCAAGTCCAATTGGAAGCAGAACACAAATTATATTGAACCTGTTAGCCCAGCTGCATTTAGAAGACTGTAAGAATATGTATTTCCTTCTGGATTTCCATTAATAGCAGCATCATTTAATCAAAAAAAAAAAAAAAAGAAAGAAAAAAAGAAAAAAGACACTTCCATGTGATTTGATTATATCTTTCAAGAACATACAGTGTTATCCAAACATTTAGCATGCGCAGATTTGAGATGGTATGTGAATATAATGTATACATATAAGAAGACACATAAACACACACAGACAAAGAGTAACCAAAGATCAATCTTTAGACTTAACATCTCTTGCTACATTTGAAACTTTAATAACACCCCAAATTATCTCCATAACAAGTACCCAAAACTTTATTCATATATGCAAGAGCAGTTCTGCTTAATAGGCTAGTGACGTTTTGAAAAAAGGCCTCTTATGCTGTGAAGGAAAACAAAAAAATGAAAAAAAAAAATCGCCAAATGAAAAATTTGGTACTACAGAATCTCTTCTAAGCTTAATGGAAACCTGGTAAATTAGCTAGCTTCTCCTGCACTTGGGTTTATCTGTTGCAATTTTTTATTTAATCTACATATTTTTCAGACCTTAGCTAGATCTACATTGTATTTTTGCTTACATTCTGGGCTGTAGTGTACTGTGAGTAATTTCTAACTACTTAACACATACCTCAGTAAGCTTAATATACACAGTAGCTATTCCTAGATACAATGATAGTTGAAAATGTGTGTGTGTGTTGGAATATAAATATGAATATGTGTATATGTTTGTGTGTGCATATATGCCCCTGAAAAATCAGCAAAAGTGATTATATTGTAGGTTCTATTAAAAGAAAAACCTTAATGGGTGATAGAGGGAGCGGTTTCCCTTGGTGTTAAAGCTTAAGCAGAACAGCTGGTGTTTGTCCAAAATGGCAGTTCTATGTGTTGCTGTTTGCTTCTACTGAATGATTTTCTTATCACTTACTATCCTTCAAGCAACAGTGCAACTATTGTTATGACAGTAGGGGATTTCTTCCTTCTTCTCAGTGTAGGACTGAACTTGAAATTTTTAGGAAATATTTGTAAAATAAAGAGCACATGCTGAATTACTTCAATACGACTCCTTTCGTTTTCCATTTTACCAATACCTATGAGACTAGTTTCCAGAGCCCCTTGTTTCTTGATACCCAAAATATATTGTAAATGGCAATGCCTGTTTTAATGTTAATTCTCTCAAATATGTCCATAAACCTCAGTTCTTCTGCTTTCCATGCAAAGATGCGTGACCTTTATGTAGGAACTGAAAAAGCAGTTCAAAGGAATTCCTTCAAAGAGGGATTCCTTCAAACTAATGCAGACATCATTCTTTGGCCCAAGGAGGAGTAACAAAAACAGCTGCTTCCACAGTATTGCTGAGGAGGAGGGGTGAAAGAAAAAGGAAAGAAGACATGTTATACTCTTGCTCCATGTGGTGCCATGTGGTCCCTGTTACACAAGACCAAGATATGTGCACCTTGGACATAATCCATATATGAATCAGGATGCTACTCAGCTGCTGCTCCAGTACATAAGGTCATAAGGACAGACATACCGTCTCTAACACTGACTGTAAGGGACACCTAAAGAATAGCGAAAGGAGGGAAGCATAAATGATACTTCCTCAAATACTCTCTTTGCTTCCAACTATTTTTAGGGGATTTCCAGAGTTTGATATGATTTATTGAGTCAGTAATCCTCAGTGGATTTCTTTTCCATATTCTTGTCCAGTGTCTCCTTGAAACCACATAAGTTTTTGCATCTACAGTATTCTTTGGTGAGACACTTCATAGGTCCACTGACCAGGTTGCTGAACCTCTGCAATATTGGGATGCTTTCTGTTATGTTGTAGCTCTCTTTTTCCAACTGAATCGAAACATGCTACCCAAACAGACGGCCTGTTTGCTGCTTTGGTTGTGGACAGCCTCATATGTACTTAGTGCCCAGCACACAGAGACCAAAATTTGTCCGGGTAACCATGGCATTTGTAAATAAATAAAATGAATATCAGTCATTATTACCATACAGTCCCCTCTAAAATAAAAGTCTCTATAAATGGGTAGATTCCCTGGAATTGCTCTCCTGGGACCTTCTCCTCTCCCTCACAACTGTCACGGGAACATTGCCTGCATGATCATAACACCAAGTTCTCAACCTGGTACCTCTTGCTTTCTTTCTATCTTGTTGCCTTAGCTGCTTTTGTAGCCAAACATAAATAATCTCATTTGCTTTGCTTTTTTCCTCCTGTCCTTAGATTCTCTTTCCACCATAACGGAACCCTCAGATATCCTCCTCTTTGTTTCTTTGCCAACAATGTTTAATAGGTGCTTTTCTAGTATCTCATATTTACTAAATAATACTCCTAAATATTTAATTAAGGTCTTGGAATATTTTTACATTTAGTTACTCTTGCTGCATCAGAGTTTCCTAGGTGTTTTTCCATTGACTCACCTGCTAGAGAGTGTGAGTGTCTTTGCAGTGTTTACCTGAGGAGCAGGTATGTCCTGAAGGGCTGCCTGGTTTTATGTGAATTCCTTTATTCACATGTCCTGCTGATGTACTGAAGAAAGTTTTTGAAGTATGTTTCTCAGATAAACTCAGGGATTATGCCCCAGGAATGCACCATGGGGCAGATAAACTATCATGAGAAAAGAAACATTTCAGGTGCTTGTGCAATTTTATTTTATTTTTTAACTGGAACAAGATTATCTTTACAGCTGCATCTGCAGGAATTTATCAGTCTTCTTACAACCTTCCTCCCTATGTACTCAGCTGCCTCCTGCAAAGCCGCGTAACTTATCACTGAGGTGTACTCTTCTTCAGCTGCAGGCTTATGAGTCTCTCCTTGAAAGCTATAAGGAATATCTTCAGCTTCACCAAAACAGTGAATCTTGCCAAAACATGCAAAGCTACCGTCCCTGTGCCAATAAGAGCTGCAGTGAAGGAAAAGGTATTTTTTCATGTAAAGAAATGTACCGTGATTCTCTGTCTACTTAACACGCTTCATGGTGAGATTCCATCTAAATTTAGCTATACAGCTTTCACCACATTTTTAGCCATCGTGTGCCGTCCACACTAGTAAATTAAATAGGACTAGGGAATACTCCCAGCCACTCAAATTTTAGAAGCTACACTGTTAAATTCTCTGATTTGATTTTTTTTTTTTTTCTTCAACAAAGTCAGTCAACACATCTCTGAAGAAATTCTGGCACAATTCAGGACTCAACATGAACTCTTCCCAGCAGGTGTTTTGGAGGGTAAAGTAATTTAATGGTGTGGATGAAGCCAGACCTTGGCATTTGCTTTGAGGCCAGAGAATAGTCCTTGGCATATTTATTTTACTACTACAGTTGAAGATCCGGGAAACAGTGCTCCTGAAATAACAAGTTCCCTACCTTGCCAGAGGAAACAGTTCTTTGATAAGTGCTTTGGAAAGCCTCTAGAGAAAGCTGCCATTTGCCGTATTTGGGTTTAGAAACCATCTTCACTGACTGCTTTGGGCAGAATTCTGTCAATAGGAGCGAACAATACTAGCAAAATACCTCTGCAATGGCTTCCATCTGGAGAATCACAGTCATTAGTACTGTGACATAGTTAGAAACAAGGACAATGAAGCCTAGAAAGAATCTGTAGCTCTCAGAAAGGCACTGTTCCTGTTCTTTACACAACTCAGTCTCTCTTGTCCCACTCAGGCACTGGGATGATGAAATCAAGCAAATTCAGATTTAGGTTTCACAGAAAACAAGATAATATTTCCTTTGGATGGTCACTCTTTCCCCTTTAACTTCTATTTATCATGAAATGTGACAGGGAATGGATTAACAACTTGTTGAATGTAATCATGCACTCACAGAAAATGGAACTGGAAAAGGATTTTGAGAGGTCATACGGTACATTGCATTGCCCCAAGGCGGAACCAGCTCTGCTAAGGACATTGTGGACAGCTGTTAGAAAAACAGCTGTTTTAAAGACTTGTAATGATGGTAATTCCACACTCTCCTTAAGCAATGTGTTCCAGTCCCCCACTATCTGTACTGCTGGAATGTTTTTCCTAATGTTTAACTTTAATCACCTTTGCAGCAATGTAAGCCCATTATTTTTTGTCCTATCCACTTCTGGCACAAAGAAAAGATTCCTTTCTTCTCTGCAACAGCCTATATTGGGTTTGAATACAGTTAATATGCTTCCTCCTCAACTCTCTTTTCTGGGTTATGCATGTCCAGTGTTGTCAATTTTTCAGAAACGGTCATGTTTTCTAGCTTTATGATCATCTGCATGTTCTGTTACTCATGGGATTACACAGACTATTGGGTGAGCTCCCGAAGCCAAGTTACCACACACTGCCAAGAACAAGGAAGAGGACATGACCACATAATTGGGGAAAAGGTAAAAACAGAGCAGTAAAGCCTTTTATAACAGCATAGACTAAAATTTACTTAACCAGTCATGAAACTTAAATGAGGAAAACAAATTATATCAGTAGCAACAGGGAAAAGTAGCTTTGAATTAAAAAGAAAAAATAAAGATTGGGTTTTTACATACTTCCTTCTACAAGACAACATACTAATTGATGTGAATAGGTAGATATGTCATCTTTTAGATGAAAGCTTACTTCCTCTATCAGCTTTTCCTTGCACTTTACTGTCCAGTCTCAGTGTTACTCCAAACACTGATAGAATGGAGTCGTCTAGATAATCCCTACAATACTGAATAGCTCGACACTGGAAGACCACCCAGACTCATACATTACACATTCTTTCAGCCTACTTCCTTGTGAAGTGGATGTGTTTTAGGATGCCTTCCTAGAGTCTTCGTTAAAATTTCCTGTCTTTTTTGATTGGGGAATAGATTTTATGAAGACTTTGTCTTCTAGGAGAGTAGCTTCATCATAAAATTCTAAGTTACTCTGAAGTGGATTTCTTTCGGATATCTCTAACTACTTAATGAAATATAGGAGCGTTTATTCCTCTAATGTTTTCAGGTATATGCCTAGACAATTTTAGGTAGTGATTCTGAGGTTTCACATTTTGAAAATAGGCATGTAAAACTGGCTTGGACCCAGAATCTTTGACTATAATTGTATTAGCGAAGTGGACAGGATCAGGGAAGTGGCCCAAGAACAGTTATCCATCTGGTTAAATTGTTAATCTATTCCCTGGTGCCCTTTTGGTTCATGTCAAATAACACTATCTGTCTGGGAACCAGCATATGCCAAGGAAGATTCCCAGGGGGCAGTTTGGATGCACCCACCCTGTTCTGTAATGTAAAAGAATTTATTAGTGTGGCTGTGGCCAGACCATGTCATTTGGCTTCCAGGGCAACAAATGGGCCCAGATACTGTTTTCCTTGCTACTCTCTGTTCATGTAGCCTTGGGCAACAGTTTGAGGGGATCAGGTAACTCCCTAAATTATTGCCTGTAGTGTTTTTCAGTATCTACCATAATTTTTAGAATTCCTAAAAAAATTCCTATGGAATAAGCTTCATAATTATAAAGTTTAAACACAAATATTTCTGCTAACTAATTTTTGGACAGTGTTAAATAAAATCATGGTGACACTTACCCAACAATGACTTCTTGGTTTTCAGTGGAAATTCACTATTAACGCAGATTATTAAACTTTCCGTGAACCTTCTAGTAAAACCAAATTTTAATTTGGATTGCAACCCAATCCATCATCAAGTATGTAAGGTAGGTAATGCTACAGTAGGACAGCTCTTTCTTCAGCCAATCTGTAAACTTATTCAGTCATTCAACTTTCCCAAAGCACTGCTTATGTACACCTCTCTTCCTTTCATATCTGCTCTTTACTGCATTATTTCTGTATTTCAATTACTGTTTATCACAAACTTCGTGATAATTTTTATAGTCTGTCTTTGAGAGAGGCAGAACTTTCAGGCAAAGATGGGTCCTGGAGTCACAAAGCATAATATTTACAAATTGTACAGCTTAAGTAATAACCAAACAAAGATATTTAGGACTTGTGGTGAATCTCGAGGGGTTTGGGCTTTATTCCCTTCATGCTTTTTGATTCCTGTTTGTCATACTACACTTTCTGGTCACTACAGGTAGAATGAAAGAGTTAGTTAAGAATAAATTTCTGAAACAACTGTTTATATCACTTTCAGTCCTGGCCTCCAAATACAAACCAGTTTTAACAGTTTATAATTACAGTGTTAGCATTTTCTGTTTCTGAAGTAAACTAAACATTTAGGAAAGCTGTATTGCAACACATCTTTGTTGTCTTTAATGCACCAGAGATTTTAGTCTGACTATGACACACTGTGTTTCTAAATTTTTGTGTTCTTACAAGTATAGTATTTCTGTGAAGTTCCATTGATTCTCTCTCACTTCTCCTTTAAAAATATTGGGTCTGGGAGTTTTCTTGTGTTTATTCTGTTCGTTATTCTAATGTTGCACAAACAAATGAGTATACTCAGATTACTGCAACATTCACAAAATGAAAAGCCATTGGATATACTAGGATATAATTTTTTTTTAAAGTCCATTCCAGACAGCCAGAGGTAGTTAAAAAAAGTTTATTTTGTTTTCTATTTGAAAACATTTTCATCCATGGCAGTTAGCCTGATCCCTACTGGGAAAACAGAAACCTAATTTTGTCCTGCTTAATACAAACAGAATTCCCAGTGACTTCACTGGGAGTTTTGCCTGAACTAGGAGCACAGAAGAAGGCTCTATAAACTTTCAAGAATATCCCTCTGCTTTCCTGTGGCCTAATCTAATCTCTGTAGTTTACCAAGTACTTATATTCTAGCAATGTATCAAAGTGCTTTGCAAATTATCACATCCTTATGCAGTACTTTTGGACTTTTGATAGAGATCGTAATTGTGTGGGAATGAAACATATTTAAAAATTGCCATATGCCCTAGGTGGTTCTACATCCCTGTGTATAGACTTGACAACTCTGGACATTGATTCCATATCAATGAAAATATCATCTCCTTTCCCATGACTTTACTACTAACAACTTCAGTTGGTAACAATAAATGAATATCTTGGGTTCAGAGAATAGTAAATATAGCATAGAAAAACAAACCATTTCCAAGAATGTGTTTTCTCTGTGGTTAGGATACGTTATACTATTCCACATTATTGAGCTAGTTAGTGCTTGGAGACAAAAAAAAGAGGAAAAATCTGAATGGGAAAGCCAACTTTGGCAGGAGCATTATTGCTGGTTTTGAGGAATGAAAAACAGAAGTTAAAAAAAAAAGAGAGAGAAGAAAGAGATCAGAAAACTTGTTTTTCAAATATATATCAGATGAAGGGTAGATTATGGAGAAGTTTAAAAACAGAAGTTAAAAAAGAAAGGGTAAAAAAATGGGCGCTGTCTTTTTTTTTTTTTTTTTTTAAAGATGGAGTGCAACTGGAAACAGCATGCAGCCAAAGGTCAGGGTCAAGAGTAATAGAATCCTGGCACTATGTGCTAGTTTATCTTCTACACGATGAACTCCTGCCAAACCATATACACAATGTCGTACAGCAGGGAAAAGTGTCTGATGCATCTCCAGAGTATTTATGAGGGCTTCTGTTTTGAAGATAGTTTCTTAGGTAACAGAATAATAACATAATGGGACTATTTCTCATTTATCAGGGACTATTTTTTTTCTTTTTGGCTTATTCTGCAAATTAAATTGTGATAACCGTTTCCCCTTTTCTGGACTCCCTCTTCCAGTATTAAGACACTTGGGGGGTTTATTTTATTTTATTTATTTTATTTTATTTTATTTTATTTTATTTTATTTTATTTTTCAGATTTGCATTAAGAGAAGGATTTCTGTGGTGGTGGTGCAAGAGCTGATTCAAATAAGACTAACTCTTGCTCAGCACCTTAGGAAATAAATAGTTGAGTCGGAATGATATGCATTCACAACATTTAAAGGAGATGAAAGAAGGTCTTGACTAAGTTGTTGCTTCTTGGACTGTGTGCCTTCCTGTCTCTCATATAGCACTGTGTGTTATGCTTTGTTTCTTTTAGGCATGGTAGTATATTTATACTCTGCTTGCAAAGCCTTCCCTCACCAGTGTACATTCAGAGCACAATCCGGTAGTTTGTTTTTCTACATTTCCCCTTATTTCACAAATGTATAAATATTCCAAAATTAGTTTTAGAAAATAGTTTATCTAAAGCATTTCACATCTTTTTAACAAAAAAAAGCTTTGCAGGTGTACAGATCGAAATGCAAGAAAACAATATGTCAGATTCTGATCCAGCACTGGGAGCAAAATATCTTCATTAATGGAACATGGATTAAACTCACAGCAGCTGCTCTGTAATATTTATATTCCAACCTCTCATGAACTTTTATGAGGGGACAAGTGAGATCACATTAACTGCAGCAAAACAAAATCCACATATTCACTTACCTCAGAGTAGCCTGCGCCTAATTTTCTGGCTCTGATCTGGCTTCTCTCCAAGTAAATCATTCTTCTGGCCATAAAACTTACTTGACAAGTCAGGTAGCACACAAGATGAGATGCTACCTATTTCAAAGTTTTCACTTCAACAGAAGTATTCACTATTTTAAATTTTTTATAACCTTTTAGAAGAAAAGCAAAGATACAGGCCTGGTTCACTCCAGTAAGTAAACTGTTTCAGTGAAATCGGTTGCCTGATAAAGAGAAACATTATATGGGACAGAGGTTTCCCTAGAGAACCCCATGAAAATGGTAAGAACTGAAAAGGCACTCCCTCTGATCCAAAACGCCAATTGAAATCCTGGCAATGAGTTTTAAGCTATTGAAAGGTGAGAAAATAGATGAACTTTGAGAAGTCAGTAAGGAATATAGGGTTCAACAGTATGCATTAAACAGTCCAGGAGCTTCATAGTACAGGATTTTCATAGCACAAAGCAGTAGAGTTGAATCAAAAGACAGGAGAGTCCATATTGTTATTACAAAGAAGCCCATTTGGGTGAAGAAGTTCAGCTCCTCTCCCTCATTGAATCAGACTCCAGAATTGTGCTGTGATTCATAAAATTAGCATCAAAGCATAGAAGTGACTGTAAAGCAGTGTTATGTAGTGCTATACTAAGAGTACAACCAAAGACCCTTGAGCTTGTTTTCCTTGCGATGCTGGACTTCTGCACTAAGCTAACAACCCCAGAGGGACTATGACTCCTGATGCTGTTCAAGGTTTTATCAAACTCAATCCACTGTATGAGTTCTTAATCCCAGAGAACCACTCAAAGGTTATAAATTACACAGTAGGTCTGATCCTGCAAAACCACCTGCAGCTGCATAATTCCCAGGACTAATTTTTCTGGAGCTATGGGCTGTTTACAATTCAGACGTAGAAAGCAGCATTGAATTCTGGGAGGTGTTACTGGTATCCGACCGCACACCATGGAAAAGGGTAACCAAAGGGTGTTACGCAGATCCAGTGCCAGGCAGGGGTGCTGCCTGCAACAACAGAAATAATAACTTTATCTTTGTTTATCCCTCTTCAAGTTAAACGTCAGGTATAGCAGAGTTGTTAGTAGCACTGTCTGTAGAGGCTTCAGAGAAGGACAGTCCTTTCATTAAGTGACATTCACCTACTTGCATCCAGCTCCCTTTTGAAAGAAGCTATTTTCACATGCGTATTCTGCACACTAATGCACTTTCTCCCTATTTCAAGATTTTCTAACCTTTTGAAATGTTCTGCTAAATGTTCCCCCTCTTGAATGTAAATAATTTTCTTTCAGGAGAAACATAATCAACTCTTTCCTTTCACCACATGATTTTCTGAGTGAAAGACCACGCTGGAAAGGCATTGATTCTTGCTTTAAAATATTCTTGCCCAGCTTCCAGCCTTGTAAACAGAAATGCTGAACTCCTGTATCTTCTTGCACATCCCAAATGCATCACTTGAGAGTCAGACAGAACTCGGGACCCTCACTGAGTTCAGCTCAGAATCTCAAACCCACCAATTTGGAGATGACATTAAAATACAGCAAATTCAACTTACTTTACTTGAAACTGAAGTTGAATTGCATTAATAAGGGAATACATAACAAAATTAAATTGAAATGTTGCTGACTTTGTATACAAACCAAAATATAGTATTTCTCTGGGCAGGGAACACTACTGTTGAATACCAGTGAGGGTTAATCTTGCTAGCTGTTGCAAAAGTCTGTATCCAAAATGTGCATGGAGTAATGCTGGCTCTAATTATTACACTGTATGGAGAGATCAGTCAACTTTATTCCTAGCAATTCACTAACTTTTGTGTAAACTTGGCACAGAAAGGCTTTTGCTATTGAACTAAATAAAACCCTCAGCACATGGCCATGGCCCAAGGGGACACTTTATCATTTGTATATAGAGAGACATTTGATTATGGCTTAATTATACAATACGCTGCTATTTATTTTCAATCAGTCTGCAAACTCCATAATTGTGGATTATTTACTGATGAACTACTTACAATCCATTATTCTACTATGTTAGTGCATTCAAATCCAAAAACATACGAATGTTTAATAACCTAGTTTAAATCAGTTGGGCTTTTATTGGTCTTCAGGAAGAAAGATATGTAGAAACTGACAGTTTGGTAAATCAGTTACACAACATTGAAAACAAGCTTTGTTTTGTTTCATTTTCTTTTTTAAAGTTTCTAATAATTATGTTCAATTTATCATATCATTATTATTTGCTACTGTACTTCTGGTTGTCATCTTCTCTGGATGGTATTTAATCAGTCGCAGAAATTAAACAAATAAGATAGTGGACGGCATTTCTTGAAGTTCTAAACAGCAGGATTTTCCAAATCATAAAAAAGCTTCATAACTACCCCTTTTGGACTCCTAATTTTAAAATTATAAATTGCAGGTTTCTCTTTCTTTCATTTCTCTACCCAGCTTCTCCCTAGAAGGAATTACTTAGACTATTTGGATTTAAGTCAAAATCAGACATTTTCTTGAGTTCTAGCAGGACTTGAACTGCATTTTTCTTCATCACTTGTGGAGGTACCTCAGTCAAGGGGTTACGGACTCTTCTGAAGTGGCACTTTACTGCTACATTTTAATCAATGTCTAGGTCACAGCAAAAAGGCTAGAACAACTCCGTACTCTGATGTTACAGGGCTGTACGAGCAGGCTGAAATTGCAGCCCCTGCTTCTGTTCATACAAAAGGTTATGGATCTGCTCCAAAACAGTTCCGAGGAAAGCTGAATTAGGGTAGTTTATATCCCAGATAACTCTGTAACCTTCAGTTTTGCTATGGAAATGAGGGAGAGGGAAGCAGGAAATAGGTGATCCACTTCTGAATTGTTTTGCCTGCATGGACTGATTTGTTGCACTGCAAAAAAATCAGCAGAGGCACTAGACTGTAATGTTTAAGAGTCAAAGCTGTGGATCAAGATGAGCACCAAATATGCCTCTAGAAGCACATTTTGACTTCACAGTCATGGACAAAATTTCTTACTTATGCAGCCCCTTTCCAAAGCCCCAGTTTAGATCTTTGGCAAATACAGTAAGGATTTGCCAGTGTATTTGTACTTGCCAGACTGTTTCCCATTTGTTATTTTTTTTTTATCAGTTTCACTTGATTTTGCAAGTTTTTGTGGTGTGTGCAGACTTCTAAGTGAGAAAGTTTCCCTTAAATTAAATTGTACGGGAGCCCTCTAATAATGAAAGGAGGAAACTGTGGGGAGAGAAAAGATCTACCAGACCTACACAGGGATGCTGTGAAGTACACTCATGGAATGAGCATCCTGAAATCCTCACATTTGGGGAAGCATTCAGGCTTTCAGGGAGGGATGGGATTAACCTAAGTCAATGCTTGTTGAGGAAAATAACTCATTTGGAGTAGTTGGTAGAGGAAGCATTATTTTGACTTGGCTTCTGCTAGTTGTTACGGAGTCCTCTGTGATTGTGGTTGGGCTTTGTTTTAGGCTTTGCTAGAAACAGTCATGCTGGAAGTATGGCGTGCTGAAGAGCTGCAGAAGAGTGTGAATGAATATAAGACACTGAACCCTTGCTTGAAATATGTTGTAACAAATAATGCCTTTTTGAATGAAATATATGCAGTAGAAAAGTGGAGTTATTATTCTGCTTAGAACCCAAAACCCAATACTTTTTTTCCTTTATTCCCTCCTTCCATGCCCTTCTTTGGTAGAAGAGAGGCAGGAGGTAAAGAAATATCCTATTCTTTACTTAAAACCAGAAAATTAGTTTGGTCTTTATTTATGTGAAAGTCCCCCAAAGTCCATAGAATATTTTGAGAGAAGCAAAATTTACGTATTTTTTATATATATATATAATAAATATAAATATGTACACATATGCTATTTTTAATATCTGCAAATATAAAAACAAGCTAGTACTTCTTTTTCTATTTTATTTCTGTCTTTGTAGTACTTCTTTTACTGAAGCACTCTTTCCCACAAAGTGTACTTCTTTGGCACGAGGTGTACTTCTTCCTTCATTGGAAAGCTGGAGAGGGGCTGTTTACAAGGGCATGGAGTTATAGGACAAGGGGGAATGGCTTTAAAGAGAAGGAAGGTAGATTTAGATTAGATATTAAGGAGAGTTTTTACTGTTAGAGTGGTGAGGCACTGGAACAGGTTGCCGAGAGAAGCTGTGGATGCCCCATCCCTGGCAGTGTTCAAGGCCAGGTTGGATGGGGCTTTGGGCAACCTGGTCTAGTGGAGGGTGTCCCTGCCCATGGCAGGGGGGTTGGAACTAGATGATCTTTAAGGTCCCTTCTCATCTAAACCATTCTATGATTCTATGAGGATTAGATGATTTTCAGTCTCCTCAAATCTGAAGAGGTCACTTTCTCCTCAAAAATATCTACCTGCCAGTTGCATATTGACTTGATGGCAGTTCACACTGGCAGTGAAACCAGACCAGGACTCTAGCTTCTCCCATGTGCAAGGAACATAAAAAGGCAACGTTGCTTTCATTCATCTGTTTATGAAGGGCAATTCTTAACTTTCAGAGTAGTTTCCTTCTAAATCTCTTTAATATGTCAGTCTATTGACAAAGATAGAAATTGCAGATGAAACATTTCAGGTAAGAAAATAAGGGACCCAACCCAACAATTACTTCTCTGGTTAACTTCTCTTTTATGACTTCTCAGAGGATTCCTCTGTAATGTAGACTGTAGGATCAGATGCAAGATTTATATAGTAAATTAACCACATAAGTATGACAAAGTAAATCACTACTTTAATACAGTAATAAAACATTATATTAAGGCTTCAATATAAATGGTTTGTACAGAGGTTAGTAATTGAATACTAGATATTAGAAGCATATTACATACTTTAGTACTATTTGTTATGGATAGTTACAAGCATATTAGTAGGTGTTATTGATCTGTTCGTTCTATAATAACCTCTAAGAAATGATTTACCATTTACTAAAAGGGTTATTACTTAAATATCAACTCTTCAGACATTATTTATAGATATTCCATAATGTTAAGCGTGATGACTATATCAGGTTTAATAAACGAATACTGTAGGTTTTCTGCCACTAGGTTTATTGAGAAATTTCATTAACATCTGTACAAACTTTTAAGATCATTTTAGTCATGGCTGAAGTTATACTGTCCATATGAAAATGAAAATAGTAACAATAATGACACTTATATTCAAAGATGTTGAAATCAAGTAATGCAAAATTTCAGTATTCATTGTATTTAAACAGTTTCTCTTAAGCTAAAAAATCTGAGTCAGACAGGGACATTGCTAGCATGGTTTGCAAGGAAAAAAATCAGCTGATTTTGCATTTTCTACACCAACTTTGTTTCCACCAGGATGTGCACAGTAGATCTAACTGGTAATGATGAGTGTGAGCATCAGGCTAACAGCCCATAAATGTCCAATGTGCTTCAAGAGTGCTGAGGCACATCTCTCCTGCTTTGCTTGCAATATTTTCATAGCGAATAGAAGTTCTGAAAGCAAAAATAACTCTGACAGCCTGGAGACCAGAAAGCATGAGAAAATGTAGTAGAATTGCTGCCTGGATTGGTGTGTAACTTCATGTGTTTCACACATGTGTACTACATAAGCAGATTACATATGTATATGCATGTACACACACATACACACAATTTATCATTCAGATAGCTTTTAATATTGTGTGATAATTTCTATTATTTTCATATCACAGATAAAAAATATAAATCCCTGTAAAACCAGAATATTTTTCACCCTTTAAAATTAATGTTCCTATGAAGGAAAACCAAAGCTGTCAACTGTCTTAAACAAAGTTTTGTTTTGTTACTGAAATATGATCAGGACCCTTATTTAAATTTTAATACTTTCATGATATTAACATGAACTCAATACTATTTGCTTTGTTTTTCTTGAAGTTCTGGTTCTTCAAGTCTTTGCTTTGTGAAGATGTTAGCATTCATAATGAAAGTATGTTTTAGGACTCAGAGATGGAAAGGAGACCTCAGAAAGGTATCCTGAAACGCCTTCTGAGATTTCTTTGCATGGCTTTTTCATCAGAAAATACTGCTACAACAAATCTGCACTCTTCACACAAAAAAACAGATTTTGAAACAAAATTTTTTCAGGATGTTCTGTCCAAAACCGAAGTGAGGCATCAAAATAGCTTATAATTTGGCATTGATCATATTATCTTAGAATGCAGGAGATCTGCTATCATTAGACCACTCTGTATTTTGGTGTTAGTAAAAACAAACCCAAGGTTCCCAATACTGATTTTCAATTCCTGTTAACAACATCAAGATTGGAAAGCACAGAAGGCTCTGTCATACTTTGAGAAGCTGACACTTTGGGGACCAATACTTAATAATATGAGTATACAAAATTAATATTTTGAAAAATACCAAAACCAGCTGGTCAAAAGTTTTCCCAATCTGAACATATCAAGGGGCATGACTTCCAACTGCACACAAAACTAGCATCACTTCGAACACTTTTGACTTCCAACCTCACACAACTAGATGCCTTGGTTTGGCTGAGTGGGCTTTCTCGTCCTGCATCTGCAGGTGACAAGACTAGTATTCTTAAAAATCACCGGTCTGGTATGCATTCAGTCCTATAAATATGTTGGGCAGAGTACAGAATACTGATGTTCTGTTCATATCTTTGGTTTGAACACAGTTTGAGGCAAGGGTTAATCTTTGCAACACAAAAATTACCCTTCCTTCCTTCTTTCCCACTGATCAAGCAGGACCGAGACAAAGCTCCTAAAACAGAGAAAGTCATTCAGTTTTCAATCTTACTGAAGACAAGCAATTTTAAATTAGGTTTCTAACTTCAGGTAGTCATCCCCCAGAATACTTTTCATCCTGCAGAAGAAGATTAATTTCTCTTCCTCAGAAGCATCTATCATTCTCCATTTTCTGTAGACAAATATCTTAAAATAGGCAATGAAATTTTACCTGACAACAACTGTGTGAGATGAATCCCATTATTTAAACTGCTTTTCTTCTGAATTTTTAAATCAGGTATGGTTCTAGAGAAATCATTAAGAGATGGTTTACAAGTGCTTTGATTCCTTTGCTGACTAAATACAAAATCAATATACTTGTAAGTATGTTTCTGCAAGTAATTTTTTGTCATTTCTTCATCGTCTTAATACTTACATATTTTCACTATTCCTTCAATTCCTAAAGTAACATTTTATCATTATTATTTTTGTTCTCCGTAATAATACATTTTTTATGCTTTATCTTTCTATTTTTTTTCATGTCTTTTACTCTGTTTTCCCCAAACACTTAATTTTCACTTTAATCACCTACTTTGGTTTTCATGAGTGTTTTGAGGCTAAATTTTCCACTTAAATACCCCGTTTATGCCTCACCACTGAGCTGCCTGCATGTAACAGATCTCGACGTGGCCCTGTGCATTTTTGGGTTATATCTTGGCCATTAATCTTTCTTTATTGTGGTATGTTTAACAAACTGTTAAAAATAATGGTAGCTGGCAATGAAAAAGTGTGGTGCCCTTTAAGAGGCATTGTTTAAACTGATATTTAAAGATTTCTAATTCTCTGGGGTCAGGAAAGTAACGTTTTCATGTTTTTACAAGTCGTTTTGCAGCAAGTCTTATATTGTCCAGAAATGATGTTTAAAGTTTCAATAGCTTCTGGTTCTCTGTGCCACATCACCTTGCAATTGCCCCCAAATTGTTTCTGAATCACGTTTCCTCTGGCAAGGAGTGGTAACCCTCATTTTATATTACATTGTACAATGTACAGTGCTCTCACCCCACTCATAATAATGTTAATGTCAGAATGAAAAATGATAAAGCATAAATTAAATAGCAACCATATGTTTTCTGTAATATATCTTTTTTGTTTTCTGACCCAGGTAAACAATTTCCTTATATCTCCTGTTCAGATCTGCATTTCATCCTCCAGATTTGCCTCACGAACACCAGAGAGCAGGCATCTTGCCTGCGTCCAGACAGCTGAACTTGAACTTCAGTTAATACAAAGTGATAGTGCTCACTGCTGCTAAACAAGCTTTTCATTTTAACCAGCGAGCTTGTTAAATAACGTATCTCCCATCAGCCTACGGTCATTTTAGAGCTTTACAAACAAACTTAAGCTTCCAGTCCATGTTATGACAAAGAACAGTGAATCTTTCCATGGGATTATTCTAGTAAACCCTTAGTAAATTATCCGAACAAATAAATGTTACAAAATTCTACTGGTTGGGCTCCCCACCCTCCTCCTCCCCAGCTTCCACCGGCAAGTGGAAGGCGCTCTGTGTATATCACGTTCTCTGCGAGGAGGCCATCCAAAAGCTACAGAAATCATTACAATAAAATACAAGCCACTAGTTTCCTCCGGTGCAGAAGGGAGACTATCAATGGGCCAAGGTCCTCTCCACGCGTGGATCTTTGGTACATGAGAGCACAGCCCAGCTGGGGTCAATCAATAAAAATGATCCTGGACACATTTTCTTCTTTTCCCCTGAAAGATGGTTTCTGAAGCGCAGACACCCTCTGTTTTGTGCACAGGGGCTGTCACAATGACGGGTCGCTGGCAGCAGGGGCTGCAAGGAGAGGAAACGCGGGTGTGAAGTGTGAAGGCGAGGTTCGCCATGCAGCTTTGGCAGCCGCAGTGAGCACTGTGCAGGGCTCTGAGCGATGTCAGGGTGCTGTGCACGTTTTGGACTATGCGTATTCGCACCTCTGTGCTGACCCAGCTTCCCTGGCAGATTATCTGCCCTGATCTCACCTGGTTTCCAAAACCCACCCTCTCACCCTTTTCTGTGTGACCCTTCCTGCCTACTTTATGTTACATTTAATCACATTCCCAAAAAGCATAAAATCTTGTGCTTGTCATAATTTTAGCTTCCTCTGTTCTGCGTATCATTTTCAGCACTTACTTCTTCATTTATTTCTTTTGCTACCCGGTCAGGGTAGCTTCTCCTGCCGACTCCCCTGTCTGACATGTTTTTTTGCTAGAGTGTAGTGATGGATAGAAATACACAGCCAGGCTTATTGCCGCAAATGGCGTCACAGCACCACGGAAACGCATGCCGTAGTAACTTGCTGGGAAGCAGGACGTATTTCCCAGGTGGCAGACTGCACTAGTTCTGTTACATCGGCTCCGGTGCACAGGCTTGCCCAGTTGCCCAGTTGCCCAGTTGTTTTTTTTTTCCGGCTGAGATTCATAAGAGGCAAATAAAATTAAGCATTTTGTCCATCTGCCCCGAAGAATAAGAAACAGGAGCAAATGGAGGAGCAAATTTTAAGACAGAAAAAAATAGCTTCTGGAGGTGTTTAATTTTCACCGTTGGTTATAGGTAGAGTCTAGAAAATCAGCTTGGGCTTTAGGCTTGGCTTTCACATACCTAAAGGAATCCATTCCATGCACTGAGTGCCAGTCTGTGAGATCTAGTAGATATTAATCTTAATTTTTTTCCATATAATTTTCCAATAAATACAACTACATAGCGCTGAGGTGATACTTAACTTTAAGTATCACTTTAACTTAAGTTTTAGCATTTTATTGTTCATGCAGATTTTTCAGAACTGTAGTTTTTTGGCATGGATTTTTTTTTCAGACATTTTTTATCTGAATTCTGGTTTCTGAATATACAGAACAATAACCTGCTTGGCTGTCCCTGTTATTATATGTCAATGGTTAAGACTGCAAGAAAAACTGAAAAACCTGACTAACTAATGAGTAAAGTCAACATTCTTTGGTTTTGACTGCGGATGCCAGGTAAGAAGTCTTAATTCTTTAACAGTTATATGAGAAATAATAGGCTAGATAGTGCAAGAATAATGAAGAGAAAGAGTTGTTAAACAATCCTGTATTAAATGTCATGTACTCAGCAGGTTAGACTGATTAGATCTAGTGACAATATTTGTAAGACTTGCATAGGAAAGCAAAACCTTTCATACAACCTTTTTTTTTTTTTTTTTTTTCCCCGGGAGTGAAAAAAAAAAAAAAGGCATTGACTGAAGTCTGGAAATGTATTTTAAAAACCTGTATATATGATAGTAAAGACTGTTCTTACATATGCACTTCAAACCCTAATCTAGATTCTAAAGGGCATTTGGACCTCAAGTTATAATTCTACCTATAAAGAAACAAATTTCAGGGAGAATGTTATTCAAGTTGGCTGGAAATATCAGAGAGACATGGAAAAACAATAGGTACCAAGTTCCCTATGGTTTTACTGAGTAACTCTGTGAAGTTCTTGGAAAGTTCCATCCTTTTTAACCAGGAACTGGAATTTGGCAAGGCAAAGTTTGGCACCTTGGAACATCCTTTAATTCTTAAAACAGATTGAGATAGATATTTCTTTGATGCAGCTCTGCCTGTTTGCAAATAAAGTGTAACAACCTACCTTCCTGAGCTCAGGAATACTCAATAAGAAGATGGGATTTGATATAATTTCATTTTTGCTTCCCATTTCTGTGAATCCTTCAGCTAGCTTTCTGACCAGAAAGAAATCTTCTTTTCTTGCACACAATCCTATTGTCTCTGGGATTCCCTTGGCTTACTGTTCCCTTCTGAATATTTTTTTTTTTCCTCCTTGAATTCTTCTCACAAAATAATCTATGTCAATGGAACTGAATCCCAACTCTGCATTTAGAAAATCAACCCCCTTTGGATGATACAGTGAATTCCTACTTTATCCTTGCACATGGCTAACTCTGCATGTAGGCACCTATTGCCTCAGCAACCCCTTCCAAAAAGGGATTCAGATTGCTTTACAAACTCGGTGTGAATGAAAAGCAGCTGTTACACACCCCAGTGAGGTTTAAACCAAATTATCAAAGTGAGCAGACATGCTCCCAGGCCCTTACTTTCTGCTTCATCTTACCACGAGGCATCCCTCACTACGGACATGAGAGTAGCTGTGTGAAATTCAGTGGGAAATAAGTTGACTCCATGTTGCATGTCTTCATACAGACAAGGACCTGGAGGTCTGCCTGTGTAGTCTATGCACCAGCATGGCTCAGTACTGAATTAGATGGAGAGATAACCCGAGTCCTCAGAAAGGCATAGGTGCAGCAGATCATCACTGTGTCTCAATTTGTAATCAGGCCTAATTTTCCAGGCACATCACTGGCTGTAGAAAAGCTTGTCTTCATGTTTTGGTCTCTGCCAGAGAAAGGATTTTCTAAGACCACTTCACAGCAAGCTGTAAGACAGCATAGGATACACCATATGCTACAAGACGCGTGGCATCTGCCCTCATCTTCCTGCAGACCATCTCTTTAAAAATACTGCAACAATCCAAAACCTACCAACTTGTCCTTCTACTTCTTGTGTGAACTCAGGTTTCTGCCACTTGAGTTTATTTTTGTAATGATATCTACAGAGACTCACTTGCTATTCACAGATAGCCAGAAAACATAGTTTCTAGACTGTGGCTTAAACATTCAGGCCAGGGTTAGACAGAACACAGGGGAAACCCTTACCTTGTTTTCCAGTCTTTGGATGCCCTCTGCGTCTTTGTCGTGCTGGAAGACGAAGCTGTGAGGACTGGTTAGCACTGCCAGGACAAGACTATTCCATGCCGTAAGTTAAACATGTAAGCGTTTGAAGGATCGAGGCCATCATTCCTAAAGCTTTAATAAACTTTACAGTAGAAATAAGTTTCCCTTAACCCCATTTATTTAAACAATCCATATTGTTTTATATAGAGGAAACTATCCAATGCAAATACAGCTAAATATTTTAATGGTTTACACATTCATTTTAGAAAGTTTTCTTTTAATTTGTTAACTTTTGTTCCTTTGAACTGGCTCAACCTACTCATTTAATCCCTTGAGCTTTCAAGGGACAGCTTGCAGAAAGTTATATACACAAATATAACAAACATTTCAAATAAAGCACAATGCATAAAGCAGAGAAAGGGAAAAATTTGACAACAGCTGCTAGATTTAACACTAATAGTTTTGAAAGATTTTGGCTTAAAGGTTAAGAGTATCTTATGACAATAAGCAGACTTTGTATATAATGTCAACAGCCCTGTTGCAACATGTCCAGTTTTAATTTATTCTTGTTCGCTTGCATAAGACAAATAATATAATTATGTATGTCTGGTTCATGACATTCAAGTTGGAAAAAAATCAAATAAATCATGTTTTTTTTAAGAATAGCAACTTCTAAAGCCTTTGGCCTACGTCCCTTATTAACATTAGAGACATTTTTGTCTGAAAGTGATAACCTGAAAGTTTGCAAGTATTTATTTATTTTGATCAGATTTCATATTTTTGAGCCTTTTTGCTTCCGAATAAGCTAGTGGTAACTAGTATCGTCCTTAGTCTTTCTTTTCTTTTTCTTTTTTTGTCCAAAGAACATTGCAAATGATATCAATTGCCTGAATAGCAAAAAATTTAAGGCTCTAAGGGCTGCACTCATCAAACTTTGAGACTCCATTTGGACCAGTTAAACATGCTGACAATTTGGAAATAATTTTATTCCCTGCTTATATTATTCTTATAATGGAAAAATAACACAAGGGATATTAAAACTATATATTAATCACACATTACAGAGTATAGTGTGTTTCAGTGTGTTTCCTAAGATAAGTCATCAATCAGTAAAACTGTTTATTCACATATATGTATTAAAAATGAAGAAAAAATACTCTTTTTAGAATCATATTCTTAGCTGATAGAGAGCAGCCTCACATTAATCCCCTCTGTGGAGCTCTTTACGCGAGAGGTGAAATTCATTTCACATGATTTTAGATGTCTGGTGTAACAAAGACAATTGGTATAAACTCATTACGTAGGCTTCTATTATATTGTGGGGAATTAGGCACTTCTAGAGGATGATAGACACATCTTTCTGATACTTATGTTCAGATGAGATCCTAAAAACTGGAAGAGCCTATATCTTTCCTTTGTACTCTGAAGGGAATCTAGGGTGTTGGTTGCTTTAGATGTATAGCTTCTAGGTAGCTTTAGGTAGGTAAGTGAAATTCCATTCCAGGTGGAGATCTGGACTTTTAAAACAAATTACTATATCTACTTTGAATAAAAATTGCAATACATTTTAATGGTTTCAAATAATGCTTTTCAGTCCCTTAAGGAGGATGTAATAGGATGAATTGTTTAGGGGGGTTTATATGCATTTGTTTTACACAGAGGGACTACTCTGGCTTCAATGAAAAATTTACTTAGAGGAGATTAAATGAAATCAAAATCTCACTAAGGGAAAGATGAGATAGTACTAAGATGGATGGCAAAAATAAGGTCTAATATAGAATACATAGGCTTAGCATGAAATGTGCATGGAGAGCTTGGAAAGTACACTAGTGACATGTATCTGTGTAATGGTTCCAAAGCATTTTCTTTTGGATGATATTAAGACTTTATAAAACAAACATATGCTCATGCTAATACTGTTTTGAAGTAAATGTATTAATGCAAAAATGTCCAAACAAATGTGCCAGATTTCCTCAGGGTTTAACTCCCACAGCAGCAAAAGAAGTAGTCCAGAGTGTTTGAAACACTTTCCATAGGAGCATTTTTTACCATGCCAAGAATCGGAGCAGGAGCGCTGTGCAGTTGTGGCAATGCAGAAGCCTCTGCAGTATATGTGTCACAAGAACACTGCTGCATCCCAAAGGGGGGAGAGTCCAGGTGCCCTTCTTTTTGGGTATGAGATGCAAGCGAACCAGGGTGGGTTTGCTTTAAAGAGGGGAATTATCCGTGTTATGATGGCAGAGACTGTGAAAACCTTCTCATCTGTGGGAAGGAAGCAAGGGGAGGCTAAGCAGTGGAAAGACCTATGCCTCTGCAGGCACATCAGTGCACTGTCAGTGTGTTGAATCAAAAGACATCACCCTCAGCACAGGGGCAAGGCAGNAGCTACAGGTGACGGTGCAGTCCTCCAAACCCCAGGGACCTGCACCATATCAGATAAAACCAAACCCACCTCACTTCTCAGCTGTAGGAAGACCTATAACTGGCCACAGGGTGATGATGATGCTGTGGCTGGTTGTGTTTCTTCACATTTTAAAATGGTTATGCAAATGCCATTTTGTAGAGAAATATGTTTCTAATAAATAGACTTGCTTCTTGGTTTGCTACCAGTTCGATCATCAAATCTTTCTCACAAGGTCCAAATCTGTCCACCAGGAAAAATGCTGGTAAACCATGACTGGCCAACCCAGGCAGGCAGAATACCAACCCTTTGGGGATAATCCTTTAATGCCTGGAAGGTATTCGGCCAGAGTTTTGCAGGCAGAGGACTGAATCAAGCGTTTATTATCCAGATGATCTTGTTACTCCTATAAAGAACCTTGGATAAAATTGTACATTTAAAACTCTTTATCTGTTATATATGCCAGACTTGGATTTACTAGAGGGGAGAGAGAAGAAATAGAAGAGGAAATGCTGAGGGAACTCTAGCCGCTCCCATTACTACTCGTTAGTTCAGCACATAAAATTGCAGTCCATCCTGCAACCTCCAATTCACTGCTTCTCCTTTCATATTGGGCCTTTGTTCACTGCCCAAATAACTCCATACTATCCAAAAAAACGTGCCGATATATATCAGGTGGAGTTCCTGGCTTGCGTATGTGTGTGAGTGAGTATATATAGACACACATGTATATAAGCACATATACACATGTAGACATAAATACATATTCCTATAAATATCCACACAGACAATGTTTTCCTAATAAATTATTTGTATTTCTTAATTATTTTTTTTCAGTCTTTTCTTGGGTAAAATGCTAAATTACTCCTTTTTCTTTCTTACTTTCTTTATAGAGGTCAGACTGCATTGTTGAATCACTTTAAATCCTGAGTCAGGAGCATGTCACAGAGTTATAAAACGGTACTGTTGATGGAGCAGCCTAGCTCTGATAGGAGAGCTATTGATTGCAGATCTACTTTTAGATTGGATTTGTGCTCTGCAGTCCTTTTACCTGGTCATAAAAAATAAGTGGGGTTTACAAAAAAATAGCAGTCCACTTAGGAAGTCTCTTAACAGGTTTTTTGAGCTTAAATGTACATTCCTTTAAGTATCTGTTAATTACTTTACTGTGATGATGCGCACCTGTACAATGTCAGACTGCCCACAGAGCCCATTGTTAACCTGCCTGTCAGCCATTTACTGCCCGTGATTCACAGCCGAGGGGTCTAGGATTATTGTCTACTGGGAATTATGTTTTAGTAGTACAACAGTGTGCTGGAGATGTCTTAATGGCTGCTCAAGTGAGATTGTTATAATGCCCGCATTGTTGTTCTAGCCAGCACACAGCCCAATTGCTTTTTAAGTTATGGCATCAGCAAGCTCCAGGTCATCTGCACTTAAATCACATGCACATATCTGAAATGTTGATGTGGTAACTGGTAGCAATGTATACAATACTTTTAACCTTCAATTTGGTGGGTGCTTGGGATCAGATTATATGAAGTGTGCATGTATGCTTCAACCTTTAGGGCTACAGCATGCTTTGCTGATTTTAAATGTCATCGTAAATTTTGCCTTGAACAGCTCACCTCAGCTCATGTGCGGCTTTCCCCTTGATAAGCTGGAGGATAAAGAGTGTAAGAAGGTTGCATTAAAAGTCATGCACACCTCCTGCATGCCCCAGCTCATGAGTTTGCTAGATATACGTTCAGATGAGTAGAGATGGAGGGTACAGACACCCCTCCTTATACCTGTCTTTCTTTTAGACAACTACCCCTGACTGGTGCGCACGTGCACATATACACAGACAGACAGATAAATACACGTATAGTCAAAAACACACGTTGCCTCCCTGCAAAATTGCATAGGGAGACTGTAGAAACTCCATTTTTCTAACACGTTCTGCTGGTTCCTTACCCCCACCCTGTAAGAGACTGAGCACATCGGCTGAGTTCTCCAGGGAACAGCTGGAGCAAAACATACTTGTCTTTGAATTCACTGCCAAGGTGTCTACGGCACTTAGATCAGGCCTTTAGCAGCATTACTTCTGCTCGAGTCACAACCACCAGGCTAAACCATCCTGATTCCTTTTTTTTTTTTCATGTGTGTGGTTTTTTTGGGTTTTTTTGGTGATGCTGTTCAGGCATTGGTATACCCAAGTAGATGCAGAAAGAAACTAAGAAATTTCTAATGGGTTTGGAGTCTATAAAGTTTCCTGGCAGCACTTGTAACTTGAGCTGATTGGAAATATTGAATATTTCCCGCAGAAAAAGCAAAACAAGATTCACCAAACGTAACAGCAACAAGAACACACACCCCATCCCCCTACCTCAAATTTTCCACTGAAAAACTGAAGAATGCAAAAACTTTGCTTAATCATTCCAATTTCTTTCTCAACAAAAAAAAAATAAAATCAATTTTTCTGCAGATTATTTTGTACTTCACAAACATATATGTAGCTCACTCCCCTCCTCCGGTTTTCAGTCAAAAGCAAATATGAAGGGAAATATTTTAACTGATCCCATTGTAATGTCAAGAGTTTGACTGGAGAAAAAAATTGAATACTTCAAGGAACCTGACCTTACCTAGTATTATATAAATAGGACTCTTCCTCATTAAACACTATTCCAATAGTGTTGCTACAAACATGGCCTCCTTCAGCTGGCATACCATCACTGAAATGGCAAACTTCTCAAACAACTTTCCCTTTTATCAAAAACACAGAACTGGAATTTTTAACAGATGGTATTTTCACTGCTTTGAAATTTTTACAGAGAATGAGCTAAACACATTGACTTGGGCAGGGGGAGAGGCGGTGCAGGGAAACAAGAAGGGAAGGCAGGAAGTAGAAGAGATTTTCATAAGTGCTCAATGTGGACTCTTTTCCCCACATTAAAAATAAGAATTTTACCCTAGGTTTCAATGGGATCCGAGTAAGAGCAACGCTAAGCACTTTGGAAAAAAAATCACACTCCCCAATGTTATTAATATGAGTCATAATTAGAGATGGAACATTTGATCCAAACCCCAATTAACTTCAGGGGAAATTTGGATCCAAACTTTATGGCTTGAATTTATTTGCATGCTGGGCCAAGACAGAACTCCTGACCCAGTGCTGTCCAATCCTTCCCCCACTAACAACTCCTCTGGGGAATTAGAGATGCATATCTGGTTCAAGATCTGACATTTGTGGTTTGGAGCTTGTTTGACAGTATATCTTACGCATAAAGAGCACTTTTCACCTCAAAATGCCTTTTGTGCTTTAAAAAAAGCATCTGTACAGGAGGCTGATTCTTAGGTAGAACCAAGTGATATGCTATCTTCAGCATGTTTGCAAATAATATGAAAATACTCATAGATTTCCGATTTTCTCAATTCAGAAAATTCTTCTTGGAGCCCCAGGTGCATTTCCCAGTTCAGGGAGCAATCCTGAAGGTTCAACTCTCTCTTTCTTGGTTATGTGGGATCACTCTGATTTCAGTTTGATTATTCATTCAGCAAGTCACTACCCAGCTTGAAGATGTGGGGGTAAAATAGGCTTTAGTGTGACAGACATGGGAAATGTACCTGCTAACCCAAGACCTTTTTAAGACCATGTGCTATTTCACGTTGGTACATCTGACAGTGAGATCTCCAAGGAGGTTTAGGAGGAGGCTCAGGTGGTTGTATATCAAAAGCTTTATTCTAAGATCAGTAAAATGAGCTTTAACACTGCAAGGACTCTGGAATGCATTAGAAAACATTTTTTTCCCACAAGGCAAATTAGTTAAAACAAACAAAAAATGTCACATTAGACATAATTGAATATTACCCAATTTTATTTAACTCCAGGTCAGATAGACTATGACCTGATACATTTCTTCTCCCACCCTATCTAGCAATTTTGTTCAAAATTACTGCAAAATATTGTCTTTAGGAAGCCAATCATTAATTATTTATAAGCAGTATTTTACTGAAAGAGTTTAAGCTGCTTGCTTGAGTTATAAACTCCATGGAGAGTTGTGTAAAAGCTTTTTTCCCACCTTTTCAGTCAGTGAATGATTCATTAATCACAGAATATATACAAACATTTAGGAGGCAGCAGCATCCGCAGGATAAAGCATTTTCCTCAAGAAGAATTGCCTCTCTTCTTAGCCCAGCTGTGTGACTTAGGGTGATTCACTTCTAACTCTGCGCACCTCAGTTTCTCATGCTGTAACTTGGCATGTGTCCTCTTTATGGAGATTTGTGTGCTCTATGGATGAGAAGTCCTACACAGGAGTTGTATCGTCATGTTTGTATTTTCATGTTTGGACATTTTTTCATGTTAGGGCAGAATACAAAAGAGATGGTAGATGGCCTTTAGGAGCCAGCAGAGAACACCCTTGATTTTTTATCTGCAGCAGGAATACAGGCTGGAACAGTGGTAATATTCCAAAGGACTGATCTGACAATGATGATATTACTAAAGCAATAAAAAGGAGGGCCACAGGTCAGCGTTCAGAAGAGTACATGGCACACTGTCTAGGTCCATAGCATAACAAGTTCCACTGTTATGTTGCACAGGGGCAAAGCTGTGACTGCTCTGGCTGTTCTGCAGATCAACAAAGTACAGGCAGAGCAGTGTAGGCACAGTGTCATGATGAAGCAGTCCTGTGTAATCCAGCCTGGAACTAGCTCAGCACACGGGCAATTAGCCTGGGTCTGCCTGCACTGACAGATGAGGCATACCCTCAGCTGCCTGGAGCCAGATTTCCACCAGGAACATTTAAGGACCTAAAAATTCATATTCATATCCTATTTTTCCAAAGATTGGCAAAGATTTTGAGTTAAATGTCCAGCTCTTCTTACTTTCACAACTCAGCTAGCTCCAAGGACTATGGGCAGCAGGCTCTTACTGCTCTATTAAATGTCTAGTCTATGTTATGATGCAAGAAAGCAATCAGAGCATGTTCAGTTAAAGTCTCTCCAAGCCTCTCCACAGCTCTCAGGCTTTACCTGGTTTACCACATAAGAATAGGACAAATTCACTGGTGGTAAAAAGGCTTCCTATAGATTTTGGTTTAATTTGGGAATCTAGGCAGATAGATAGCATAATAAATACTTGCTATAATTATAACACATTGATTTACTGCCTTCTGGGAAACAGTACAACATTGCAGTAACAAAGTTGTTTATGATTTTGTGTGTATGTATATATAGGTGTATATATATTCATGCATATATATATGAAAGTGAAATATTCCAGATTGACAACACTGTAGCAGAAAAAAGAATTGGCCCCACGTATAGTATAGGATTTTTCCTTTTCTTTGTTCACAAAATGCATTTTACCATGGGTGATAGAATTTTTGCATCATGAATATTTTATACCAGACTTTAGCCAAAGCCATGATATATCCCAGAAATTAACTTAGGGAAATCTGGTTCTCATTATTGTCTGATGTTCATTGATTTATTTGCTTTCTCAAACAAAGAATTTTAGTCCCCAAACTTGGTATCTACTTAGCTTATTCTTAACCCTTCTAGGGGGTGGGGAGGGGGAGGAAGGAATAATTTATTTCTTGGGAAAGTGTTGAATCACTCTTTTTTCATGCTATTGGACTAACTTCTTCTATTATTTGCATCAGCATAAATCAAAATATTTTCCATCCATGTAAGTAGAATTTGGGCCATCTTGTCTACTCTTGTATTTGCATTTGAAAGACTTAATGGCTTGATGGGAGGAGAAAAAAAAAAAGAAAAAAAAAGAGAAACATATTCATATGAAATGGAATTCTATATATTCTTCACATATCTTAGCCCTAAACTGTAACTCATTCTCTTGCCTCCTTCCATTTCGATCCCCACCCAGAATCTGAGTAACTCTGAAAGCATCTGGACTCATCAGGCACACCACATTTGGACCTGGACGTTCTCTAGGCACCTGCAGTTCTGCATTGTGTGCATGCCCAGATCAACCCAGGCCTTAATGGGATCCAGAAACTCAGCTGCGTGGTGCCAAAGTTCCCTAAAGGGCTTAATCCCATAAACATGCCTAAAGCCCAGTTCATATGTTCTAGTAGGACCAGGCCTCTCACAAGCTGTAATCATTTCTGTTATCTTTTAAAATGGCTTTTTGGAAAAGAAAGTGGTGTTCACCAGCTTTTACAAAGTAGTGAGCTTAATAGTGGATTTACCCGTGACGTTTTTAAACCTGAGTGCAATTCCTTCCACAGCTTGAGGGGGACTTAACCTCCAGCTCCTCATATCCTACAGAGTTCTTGATCCATCACATAATATTATGTTATAAAATACGATCCTGCTTACTACTCTGTTTAAAGCTGTGCTATTTTACCATAAAGACAGCAATGTTCCTGGGTTGAGCAAGGATCAACTGATGGCCTAAGATTATTTATGCATTTAGCTTACATGGTAAAAAGATAAAAATAAAACCAAAGATTCAAAAGTCAGGTGCTTTCTTGTAAATCCCTTCCAGTTCCTATTTGTTACGCAAGTAAGATGAGCCCAGCTTCCACAGGATAAGAAAACTACTGTATAACTCAATGGTAATTAAATTTATTTCTTCTCCTTCAGTCCAAGAAGAGACTCAAACCTTGCTCTCCAAATTCCCACCAATTTAGCCTTCTCTGGATAGGAACAGCTTCATCTCTTTCACCTTCTACTATTCTTAGAAGAAATGATACTTACATAGGAGGCAATCAGCCTCCAGATGGGGAGAAGCATCTTCCCAACAATGTGATTTAGATGTTTAAACTATGAGAAGCAGGTGAAGTTTAGCCAGTGTCATGAACCAAGAAACAGCCCACTGAAGATTACAGCTGAAGCAGGAGTTAAAGTTGCCATGCAGTGACTTGTTCAACCCTTCTGGTAGGGTTCACTGCAATTATGATGCAGTAAAGGGCTGCCTTTTGAAATGCTGAGCATGCACAGCTTCTCCCAGCTTCCTTAAAAAGAAACAAGAAAGGAGGCCATAAAATGGCAGGATCTGGTTTTCTTTAGGTTCAGAAAGGCTTGAGCTATTTAAATTCAATAGAAGAGTTTTAAAAATAAATTTAAAATAACCATTGAATTGGAATTTTTCAGGATTCTATCTAACTCAGAGACTCCTATTAAGACCCAGGACTTCTTACCTCATGGCCATGATTTTAAATCAAATAAAGAACTACACTGACATAAACGACCATTTGGTATGCATTCAGTCGCTTGTGTGAAACTAGACAGCTATGCCAGGCAACGCTGCCTATTAATTCCAGTAGTTAACAGCATTTAACCATGTCAATTCTGTGTTTCAGCTTACAAACTTGACTATATATTTCATCACTGGCTCGTTAATGTCTTAGTTTTACATCTTGTCCTGGATAAACAGACACTAGGTAGAAGAAAGCCCTAAACTAGGTCCATTTGTGGTCACACATGAGCTCCTCTGTCTGCAGGTGACTGGCAAAGAGCGGCTGAACTGAACTGTGGTCTATCTGTCCCCGCCTCTGCAGGCAGACCTCTCAAACTCCTGCTCTCTCCAGCCTTCTGGTTTGTACCATACAATCCTTCTTTTTACCAAATTGCATTATGAGCATCAATAATATTAAAGAGTATATTATATTGTGTATTTTTAAAATTGTGTTCTTTTCTGGAGAAAATCCTCTGTAAATGCCACCTGAGAATGTAGATAAGACAATGCCTTAGATTCTTACTCCTTTTTAAAATACTTTAACTGTTTTATGTTTAGTTTTTTTCATTCTTATAATTTTTCCTGTTTATGTTGCCTATTTTGAATGGAAAATGACCATAAGAGGTGTTTAAAGACTTTTAGTGATGGTATCTGGTCAACATATATCAAAGCATCGAGATTCCTACCACATGTTCTTCACAACTGATTCAGCAGGAAGACACCTGTGAGCTGGGAGACCCACAACTGTCTAAAATGGTTTAGCTGTGTCACTCTCTCCTATGTTATGTTACCACCAAACCAGCATGACTAACCATAGTTAGGTTAATCATATAGATGGAGACAGGTATATAGGCTTGCTTCTAACAGCAAAACTTTGTGGCATTAATGTACTTGTTTTATTACATGAACTAAAAATGGTGCATCACAATTTGTAAGTCATCTTTCCTGTGAAACATTTGAAAGTCTTTTTGAAAATATCCTGACTTTGCCGTTTCTTTTATTTTGTGAATTGTTCAAAAAAGTTAAAAGTTGAAACGTTTGTCATTAATATTTTACACTTGTTTGCAAAACCCCTTACAAGATCCTGAAGAAATGAGTCTTCTGAAACCAGCAGAGACACTGCTCCTAAAAAAAATCAGATTGCTCAGTTTTGTACTGAAAGTTGCTGTGAAACTTATTATATTTGAAATTAAATTTCTGAAAATATAGAATTAAAGGGATATCTAATTTCCTCTACACAAGGCTGAAAATTCAGTCAGTAATGCACAGCTGAGTAAGCAAATAAATAGCAAACTCATTGTTTCCTGTAGCATGTTAGCTATCTGCTTATTATTGAAATGGCTTGTGTCACTAATATTTTTTTAATTCCAGAAAATAAAGTTTTACTAGTAAAACAAAAAGCCCCCAGTATTAGTGTTATGCTTGTGGTCTCTCTGCCAATGTTTTAAAAGGCTGTTGGATACACAACACAATGAACATGAGGGATTATTAAAAATAAACTCACATCTTGGTGCTTAAACATTTTCTCTCTCTTTTCCTTAAGAAGTGATTGTTACAGCATTATTATTTTTTTTTGGGGGGGGTGGGGGGAAGCAAAAGCAAGGGCAGCAGAACTAGATGAAATTTTTATGCGAAAGAATCCATTACAAATGCTCTTTGGCTGTCTGTTTGTGCCCTTGAGTCTCACGAGTACAGTTGGCAAGAATAGAAAATCACTTATGGACTCAAAAAATGATATACTATATTTCCTACCCTTTTAAATCCTTTAATGTGTCCCCAGCATCCCATGTAATTTAGGGAGGAACATTAGAAAGTTTGGATTCTTTTCTGAACTTTGTTCAAAGAATTCCAAATACTTTGGGTTGTAAAAATGGGATGGAAATTCTGTAAGAAAATCCTTTCTTTCAGATTTTCATACCTTTTGCATGGAATTAGTCAGTATAGATCTCTGCAGAAATGAAAGAGTGTAGAACAATTGCAGAGGTTAACCATATCTTTCCAATTGCAGTAATTTGATGATCTGTATTTCAGTTGATTCTTAGGCAGTAGGAGCTATTCCTTTTTGGGACAATGGTAAGGCATGGTAAACAGACTTGACTAATTTATTTAATTTCACTGAGATGTACTTTACGGATTAATAAGGAACAGCAATTGATGCCTTGTGGACTCTCTGGACTGTGATTTCTTTGCTCTTCTTAGCTGTTCACAGCCTTTCTCAAGCCTAGAAACCAATCATAAATCAAACTAAATATTTATATAGCTTTTTGGCATTTTTCATGCATGAGTGAAAAAGATGATGGGTAAGCTGGTCATAAAAATTCTAGGGAAAAATATTTTATGGAAATTTGCTGATTTGTCAAAATACAAACACTTTACAGAGGCTGTTTGATTCTGTTGATGCTACAGTGGATGTAAAGAGGATCTATGATGCCTGCAGCCACACTGCACAGAGGGAATGAACAGACTGTTCAGAATATATACCAAGAACAGAGCCATGAAATCCATCCGTGGAAATGCTCCAGATTTTTACTAGTGGAATGCAAAGCAGAATTTCATCTCAGATTTCTGCTTTGAGAATGAAAACTAAAACACATCTAGGAGACCATTTTAGGTTGGAGTAAGTAACTTCAGTAACAAGGATAATTAGTGAATGAATGTATAAGACAAGATCACTATTACATAACTAAAATGACCAGGATGGGCATCAAGGCTCCAGAAGCTAATAATGGAGAATGTTAATTGCCTCCAAAGATGTTTTTGAGTTAAACACAAACGTCAGTCAAAATAGAACAAGGAGACTAAATCTAGCCAGTAAGAGAGGTTAGGCACATAATTTATCTGAGGTCTCCATTTACAAGGAAATATTTGTACAGGGCACAAATCCATTCATCCAAGATCCAAAATACAATGGAAACTTTACATGCTTAATATAACATGGGTAATTTGAATCAGAATCTTCTGGTTCTTTAGTTCCCTAACTGTGAGATTTACAGGACAACCTGAGAAACACAAGCTTCCCTCTTCCAGTAGGAGCTATGACAATGTGCAGTTAGGAGGAAACAGAGTGTCTATTTCTCATTTCCATGAATTTTTGTATTCTGTGTTCTAAGATACAAATGCCATGGCTATTTTAATAAATTAAGGTGGATTTGGGGAGGGCGTTGGTTGCAAGCACTGAAACTTGATCATCTAAGCTACTAAACTGATAGCATAGATGCTAACACAGTTTTGGTTTGGGCCTAGTTAGCATTTTCCAAAATGGTTCCCTCAGGATTTGCCATATGCCCACCTTGTTTTGGGGAGATCATAGTACGAATGTGGCCAGATCATTCCAGTTAACCTCAAGGACAGAGAATGGTTCCTTGTACACTAGTTCATGGGTACCGGTATAACCAGACAATCCTAAGAGCAGAGCAGGTAGTCCAAGTCTGTCTTGCTCCTACTGGTTACCCTGAAGTTGGTTATTCACACTCACTCCTGCCTAACTCTTGTCAACTAGCTACAATCTCACAGGCAGGACATTCTCATAGAAGCTAGGGAATGTTTGTAACACTACTCCTGCTCTTTCCAGCTTCTTATAATGAGTCTATGAGACTAGGGTATCTAGCTAAGCAGCAGGCTGATCAAGAAGATCAGTACTGGAATACAAATGTCGAAAGTGTTTTGCCTATTTTTAAGTGAAATCAACATGGACCATGTATGGAAGTTGGGTCCTTTTCAGTCCGTGATGTCTGCAATACGGATCTGAACAATCAAGGTAGCCAGTGCAAAAAAAGAAATCAGGTGGAGTTATACAGACTGTACTGTGAGCTACTCTTTAGCATCGTAACAGCCAACAGGACCAGAACAGGCTTATGAGGTCTTCCATTAAAAAAAAAGAAAAAAAAAAA